>WAAD01018502.1:147362-178081 GCA_013389945.1 Fregata magnificens | reverse complement strand
ACCTTAATGGTTCCATGATTCTATGATTCTATGAAATAAAATGCAATTTAACAAAAACAAAAAATGAGATTGAAACCTTTCTAGTAGAAGAATCATTTGGATGATAAAGAGATGTGAACTGGGGATTCCTACAAAAGATAATTGAAGAAAGGAATGCTTTATCAAAGACAATTTTTCTTCTACTTCTTTATAAGAGGCCGGCAAAAACAAACCAGAGTATACTTTAAAGTGAACACCCTACGATCTGTGATGTCAGTTTTACTGTGTTCTCACGCAATCAAGAAGTCTTTCAGAAGAGGCAGGATCTGGATTTTTTAACTGTAGAACAAGCAAGCAAATAAACAAAGCAACCAACCCACAGGTCTTCTTTATGCAAGAGGAGGGAGGTGATGTTCATCTTTAAGAGAACAGCAAAGCACAAAGGGACTGGAAGCAAATATTCACCCGTATTCCAATGAACATGGAACATGACATGTATCATATCAAAGGGCTGTAGGTTTTTAAAGGAATTGCAGAATTTACTGAGAACATTTAATTGCATATACTGAGAACATTACACATTCCTCAAGAACTCTATAATTGCATGTATATGTAAATGTTCTAAAGTGCAATGCCATGAGGGCATACCCTATCTATTTCCAGCCAGAAGGCAAGAAATACTAAAAGAAATACTGGCCAGGGAACACTTTAGGACAGTGGTTTGGAAACTACACAGTGCAGCTTGTGATCAGTAAAGCTCAGGGTCTGAATGGAAATACACTGCTCCACTTTTAAGAGCTTCCAGTATCCTGGGACATAACACAGTACACACTAAGTAAAAAGCAAACTGAGCTCTCATGCCTTTTTCATAGCTTCCAGGTGGAGAAAGGCCAGAGTCTCTTTCCTAGGGCTTTCCTTGGAACAAACACAGATGTCTGGCACAAAACATACATTTGTGTTTTTACTGGATGCCAAGCTGAAGCTCAGCTTTTCTTGATTTCTCTTCAGCCAGTCATAATACGGATGGTCAAGTAATTTCTCTCTCAAGAGCTCCTTTATCAGTTTAAGAACACCTGACCTCCATTCAGCCCACGAAACCAAGACGGGAAGCGAAGTGCAGAAAGAGATGCCTGCAATTTACAGGCTGAGCCCTGCAAGCCCTTGCACACAACGAGCAGTGCCACCGGACAGACAGTACCACCCTGCTCCCGAAGAGCAGGCATGGAGCAGCCGTAAGCACTCAGCCACCAACAGCTTGGGCACAGAGGCTGGGCTTCTGTCCCTCAGCACCTAAATTTTAGTCGCACTGACTGCAGTGGCAACGAAACCAGCCACTCAGGTGGCCTCCTGCTGCCTTCAAAAGTGGTCATGGCCTTAGTCATTGACTTCTCTGTGCAAAACACTTTAATCTTCTGAACCGAAAATTATTCAGTTCAGAAACTGATTGGAGGAGAAGGAATATTTAGGGGTGACAGCAACCGTGAAAAAAGTATGTGGAAGCAGTATCTACTACTACATTTTGTTCTGCCACTTGCAGTCCCCGTGTTAAAACAGAGAAAATAATAACTTCCACCAAACGGTGTGAATAGAACTAAGAATTCATGAAGCATTTCTAAATTCCCAAGTGAAAGCTGCTATATTTAATTTATTATTATAAAATATGCAATGGTTACAAACAATTATCAGATCCTGAGATCTTAGTCAAAATGTCTAAAAAAAATTGCATTCTCATTTTCAAAAGGATTCAAAGGCTACGTGCTGTATTTTAATACAGCAGACACCCACAAAAAAATTGAATGCACATGTGTATCAGACTTACCTAGAAGTTCTTGCTAGGCACTAAGGATTGAAATAAAAGCTACAGAGCTACTTGTAACAAAATGTGAGCAATCAATATAATACTACTATCTCTTCCTTACCTCTAACTTATTATTCACAGAACAAGAGCTGTGTTAACAATGTCAAAAAAGTAATTTGAAGAAACCTTTAATTAAAAATTCCTAAACATGACAAAATAATAAAATAACATTTCTAAGATTTTATTAAAAGCTCCAAGTGAATTAATACATTGAAATCCAGTTAAACATCTGACTAGAGTTTAAAAGCCACTGCACTTTCTAATAAAGGTCTCGCCAAAATAGTGTAATACTCTCTGCAATATTTCAACATAATATTTTGATTGCAAAATATCTGAGTTCTTCCTACAACTCTGTGGAGAGTCAAAAGATCACACTTCCATCCCTTCCTCCCCATTCAAAACTCCACCCGGATAACTTGATTTTGAATGAAATCCCTGAAATTCCTCTGAAAAGGATTGAATTGTTACGTGAAACAGCAGACAAAATTGGAGATAATTTAGTTTTATGCATGGAAATTTACACCGAGGCACTTCGTGTTCAGAGTGACAGAGGAGTAATCACGGCTAGAAGTATGCCTGTTGAGTTAACACATTGCAGAAGTTCATCTCTGATTAAACTCATCCAGATTTGTATATGGCGCTAGCCTAAGACAGCTCTTTGGGGGATAAAGCAAAACCGAAGTATATCACAACATTTCACTTCCCCTCGCATACCGAAAGGTGTACTGGCAATTACAAAAAAAATTTTGCTGGAAGATTGTTTTCTGCTTCCTATTCCTCCTGATTTTTGGATGAGTTTTAATACTACATACACAAGAGCAAAAAAATACAGAAATATTTTCCCTAGGAAAGCCCAGACTGAGTTTCATCATTTTAAAATCCCTTGTCCAGCCTTTACTGAGTGAAAATAAAGAGCTTCAGGTAAAAATATAAATCTGTGGTCTACAACACAGAGTATGACTGAACCCCTGAAACACCTCTCAGTTTGGACTATGGGAAAGAAAAATATAAATTATCGGAGCTTAAATGTCATAGAGTATTGGAGCGCTAGACTAGTGATGGCCAAGTTACATCAGTCTATCCCCGAGCCGCTTTACTATTAAATAAAATATCTTCACATTTTTATATTGCTATACCTTTCTAGAACATTGTGGTATTTTGAAATTGTAACGTCTTGGTTAATGGAGAAAAGGGCAGGAATTTTCTAGAGATTTCAATGGAACGCAGTAAATCTAAGATACTCTTCAAGAATTGTGTGCCAGGACACGCTGGTGCACTATGGCTTCTAGTCCGTGAGAAATTGCACCATGGTGCCTTCTCCTGCTGTACCTTCAGACTGAAGAATGACAATTTGGAGTTTTTTTCTTCACCCAAAATAATGTAAAAGATGAAAAATACATTCATGGAACAGTAGCACAAGCTTATCAAAGCACTTAGTTTGTTCAAATTTTTATCAAATACATACACACAATAATCCATAAAATGTGCATACAACAATACAGAATCAAAACGTTAACATTAAGAGAAAATACAGCAAAAATGTTCCCAAAACAAAAACACAAAGCGTTTTTTCCATTCAGAACATTGATTAAACTGTTTTTTTCCTGCAAAATGTTTCTATTCAATCACATAAACATTTGAAATAGTCATCCCAAACTATTTTAACTACTGCTAACAGTAAATGTACACGTGAAAGCTAAAGCAACATGCTGGCTTGCTA
Source organism: Fregata magnificens (assembly GCA_013389945.1). NCBI lineage: Eukaryota > Metazoa > Chordata > Aves > Suliformes > Fregatidae > Fregata > Fregata magnificens. The sequence goes on along the minus strand of WAAD01018502.1, from coordinate 174,524 downwards.
CACTTACTTACTTCATATAAAAGATAGACATCTCTGCCAGCGACTCATTTCTTACTTTAACTCTTCCTGGAATGTGACTTGTCCAACAAAGCATAACTGCAGAGCTTTGAAGCAGAAGGAAAGAGAGGAGCAAAAAATACTAAAATAGCTTGAAGGCACAGAAAATATGGTATTAAAGCCAATGGCACAATATCTGCACAATCCAGAAGATCAACAAGGCGCAGAAATATTTTCTTGCTGGGCAGGGGTGAGCTGGAAGCAATTAGGAAAAAAAAAAACCTCAGCACAGTGCTACTTACAAGTGTGAAGCAACAGTCATGACTAAAGCACAGTGAATCGGCGCCTGCCACAGTCAGCTGCCATATCGAAAGTGGTGCTTGAATAGTGGTTTGTGGAAGGAAACCTAAGATGGATAAATGCCTCCAGGAGCCCCAGGGAAATACAACCGCTCTATAGACATTAAAAATAGCAGCATGAATTCCTGCTCTGACAACGCGGCTAGTGGAAAGGTCTTTGGCCCCAAGTAAGTTACAAACGGATACTAAAAATCTGGGAAGCCCCTTAAAGTCTCACCCTGGGCCAGCCAGGCAGATCCCACAGGCAGCCTGGCTAGAAACTGAATGCTGATGAGCAAAAGCAAGAAGAGGGATACAGTTTGGGGATAAAGTGGAAAATGAGTTTGCTGAATAGAAAGCTCTGCTTGGGCTCCTTAATCCTCTGCAGGTTGGAAATAATTGCAGTGATACTGTAAAGCACTGTCACAGAGGGTGCAGTGGTTAGCTGGTCATGTCTTTGGCGGGTAGTGGTTCATATTAATAATGTTCCAGGCTTTCAAAAGCAGCCTGTATGTCTAAATCAATTCATTCCCACAGCCTTTGTGTGCAGTAAGTAAGCAACGCTATCTTTTTTCTGAGATAAGGAAACCAGAAGGAACTGAAATCGTTACAACAGGAATGTGGATGAGGACCCCATATTTCTTTTGTTTAGAGTTGTGCTTTGAAGAATGTCTCCAGCCTGTTTCTCTCTCTCCTTTTATGTTACTCAGCGTTATTTGTTCAGATCTCAAAAGTGAGTTAAGCACCAGAAAATGTACAGAGCTGCTCAAACCCCACCAAAAGGAGCTCTAGGAGCCTTAAAAGCCCTACAAGGGCTTCCCTACAAGGGAAATGTCTCATGCTTTGGCCTTGCCATTTAAAACCACCATCAGGTTATGTTTGCAAAGAAAAACATGAAAAAACATGCAAAATGCAAACTTTAATTTAGAATGAAAGCTGATACTCAAACATGTAGCTAGAGTAGCTGGAACACTGAATAAAGCATTCAACGTGGACAGTAATTTGATACTCGATATAATTTTATCTGAGAAAAAAATTAAACTTATTTGAAAAGTTTGTCCTATTAATCCTCGAAATTACTTCAAGGAAGGGACTTTGAAAATGAGGAGGATCTGTGTGGCTGGCCCAGGGTAAGACTTTAAGGGGCTTCCTAGGTTTTTAGTATCCCTTTGTAACTTGGGGCCAGAGACCTTTCCACTAGCCTTCTGGAAGCAAGGCGAGATGTGTATTGTCTAAGGTGACTAAGAAGATTTATCCTGTTCCTTCTGAGCAGCGTGATTTGATCAGCACTCCCACTGGACGTGCCCGTGCTTGCCCTTGCAGTTTATCCAGGGTATCTTTACTAAAAAGCACAGCGAATGGAATCCCAGCTCTACTGACGCTAATGGCAAAAACTCCCAAGTATTTTGATGAAACTTGTCTGGTATTAATTTCCTGACTCACGGTACAATTTTGGTCATTATTTGGGGGAACATATCAAAATCTACACAATAATCTTTGTGACCGGATGGGAAAACTATTACAATATAGGAAATACATCTGGTATGGGGTGTCCATGCATGCAGTCTATAACTCAGGGGCATTATAGAATAATCCTATATACTGTAGAGATATGTGAATTAGTATAGAAGCTATCCAACTGTTACTACAGGTGCCTACCCTGACAAGAGAGTTTAAAACTAGCTCAGATCTGTCTGTGCTTTGTGCAACATGCCGTGAAGCCATTTCCTCACTGACAAAAGAAATTTACATTCAACCCCTTTTATCAGGATGATATGTAAGCTAAATTATAATGTAAACATAATTGGATGTTATAAGAAAGACTTCTTATACTTGTTTACTACAAATCCTCTCCACCTCTTTTTAATATCTGTTCTGTGCTGGCAGCAGATTAACTAGGGGTTTTTTGAATAATAGTAGGATTTACCAAAAATGTCTCTCAGCCCGTCATGCATTATTTCTATTTTAAATCAGACCTACAGAAAGAAGTGAAAGATGAGGATCTATTCCATACTTTGACAAAAAAGCCATGCTAAAAGTATTGATAAAATAATAGGAGAAAAAATAAATCAAGAAATATCTCCAAAGTCTGTCACACAGGGTGTTTCACTGTTTCAATACAATATAAAAGAACAAGTTGGTACAGAGCCCAATTATTGCCTTGAGTGCAGCATCAATATTGCTCACGTCTTGGAATAACTTTCTGAATTTTCCAGTAAGTTCATAAAACTAGAGCAGGCTGCCTATGAACTGATAAAGCACTTCACTTTTTGAGGCAAAATATGATGTCCGCATTAGAAACAGCTGTGTTAGGAGGTTCTGACAGATTCCTGTTGTCCCAGCACTTCTTGGTTAGGTACATTTGTTCCTATCACTGAAATGCTGCAGGCAGAATCCTCAGCTTGCACAGATGCTTTGTGCAGCATTGTCAATGAGTAGCCTGGGCTTCCTAACCAGAATTAATGTCCTAATTTCAGGGGAACTATGCCATAAACAGCCACTTCCCCACAATGTGGCTCTGGAATCTTCTAGTCCAGAGGAGAGCTCAAGCTGCCGAAGGTGTAGGTGAGTCCAAGCAACCAACATGTGTGTGTGTCAGCTAGGAAAACTCCGGAGGGACCCATTCTTGGTGCCTGGATTTCATACCTAATCTTCTGATCTTTGATGTCACTAACCACTGAAATTAGGAAGGACTGCCTCTCCGAGCTGTTCCTGACAAAGGATGATATGTGACAGTTGCACAGCCCAGTAACAGAGCGGCCAGCGCTGGCAGGAATTACATACTGTATTGACTCTGTAGATAGCATTTGAACCACAAACACAAAAGCTTAGCATTAAATGGAACAAGGTACAGAGGTGAGGGTTTCAGCCAGGAGCAGGCAAGGTGCATAGGATGAGACCCAAAGATATTATCTTAATTTCTCTGTCTGAATTGGCTTATGTGAAACCTCTGGCAGGGCAAAATAAACATACCAGGTCAATACTTCTGAAACTATCACCTGGAACATCTGAGTTCCCATTTTGGCTCTAGCATTGATTCCCTTTGTGCCCTTGGCAAGGCAATAAGCAGTACGAAGTTACACCACCTGGATTCATGCTGCATAGCTCCTTATTCTGCAAACAGCCCTATATCGATTCCAACAGGAAAAGATATGAAGTGACGTGTTAGACTGCTTGAGCAAGAAGGGTTGCAATCTGCTTTAATATTTTCACTCATAAAAGCAAGACGTTATAAGAATAACATATATTCTTCCTGCTCCCAGTTGGGTTATGGGATTTAATGTTTTTCCAGTTCTTTGAAGATGTAAAGATTGCCACTGAAAGTAAGTATTTTTGGTAAGTTGTTTATATGTCATAAAGACAGCAGGATCTGCACAGATATTCTGCAAGATGCCCTATTACCTTATCTTAACATAGTTTTTCTTAAACAAGGTGTAGAATGTCTTGTCTAACTGAGTGTCGGAGGAAGAAACATGGTGGGATTATTTTGGATACTTCTTTACCTGGCAGAGCATAAGCCAGGACACCAGGTAGGCAGCGTCTTCCTTCTTGTACTGGTCCCACCACTTTGGTACCTCTCATTCAAACAACCCAGCACTTGGACCACTGCCTCTAGCTTTAACTCACTATGTACTACTATATCCCAAGCAATAAGAAAAAGATACAGATTTGAGGGGACTCTGAATAACATCAAGTTTAAACTGCAGCGATTCTGAATACAAGAGGAAGCGTAGCCTTTCCGGAGTGACATTCTCTGCTGGGTGAGATGTGTACATGCTAGCAGGACAGCAGACAACTTTTCTTCTTTCCTAGGGCCTGAAAGCCTATGATGTACATTTGGCCAGCCTGCTTCCACCTAGCTCGTGTGCTTCTGAAATCCTATTTTTGGCCATCCACGTGTGGGGATGAGCCCCTGAAGTGTTAGCTCAGATGGTTAAGAACAAGACGCCATGATCCCTCACACAAACTCCAAAATACGAGCAGTGAAAGATGCTCAGAGAGCACCTAAATCTGAGCTTTGAGAAGATGAGCAGGAACAATGGTTTCAACAACAGCTAGAGAAGGTCGGTTGCCACATGCCCCTGCAAGAACAGGAGCCATCCCCAACTGATCCCATTTCTTCACTTACTCTGTCAGGGGCCTCCCCACACATCCCCAGTACACTCTGGGATCCTTTTCTTGTGCATTTTGCACATAAATGCACTTTCATATGTGTTTTGGTTTCTTTCCAAAATATTCCAAACACCTTTCGAGTCACAGGGCTGTGCCAAATTCAGCATGTCCAAAGCCTATAAGCATGAGCATAACATAGGAAACTGAAGAAACTGATATTAAAGGATTTCAGTATTTACTACTAATGCTGTACAAGAAGTGAATTCAACCAAAATAAGATGGGGAAAAGCACGCAATGGTGAACTTACAGGATCCTGAGTTCTAGGCTGGAAAACCTGACTCTTAACAGTTTTCCTCTGAAACTCTTACAATTTTATGCTATATGTCCTCTACTCTCCATTCCACATCTTCCCTCTTCCCACCTCAATAATGAATTTATCAAATTTCTTGACTACAGTCTGGAATAGCCCCTACAGTACAACTTGCAACAAAAAGGCTTTGTTTGCTGTTGCTATTTGCCTCAGATGCTCCATATGTAGAAAAAGAGCTTGGAAGAGGCTCTGTCAAGCTAAATTCAGTACTACTGAGACTCTTTTAATACCATGTTTTAAAACTTTTTATTATTTTTGTAAGAGGAGCCTTGCTTCCATTATGCAATTGCTGTGAGACTCTAAGACAGAGTTGCTACTACAACAGGTATCAGGTTTAAAGAGCTGAACATAAATGATACAAAGGAAAGCATTATCATCTCTATGCACAAATGTATGCGCACATAAGCGTATGTGTAGATGTGTCAGTGCATGTACCTTTATTTATCTGTATATATGGATGTGTTTGTATACATGCCTCCCTCATCCTACCATCACAGTGGCAATGTTGAAGCCTATTTCAAAACAAAACAAATTGCCTGCTGGCATTTCCATTTTCAAAATGTTTCAGTAAATTGTTTTGTTAAGAGTAACATCATTTCCATCTCACTTAATCATTATTCTTCTAAACAGTGTTTCCCTTTTAAAAATGCACTGCTTTTTACTACTAAGTTTTGCTGATTTATAAACTTCACTGTCCCTGAAGTAGTAATATTGCAGAGCATGCTGACTACATGACTAGATTTAATCTTGCTATGCCTGAACTTCTTTCTGAAAATGAGGTCTGAGCTACAAGGCTGTATTGTCCTCACCATGAGCAAAAACAAGGATGCAAATAACACAGAAATTACCTGTCTATGTAAATGAAAAAGATCTTGCTCACCTAACAGTGTGTGTAAAATGCATGCATTGCTTAAAATGACCTCTCCAATAAGACTTATTAATTTCATTTTTCATTGATTGACATTTTTCTCTAAGACATCAAGAAAGCAAGACTTTCGGTGGGGGGGAAGTGAACACTGCTCTTAACTTCAAGTACTTGTACATATTCCGTATGCATTTGTTAACTAATAGGAGTTCATTGACTATGGCATATTGCTTTCAGTCGTGCAAAGGCAACTACAGTTACCATTACTGCCCTGGGCCTGATTCAAACATCCACTGAAGTCACTGGGACTCTACCCACCCACTTCCACAGACCGTGAACCAGGTCCCGATACATATATTATGTTAATTGTGCAGGATGGGGCACTAATCCTTATTCCAAAGCCCCTTCTTTAATACTGCAGCTACATCAAAAGTAGAATTGCAAAAGAGCATAGAAATGCAGAATTCAGAAACACATGGGCTCTCCTCTCAAATTCATAGACAGACGCAAATTACAAGCAATGAAAAATAGGAAGAGCTGGATTCAGCTTTCTGCCATGGAACACCATGTAGTAAACTCCCAACCACAGCAAGTACTACATGTAGGACTGCGGTTTCGTGAAAGACTTGATCCAGCCTCCTGCGATAGTTTGAACTGAACTTTTAGTCAGATGTGACATCTGCAGCCTCTGTAAACTCCATGGATGAGGTAACCTGGGTCAAACTATGAAGAAAAAAAAAATCCATATTCATTTCACTTTTCCCCAGTTGCTTTTTCATCTGCTTTACAAGCTTTATTCCCCCATAAAACTGTACAGTAGTTAAATTCTTGGATGTCTTGGTAAATACACCTAGAGTAATACATTTATCCGTAACCTCAGAAGTTTTATAATGGATGTACTAAGAATAATAGTTACAAAAATAATATTAATCATGACAATGCACATACATTTATTTAACCCAAACTCTCCTTTCTGGACTCATTCAAGCACAGAGCAGAGTCCTCACCAGTTTTCCTACCTACATTTGCAAAGACCAAGTGGCGTTCCCCAGGGGTCTGTACTGGGTCCAGTCCTGTTCAACATATTCATCAATGACCTGGATGAAGGGACAGAGCGTACCCTCAGCAAGTTTGCTGATGATACCAAACTGGGAGGAGTGGCTGATACACCAGAAGGCTGTGCTGCCATCCAGCGAGACCTGGACAGGCTGGAGAGCTGGGCTGAGGGGAACCGAATGAAATTCAACAAGAGCAAGTGTAAAGTCCTGCACCTGGGGAGGAACAACCCCATGCACCAGTACAGGTTGGGGGTTGACCTGCTGGAAAGTAGCTCTGCTGAGAAGGACCTGGGAGTGCTGGTGGGCAGCAGGCTGACCATGAGCCAGCACTGTGCCCTTGTGGCCAAGGCGGCCAACGGGATCCTGGGGTGCATCAAAAGGAACGTGGCCAGCAGGTCGAGGGAGATTATCCTCCCCCTCTACTCGGCCCTGGAGTACTGTGTCCAGTTCTGGGCTCCCCAGTTCAAGAAAGACAGGGAACTGCTGGCGCAGCGGAGAGCCACAAAGATGATCAGGGGCCTGGAGCACCTCTCTTATGAGGAAAGGCTGAGAGACCTGGGTTTGTTCAGCCATGAGAAGAGAAGACTGAGGGGGGATCTTGTCAATGCTTACAAATATCTGAAGGGTGGGTGTCAAGGGGATGGGGCCAGACTCTTTTCAGTGGTGCCCAACAACAGGACAAGGGGCAATGGGCACAAATTGGAACACAGGAAGTTCCACCTGAACATGAGGAAAAACGTCTTTACTGTGAGGGTGACAGAGCACTGGAACAGGCTGCCCAGAGAGGTTGTGGAATCTCCTTCTCTGGAAATATTTAAAACCCGCCTGGACGCAGTCCTGTGCACCCTGCTCTAGGTGTACCTGCTCAAGCAGGGGGGTTGGATGAGATGATCTCCAGAGGTCCCTTCCAACCCCTACCACTCTGTGATTCTGTGATTTCTTTGCACTTCATCACGGGATTTTTGGGAGCACATTTTTTTTCCTGCTCAGGTTAAAAAAAAATCTTAACAGAACATCTGAGTGATTCATCCAAATCCTTGACTATATGTTCCTAAAAAGCCAGATACTTCACCTAAGTCAAAGATTATATAATGCCTCAGTCAAATCACAATCCCTGTCATTAAGGGGTTTACAGAGTAAGCAATATGGATTTTGAAGTAAAGGCTTTCCACGTGCTATCACATCCTGCCATGTCATTGTTATCTTGTGGTATATCTCTCAACTGAACAGCAGGTGTGAGGTGCCTTTCACCTCAATTACTTGCGTACCCAGAATGTTGTAAGTGTTTCTGACATGGTGTGTATGCATTTCCTTTTTTTTTTTTTTTTTTTCTGTTCTGAAGGTTTAGCTGGAACCACGTTGCCATTCATAGCATCTAGCAGCTTCCAATCTGACATAAAATCATTCTTTGCCAATATGAAATATCTGCTGGCCATGATGCATGCTGTTTCTCATCTCTGAAGATGTGAACATGTGTTTCAGACGTATACAGTCATACCCTGCTATCTGTTGAGGGTGAGTTTCTGAAAAGGGCAACAGATAGCAGGTTCATGGATAGCAAAATGATTTTTTTCCATGAGAATTGTTGTAGTAAAGAGAAGATGCATTCAGGCACTTAATATATACAGACAGGAACAGTACACTGCATTATAAGATCTTTCCCACTCATGTGCCATTGACATTAACCAGAAAAGTAAGATCTTAAAGGCTCAGATGGAAGAGGAAGATGTTGCTGCACATCACACTCTAGACAACCCACACAGTTCTACGAGCATCAGTGTGACACACAAACAACATCGAAACAGAAGAACATATTGTACACAAGAGCATTCATTTTTTCAGCACTTACTTTATATATGTAAATATTTTAGTGAAACAAGAAATACATTCAGCAAAAATATATGGAAGAAAACATAAATGCATAGTTTACAGTAAAGCAGCATCCAAATGTTAAGGTAATTCTGTGATGTCCGCTGGTGCTTGTCAGACATGCTTCAATATGACTAGGCACCTAATCATAACTAGGGAAGTTTTTTACAGAAGATGGGTGGTGGAGGGGTGAAAGACAGAAAACCAGGGTAATAATGATGGTTAGCAGAGCAGCGTATTAAGTAGTTGCCTATGGAAAACCAAGATAGTAGGCAGACAAGTACAGATAACAGATTCTTACTGTCTGTGCACATATTTAATGTCTCTGGGGGGGAGGTATATACGTACAAGTGAAAGGAATGGTCTCAGTTTTAAGGCATGATAACCATCAATGTTAAAATATATGTTGTTTATAAAATAATTTTTTACAAGCCTTCTAAGATACATATAATTGCTTCTGCTCTGGAATGCTTAAAATGAAATGAATTATATTTCAGTAACGTATTCTACCACAGAAATTAAAACTAAACATGTCCATCAGGGAAAAAGGCAGGTGCTACATTATTTACATCATGCTTCAAGTGGAAATCACCTAATCAATTTCCAAAAGGCAGAAATTTTGTCAGTGGTTTATTCAGCTAATAAGATGTATTTCAGTTCAAATCTATTTTCTTGTTGCTACTATCTGAAATTTTATTCTGCCTTCTTGGGAATATCACTATAGTAAGAAAGACTTTGAAATAATAGAATGTGCAATAATTGAGCTTTGAGATTATGAGTGTTATTTGGAAGTCTTGAAAAAATTATTGTTAACTTCTCTCAATTAGAATAAAACACAGGAACTCCTATTTCCAGTGATTTCAGCTACAGATGCGGAAGTGATAGAGAGGTATCATCATTTCTATCCTATAACATTTTTGCTGTCCTTCCTTAAAAGTCTATGTTGATTTAAGGTTCTTTTCCCTCACAAAATCTTTATGGTAGCTAGCTAGCATAGCTTTCAGATTTTATCTTGCCATATGTTTCAAGTTGTGTGCTTCAGTCTGCATCTGCTGAGTATCTGCTACAGTATGGCTACAACATCAACTCAAAACAATTGGGACTGCAGCCTTTATAATAAGTACTCTCTGCAGCTGCTGAAATCAGAGTCTTTAAAAAAATCTAAAAGCTGTAGCATCTCTCCCCCTTTCTCTTTATTTTTATCTAAAGCAGAAACAAGCATATTTTGATGGGACTTTTTGAATTGAAAGATAGGAGCGGATTTTTTTCAAGATACAATATAAACACACACTGCTTTATACTACGGAATAAAGGTATATCTGGCTTTTGCCATGATAGGTGATTTAAAGAAAACCCCATGTGGAAAAAAAAAGTTGTAGTACAATACATCTTAGGTGTTAGAAGTCTCATTTGGAAAACAATATTGACTAAGTTCTGCTTTTCCAAAAAAATTTGCTGGTTGCCAGAAACTGAAGAATTTATTAACAGCTAAAACCCTAGCAATCTTAAGCTTCTCTCTCTTATGGTTTATGAAGGCATTGCCAACCTCTTTATCTCAACAGCTAGACAGCGAACACAAAATCAACCTGTCTTTCCAGCAAATATATTCAAGCACCTGCATGCCGTTAGATGTGGCATCACTACAATGATTCAGAAGTTATAAAGAAACGTACTTACAGTATCAAGGAAGGGTTTGATTCTGTAGTTCATACAGAACTGCTCGACTAGACTAATTCATTCGCAATCTTAATGCAATAGCCATTTTTAGCTGATCCAATATTATTATTTTAAAACTGCTGTGATTAAAATGGTAGGCTTATAGGATCATACAAAGATTCAGTCATAAGGGACCTCAAGAAGTCAAAAGCAGGATCTCTAGCGAGGGCAGACCAGGTTGCTCACGGCTTTATCCAGCCAGGTCTTGAAATCCTTCAAGGACAGAGGCAGCACAGCCTTGTTGGGCAACCTGCTCCAATGCCTCACTGTCCTCTTGGGGAAAAAGCTTTTCCTTCTATCCAGTTTGAACCTCTCTTCTCTTGTTTAGACTTCTGTCCACTGTCTCTTGCCCTCCCACCATGCACCACCGTTAGGAACCTGGCTCCACCTTCTTAATCACCTCCTCTCTGTATAAAGTTGCTGTTAGGTCTCCCCAGGCCTTCTCTTCTCCAGACTGAACAAGTCCAGGAGTAATAACATAAAACAAAAAGGTTTTGTATACATATAAAAATAGTAACAGTGAGTGCAGGTAGTATTATTACTGCTGCTAAAACACAACCATAAGTTGGCACACTGTTCCATAGTTAAATAGGGGAAACAATGTTTCTACCCCAAATGATCAAGGGTGCAGATTTTCAAAGGTACTTAAGGTAGCTAATGCCCATTAGATTTGGTGGAGGCCAGCTATCTAGATAGTTTCAGATATTCAGCCATGACACTGTAAGAAAACACATTACTGTCATCACAACCTGAGCCCTTAAAGGTCCAGCAAACAGAACAATTTACTGTAAGCGTGTGAGCAGCCACATCTGGAATACTTTCAAACCTACAATGAGCACATGCATAAACATTTTCAGACTAGTACCTAAATAAAGATAGTGCAAGAAAAAAAATGGGAAGGCAACAAATACAGGGACAAAGGATGTGTATGTGATGCTCAGGAATACATTTTAATAATAAAACCAGCTATTTTCTTTTTGAGTGTGTTAACAAGTCTGCCAAATGAATCTCACTACTGTGATGGTGAGAAACTTCATTTTTAAATTTCAGGACTAAATCAAGAAGCGATGTCAACACTTCTGTGATTGCTTTGTGCTAAACAATATACAAGGTGAATTGCTCTGGAGGAGTCTTACTCCAGCCACCAGCTGGAGAACTGAACCTCAGTTCTTCTGGTTGTCTGACTTCTAAGCATCTGGAGTTGAGGAGATGAACTCTGTCCTTTGGCATTACATTAGCAACAGCTCTCAGGTTCTCTTTTGAATGAGTTCCTCAGTACTACTGAAGGCCACCCCTTTGTCCATTAGGACTTTACCCAAATTTCAAATTATCAGAACAGTTGCTATAAAAGCACTGGGAATCTTTTTGAAATAGAAAATAAGCCTTTTGGTTTATTTTTTTGACCTACCTCATGACTTCCTCTCATTTTACAAGGATGCAACTTTTGGCAGAGATTTATTACATTTTCAGATATATGTCAGAAGAATCTAGAATGATCTGACAGGTCCCTTCCTGTTATTTTTGTTGTACCAATTTAAGAATGAATAACTAGTAAATAAATGCAAAGCAAATTACTGCCAGGCCATAAAATGTTGTATCATCACTTTATGAACATTAATGACAATTTAAAAAATGTTGAGGTTCAATCCGCTTAGGCAGACTCTAACTTAACAATTCTGTTACCTAATTAAATCTTGATTACCTAAAAAATCAGGCAGCCAACGTCCATATGTGGATGAAGCTACTCATTTTCTGCAGAACTTACACCATGTAATACAAGGGCAGGAGTATAGAAGCTAATTTGGAGACACTGAAAAAAGAAGATACACAGGAAGCGTTTTCTTTCAATTATTAAACTATTACTTGTTTAAAATTTGTGGGAACAAAAGATGTACTAGAGTGAAGCTGATGTGCTGCTAATGTAAGGTCTACATGGTAGAGCATTAAACAATGTATTCTGATAATCAAGTTCACCTGAACTCAGTTTGAAAGAAATTATAGACAGTCTTTCTCCTCTTTTGAGAAGCACTGTACAATTTTCTCTCTCTCTAAACACATACATCCATATCAGTATAGATATAATCAGTGAGAAAAATATACTAGGACTTAACAAACAAAAGTATATCTATCAAACTAGTGCTACCTTTTTTGTTTCTCCAACTTTAGAAATGCATGTGGAAGTGCACTAGATCTGATCTGTGCCCTACATCTAAGGAGCACTATTTATGAAAAATGTATGTAACTACTTGCAAAAATAGAAGTAGTTGATCCCACTAAGCTGGTAGCTGTATTTGAACTCTTTCTGGAGTTCATTGTCGCTTTTCCTAATCTTCTAAAATTTCCACAGGAGCTCCATGGTGAAGGCACAGGAACTGGGCAAGAGGGCTGCAGCAGTTTTTCTGTTTTAATGAATGGGTCTCCAGTTCTTAAAGCAAGATAGCAATCAAGTATTTAACTAATAATAGGATTCTCTATTTGTTTTCAGGGACGGGGTGAAGATGGCAATTATATGAAGCAAGTCTTTCTCTTTCAAGGTTACTCCTCCCTAGTCTGTCTGTCTACTTTTTCTCTCCAACTAAATGTAGACTATAAGCACATGGAGAATAATAAATTATGGATAACAACTTTAATTCATAGACCTCATAACAGAGAACCCTCAGCGATCTGCACTTACTCTCCTATGCACCAGCAAACAAGCTATAAATCTTCTGAATGTTGTTACTAATATCCCTATCTTTTCCAGTAATTACAAGCAGTATCTCAAAAAAATAGTTGCCCTATTCACTCCCACAGTATTGTGGAACAGTTTGATAACCATGGATTTAGCATTAGTGGAGAGTTCAAATAAAGTTTCAGTCTCAATGGAAAATTGAGATCTCAGTCAGTTACTAGGACATATACTCATATAAGTTCTTTGCTTTGCTTATACTCTTTAGCTATTTTTTTCCAAAGAGAAGGTGATAGCATAGGAAAGTCAGGGAAAAAAATGAAACTAGAAATGTTACCAAAATGAATACTGAATCAAATTACTTGCATCTTAATTAAGCCATAATCTTGTTTAACAGGAATTTTACTTGGTTAAAAAACAGCAAAATACAGCCGTTACTGTATTACAGTATATATTTATACAGCAGTATACATTACTGTATTACATACAGCTATTAAGATGATTGTCTCACTTTTAAGACAAACAGGATGGACTTAAGTAACTGCATAAATAATTCCTCAGGTCAGCAGTAATTTATGCAAAAATACTGGTGCCTTTTGACAACCCAGGAAAGTTTTGATATAGATAAACTAATGACAAGTAAAAATCTCAATGCCATATTAAACTCTACAAGAATCATAGAATCATAGAATCATAGAATCATTAAGGTTGGAAAAGACCTCTAAGATCATCAAGTCCAACCATCAACTAACACCACCATGACTCCTAAACTAGGCCCTGGAGTGCCACGTCTATACCTTTTTTGAACGCCTCCAGGGATGACGACTCCACCGTCTCTCTGCGGAGCCTGTTCCAATGCCTAACCACTCTTTCGGTAAAGAAATTCTTCCTGATGTCCAATCTAAACCTCCCCTGACGCAACTTGAGGCCATTTCCTCTCGTCCTATCGCTAGTTTCTTGGGAGAAGAGTCCAACACCCCCTTCACTACAACCTCCCTTCAGGTGGTTGTAGAGAGCGATAAGGTCTCCCCTCAGCCTCCTCTTCTCCAAACTAAACAACCCCAGTTCTCTCAGCCGCTCCTCATAAGACTTGTGCTCTAGACCCTTCACCAGCTTCGTTGCCCTTCTCTGGACACGCTCCAGCACCTCAATGTCCTTCTTGTACTGAGGGGCCCAAAACTGAACACAGTACTCGAGGTGCGGCCTCACCAGTGCCGAGTACATGGACATGATCACTTCCCTGCTCCTGCTGGTCACACTATTCCTGATACAAGCCAGGATGCCATTGGCCTTCTTGGCCACCTGAGCACACTGCTGGCTCCTGTTCAGCCGGCTGTCGACCAGCACCCCCAGGTCCTTTTCCGCCGGGCAGCTCTCCAGCCACTCCTCCCCAAGCCTGTACCGTTGCATGGGGTTGTTGTGACCCAAGTGCAGGACCCGGCACTTGGCCTTGTTAAACCTCAATCTGTTTATTAAGATCAGCTTGCATATGCTGCACAAGAGTGTTAAGACTAGGGTTGCCCCTTGAGCATGCTACTGGAGTAAATTTGAATAACCAAAATAAATTAGCCCTGGACAGCAGTTATGCAAAGATTATCTTACTAGGCAAAGCTTTATGTTAAGTGATTTTTTTTTCTCAAACTTACTTTACTAAAATAGTTCTAAAGCTAATAATAAAAAAGAGCAAAAACAAGAATGTGAGTTAACAGACATACAATGTATCTCTGCAACTCATTCTCACTGTTGTGTTTTTATATTCAGCCTCCTACCAGCTGTAACTGAATCATTTTTCCAACTTGTTAAAAGAGTGGTTCAGCTCTCAAGTTAATGTATTGCTGATCAGAAGGGGGAGGAATTTCCAAAATGAGTTCCAATCTACTCTTTCCCTTATATACACATATATACATTCATGTGTAGCCACTGCTGCTGTGTTCCATGTGTTCAAACAGTAGGAGTCAACAGTAACAGCAGCTGCTCTGCATGGGGAAGATGGTATTCTTCTGAAAAAACAAGAGTCAATTCCTACAGACCTTCATTCGTGAACAACCTCAACGACCTGAATCACACCAAGAGTCACACATTTCCATCCACCCTTTCCCATGAATGTTCGATAAGGATGATGGTACTGCTCATCTTCTGATCAGGACTTAGGGCCTCAGGACGAAAAGGTCAGAACAAGTG
The DNA here is from genome assembly GCA_013389945.1 of Fregata magnificens. NCBI lineage: Eukaryota > Metazoa > Chordata > Aves > Suliformes > Fregatidae > Fregata > Fregata magnificens. The sequence goes on along the minus strand of WAAD01018502.1, from coordinate 159,348 downwards.
CGAGTAATTATAATGACTATTACATTAACTGTAATAGTCACCCAACAAGTACCTGAACAAGAAAAGTACCTCTGTCCCCCACAGATTCCAGATAGCCTTGTCTATCTCCAGTTTAGAGGTTAATAGCATGCCCTAGAGATTGCATATGTAAGATCTCAAAGATGTTTTTATTAAAAAAAAAAAAAAAATCCAAACCGTTTAATCACGGTTTATTTCATTACACATAAAGTCACTTTTAACCAACACTATCTAAAGCCTCATGTTTCAGTAAGACTTATCTTCAGTAATGTCTTTGAACAAATACCTTGAATGGGCAATCTGCTGTCACGGGAGGATAACGCACCCATTACAAAGCCCTTGTGCCAATACAGTAGCTCTCCTTCTGTCATCTCTGGCTCAGCCTTCCCCCTGCTCCTCATTCTGGTCCTTGCGGTTGGCAGCTATTGAAATAACAAAGACCACAGTATATGACTTGAATGCAAAAGAAATAAATCAGCGTGCTGCCTACCTCCTACTACTGTTTTCCAGATTATCCATGGCTTCTGCACAGGCCAACATACACTTTGGGAAAGGCATGAAGGATTCAATATCAGAGATGTGTTGGATTAAAAATTCTCAAATTCAGACTTCTTAAGGTTTCTCAAAGAATTCAAGTGGCCCACTTCAAGAGTTTCTCTCAAGGACAGCTTATACTCAAGCAACGTTCAGAAGAAAAAACAAGATGGTAAAGATTACAGGGCAGTATTAGCATTTATGGGACATTGTATGGGACATTTTACAGACCTGCTGGCTGATTTAGAAAATCACACTGCATCCCCTGCCTCAGTTTCCCAATCTGCAAAGTGTGAATAATGATACTGACATTCTTTCTTAAAGTGCTGTTGGAACTGTCTATGATGAGCACTTCATAGAAGCCATGTGTAAGTATTATTATTCTCTTTTTTTTAAAATTGAGAGGCACTTAGATTTGAGTGAGATAGAGACCATCTCTAAGAACCTCTTAAGACCTCAGAATTTGGTTCATACAATATAAGAATGACATGGCTGTGCCATCCCCCATGTCATCAAGCAGCATTTGAAAATGCAACATTAATTCAGCATGAGCTCGATTAGAGACTCAAATCCTTCTGGTTGCCTTGTTAGAGGATTTTGCTTTTCAAGGGGTTCATCCCTCTCCAAAGTGATATGATTTGCAAAAAAGAGCCCACAATGTATGCAAAGATTAGTTGCAGTGGTTCAAAAGAAAGTGGAAACCTTTCTGCTTAACAGCAGCATTCACTTCAGTAATCTACTACTGCATTTATGCCTCTCTAAAACCTCACCTCATTTCTCAGAAAACTGAAATTTTGTACACTGCTGCCCTGTTTTATTGAAGCAAATTCTAATTTCCTTCGCCATCTAACCCATAAAAGGACTGTTATTAAATGTCTGCATCCTCTTCCCAGTTCCAACTTCTTTTTCTTTTGTTTTGACCTTTTATTCACGTGAGAAAACAATAACGCTCAAAGATTTATACTTGAAGAGCAGGTGAGTGAATGTGTGAAAGGTGCAGAAGAACTATGATGAATGCATCCATTTTCTGATATGCCTTTGTTTAAATAGGTTTTACAATTGTCTTACAAAGAACAGCGAGCAAAAGTTTAGTTTGAGGATCAAATGGATCTTCACCATGCATCTTATACTTGCAAACATCCTTATCCTTGTACAAATGCATCTTCGTATCTTGGACTACGTATTGAATATACAATTTTGTTGGTGAATATGTGTCATGACCGCTATTCTGTGTATGTCATTATCTATTAATAAAGCTATATAAAGCCATAATAAGCCTGTTTACTTGTAATGACTATATAGCACCTTTAGCATAGAGTGAATCAAAAAAGCCTAAAACAGAAAAGAAAATCAAACAATGGGCCAGAAATAATTCTGGAAGGAACAAGACTTGCTGTGGGCTAGCCCTGGAAGGCAGCTCAGCACCCACCAGCCGCTCGCTCACTCCCCCACATTGGGATGGGGGAGAGAATTGGCAGGGTAAAAGAGCAAAAACTCATGGATTGAGATAAAGACAGTTTAATGGGTAAAGCAAAAGCCATGCACGCAAGCAAAGCAAAATAAGGAATTCATTCACTGCTCCCCATCAGCAGGCAGGTGTTCAGCCATCTCCAGGAAAGCAGGGCTCCATCACATGTAATGGTGACTTGGGAAGACAAATGCCATCACACCGAACATCCCTCCCTTCCTTCTTCTTCCCCCAGCTTTATCTGCTGAGCATGACGTCATACGGTATGGAATATCCCTTTGGTCAGTTGGGGTCAGCTATCCCAGCTGTGTCCCCTCCCAGCTTCTTGTGCACCCCCAGCCTGCTCGCTGGTGGGGCAGTGTGAGAAGCAGAAAAGACCTTGTCATTGTATAAGCACTGCTCAGCAATAATGAAAATATCCCTCTGTTACCAGCACTGTTTTCAGCACAAATCCAAAACACAGCACCGTAGGAGCTACTATGAAGAACATTAACTCTGTCCCAGCCAAAACCAGTACAAGACTACAGGTGAATTTCCAAGTAACAGGAGAATCCCATGCTGCTGAGCTTAGCATCCAATGAGTAGGCAACTTACGGTGGAAATGAAAACCAGAGTTAAGGGGTCCTTGCTCATGGTGAGAGCCAGAGGAAGGTGCACAGAAAAAAGTGCAGAGAAGAACTGACTGGCAGGTTGAAGGTTACCTGGTTATGGACAAGCAGACAGGCAGAAACCTGCCTGTGGGCTAAGACAAATGACTTGAAGTGCAAGGGGAACCAAGAAATAGGCACACATATGGACTGAGAGTGGAAGAGAACCGCAACAGAAATAATGGAATGCAGGTGGAACACCTTGTCAATATGAGACACAGGAGACTGTTTGACAATGGCAGAATAGGGTGAACAATAAGTCCGAAAATAAATCTGAGCTCTGGGTAGCAGAATCAAGGGAATAAATTGCCCTCTGAAAAATGTCATGGACTAAAAGAGTTAGTTCAAATGCAAGCCCGAAAAGCAGAGAGATCTTGATAAGTCTGCCCTTAGCAAAACAGGTAGGTTCTCTTTCTTGTTCCTAACTGCAATTTTTCAGAACGTCAGTGCCAGGAAGGTTTGAACCCTTTTGACTGCTATCCCTAGCAAAGAATCATTTCACACATACTGACAGAATGTGAATCTGACCTTGAATCCACTACGGGCCACCTCTTGCAGAGCCTGATCCTGAGACAGCTGATAGCAATTGTCTTTCAGCCTTTGAGTTGCAGACTGCTACTAAATAGAATTGGCAAAATATGTTTATTAGTTACCCATCCTTATCAGAAACTCTCAGCACCCTGTATGAAAAAAAGCCCTTGCAGCATTGCTTCTACAATTGCACTGATTATTTTAGCCTCTGTGAACACACAGGGCGGCTACCCCAGTTAGCCTCTCTAATAAGGATGCACCAGCCATTGATATTACCTTCTAGGATGTAACTCAACACTAGTCTCTAATCTAATAACCCGCGCTTACATCTTCTGCCAATATACTCAGTGTCATAAATCTCCTTCCCAAAGACATCTTCACAGTTTCTTGAAGATAATGAAAAGGTCATTTTTATGAAAATACATCTCCTACTTTAATTTCTGCAAACCAAAAGTTTCTTCAAGTTTGATTTGATTTTTTCTACAACTGTTTTTTGCTTCAACGTACAAATGTAATGTGCAGAATACTGTAGCCTATTAAACTGAACCAGGATGATATATTATTGGCCATATTTTAATGTGGATGCACTTTTGTTTAATCCTGAAATATTTGCTATAGTGGATTGGCAATGTCTTAAAAAATCTTTCTAGATGGATCTTACCATTTTCTTCTTTTTTAAGGATGAACTGTTCTGCAAATTTTTATAGAATATCTTTCCTGCAATTTTTGACGTATGCAAAAATGCAGACTTTAGGGCCATTTAAGTTTAAAAATTTCTTTCTCTAGAGAATCATGTCAATCTCACAATGCCTCATTGCCCTACTTGTAAAACAAGAATAACGTTTTTCTTTTCCCTTAAACCACCCTTTGCTCATCCTGTCTACTTCATCTGTAAACTCCCTGTAGCAGGAGCTCTTCCTTGCTCCAGAATAGCAAAGCTACTTAAAGGGAGTCCAAGCACTTCAGAGTCTTTTGTTCTAATGCAACATGTATAATAATCATAATTCCTACATTGCTAATTCTCACGCTCCATGTCCTATCCCTCCTCACTTTCAAATATGTTGGCATATTTCTATTGATTTCATAAAAACCCTGTTTTGAACATTTTTAATCACTGTATCCTTCTTCTCAAGGGCTAATTTTGCCTTCTGAGGAAACAGCGCTGCGTATATAAGGGAGATATTCCAATACTTTCCTCCTAAGTTGTGTTGCAATCCAAAGAGTCTGGTCTCAAAAGCCTTTCAATCTTCAAGCATTTAAAAAATAATTTACAAATCCTGCCTTGGCACAGGTATCCAGTTAAAGGACAGAAGATCAAAGACATTTTTCCAAGCATCTGACAACAACGTGGCTCTAAAGAACATGTGATCGACCGATGGCCTTTTCGTCCCTTGAGACAGGCCTATTCCTACCCTGGGTAACTGGCAGACTGGGAAGAAGCAACTCTTTTCATTTACTGAGGAATTGCTCTTTCTAATCTGCAAGTGCTGATGTAGCACAATCAGGGGCAGACGCACGGCAATAAAGGTTGCAAGGAAGAAATTGCAATGCTGGAACATAGTCAGTGGATTAATTTTAATGGTTCTGCATATGGCTAGATAAAAAAAGCATCATTGATTTCCTGCTGACCCTCTCCTCCAAGATAATGAATGAAAGCTACTCATGTTAAAAGGCATGCAGCGTGAGAAGGTCTGCTACTGCCATCAAGGCTGTAGGGGAAAACTGATAACCAGGGTTTGAGGTAATACCTGCCATATAAGGAAACTGCCCAGGTTTGGGATGTGCAGAATCCAGTGTGCTAGCGTTGCAAACCAGTGTGAATCTGGTACTATCTCTTTATTTTAATTCCTCCTTTTCAATTCTTACCTTGTTGCATCGCTCAGAGAAGCGGTACTTTGAAGGAGATCAACCCTGCAGTGTGGTGCAGCAAATACACCTGCACTACTCAACACTAACTCATCAGTCTTCAACGCTTGATCAAGGTTCTTTGGTTCACCCAAGACAAAAAGGGAAGAAAATTGCTTCTGAAGAAGGAGTAACAAATTTCCTTTGGTTCAAGTAAGTCCTGAGTAGGCATGAAAGGCTCCAAGCTGTCTGCTGTCCTGTCCATCTTCCACATAGAGACCTAGGACTTGCTCCAAATTTCACTTTTTTTTTCAGCCACAAGCAGAGCACTTGGTCTCTACTTAGGTGGATCAAGTGCAGGCTCAGACCAGCCAAGGATTTGTCCCAAGTCACCTAGTTTTCCATCAGTATAAAATTACATTCTGTCAAGAATCCCACTTGTATCAACTGTACTATTTGTAATGCATGATGCTGAAACACATTGAGAATAAGTGGCAATAAGTAGCCCTTAAAAAAACATTTCTTTTTCTAAGTTTAGCTTTCCTTCTATGTTCCCTTTCTCCTGGCTTCCATTTCAGATTTTTATTTTTGGATCTTGCTTCTCTTATCACTAAGTCCTTGTGTACTTTCTTCTTTACCATAGCTAAGAATTACGTGGAGATGAGATGGGACTAAAGGTCTGTTTTTCTGCTTTCCCCTATGGACACAGCAATAGTCTGCCGGTCAGAATGAGCTACAGACCAGACTCCGTTTCACTTCTTGCCTTCCAAACTTTCTATTAAATATAGCTCACTTCTTTCCACCCTTCCTCTCACTTTTGTTTTCATAATGCAAAGGAGAACATCAGGAACATGCTCTGATGCATGACTGCTCTGAATGAGTTATCTCCAGTTCCCTCCCCTTGGCTAGGTTTGAAAATTAAACATGAGCACACTAACTACTACAGGCAGGTGCATTTCACTGACTTGACTACCAGCCTTGCTTCTGATCTTTACATTTGCTTTTATTACCTTTCTCTATCTAACACAACTAGAAACAGAGAGTGCTTTTAGTTTTGGGGTTGAGGATGGAAACTCAGGAAGTCTGAAATTTGTCCTTAGATCACCATTGCTTTTTTAAACAGATCGGGGTAAATCTCTCTAGGGTTCAGTATCTTCTCTAATATGACATGCTGCCAAGCACTTAATGCTCTCACAAGTATCTGAATTCCTCAAATGAAAGGCAGGACAAAAGTGAAAGCTATTTGAGTACCTATCTTACAAAGATGTCATGATTTGAGGCTTAATCAGTGTAAGACCCTCAGATGAAAAATTGCTCAGTATCAGTATTCTGATTAGATTTGATAAAGCAGATTTTTAAAATTACGTAGCTCATACAGAAATCAGTGATCCAAGTAAGAATTTGAAATTTTTCACCAAAACCAGGCATAGCCTCTGTAAAAAGGAAGTTAAAATTAATTTTGAACACAGTGATATTCAAATGGTCTTTCATTGTTGATGCAGGAGGGAGTACCTGTGGCCATGTCCATTGCTGCTCTGCTGGACGGCTCCCCGCTAGCACCCCAGAAAGGGCACTCCATGAGGAAGAACCCACCTCTTGATGCCTCCAGAGCCCCCCTTCGCACTATCCCACATTCCAGAAGCTGTTATGGCACTCCTAATGCTGTTCCAACACTAGCTCCAACACCAGCTCGTCTGATGTCACATAATCCCAAAATGATTATGGGTTGCTTCCTGACTGACAGCACAGTAACAGAGAAAAAAGGAGGATGCTGGCCAGAAAGGGCCTCCAGTCTCCTCTGTTGCTCTGCCAGGATGCTGTCTGCACTTGCGCTGGCAGAATGGGTAGAGCCAGGCAACAGAGGCCCAGATTTGGCAGCTGGCCCAGATTATGCCAGAGCTGACCTTGCAAGAATCAAGTTAGTCCAAGTCTCAGCCACGAGTGACAGCAATGGAACAGATGGGGGGATGCTTCCAGGTAAGGCTGACGCCAAGCCCAATCCCGCTCCACTCCATTATGAACAGCCCTGTGGAAAGGCTCCTCAGCTCAAGAAGCAACTTCACAAGTCAGGCGTTGGCTGAGCCCTTCTGAGAACCGTGCTCCGCACCGCTTGAGACACATGGAAGTCCAGCCTGCATGCAGGCTGACCAGCTGTGGGTAAGTGTCAGGAGTTGGCTGGAGCCACCAAACAGGGCAGAGAAACCCACCGACATCCTTGTAAATCACATCACACTATGCTCTTTCTTGCTCCTTCACAGCATGCCAGCATTGCAAGCCAGATGTTGCAGAAGTACTTGCAGGATGTTTTTTGGCAGAATGTGACATGTCTTGTCAAGGATGCTCCTTAGTATGGGGGATCCGTCAGTTCCTACAGTATTAAAGTGTTTTCCTGCTACAGTCAAGTACCATCAAGGACTAGAAAGCACAGAAAGTCAAAGAATTTGGTCTTATGGATGCTGAGAAAGGGGGAAACACAGGGTAATCATTTTAGTAGTGTTAACAGTCTCATTCTTTGTATTACAGCTATTTTACATCTCCAATATACTATCAGTGCTACTCTTCACACCCTGCCATTGTGTATCCCACTGGATTTTCATACAAAACAATTCTTTGTCCTCAAAAGTGGCTTTCGTAATGAAAAAAGAGACCTGAAATCTGAAAACTGCTCACTTTTACCTGCTTCAAACCTGTTTTAAAAAAGGCAGAGGAAAAGGCAACTGAGCCTTCACAAAAGGCAAGCAGGTGGCCAGCAGTTGATACATACTGGTCCAACCTAAAGAACTGGATTGACTTTGCTCTTTATGCACTTCCCAGTTAAGGTGTCAAGCCACTCTGGCTCTTGTACTTTTTGTCCATAGGACCTGCTTCTAGTCTAATATTTTTCTTGGGTTTTTTTAAAGCCGATCACAAACTTGTAAAGGTAATAACCACCATCTAATCTTCAGACTCCTTCCTCCCATCTTCCACTCATATTTTATGAAAATTTTGTTTCAGCTGAAGGCATTCTGGGTATTTTGTATATAATGCAAGTGTAATATCATTTTAATGAATATTTGTACAGTACTGGTCCTTTAGTTAAATTATGTGAAAACCAGGTGCATTGGACATGGGTAATAGGGAAATAAGTTTGTTTCAGGAGCGTAATTGCTATGCTGATGATTATAACAACAATACTGGCAGGCTTTTGTTGATTTTTTGAGTAGGATCATTTTTGCAGTGAAGAAATACTGGACACACAGATTCCGGTATTCTTCCACTGCAATTTGTTGGGTTTTATTTACTTATTCCAAATATGAGGGTCTCATTTACTTAGATCAGAGACAGCCAAATTTGCAGATAGCTGCAGAAACCCCAGTAAGTAGGCTTTCTTCTTTGCTGCTATTGGTCACAGTTCATTTTTAGCCCAAGTCTGTTTTTTGACTATTTTCTATTTGTGTCCTGCATGTTCTGTTTGAAATACCTTACAACCTAGAGGCACTCTACCATACACAGTTGATCTAATTCAGAAGGACTTTGCTACCAGTTATCCTCATGTGCCAACACAGAGCAATGCAAAATAATTCCTGACAAACCTGAGTATTCTTCTACCACAGCTTGTATCTTAATCAAGCAAAGTCAGCGAAAGACTCTGCTTGACTTCAACTTGCTTTGGCTCAGATTTGCAGGGCCTGGTGTTTAAAGGCATTCAGGTGCCTAAGGGAGCAGGAAGCACCTTGTGGATTTCCCAATTGTTGTAAAAATATGGCCCAAGTCCCAGATGATTCACTAACAATTCCTTCAGCAATGTTGTAACAGGCAGTGTAGATTGCATTCATGCTTCATCCTTGGTGTTAGATGTGTTGCAATGAGTATCAGTACAAATGACAAGAATCTATACCGATGTAGGTATCTTCTAAACTAACGCCTTTAACTTCACAGCATCCAGCTAAACTAACAGAACCAGACTTACAGAAATACAAGGTTGGACGTTGCATAGTTGTCCTATAATTCAAGGGCAGTTTCAACAATAGAAGGCTTCCATTTTGCATACTGTACTTCAGAATGCTGAGCCTTTGAATGAAACAGCACGCACAGATTCATTGACATAATGTTAACTATCACCCAAGACTAAAGCTTATTCACCCACTATTAACAATGGATTAAATTACCAGCAGTGTTGAGCAGTGCTCTATTCAACAGTATTCTCTACTATTTTTGCTAGAAATTTGTTTCCAAAGTAACTATTTTATGCATCTGTTGTAAATGGGAAATGATATTTCAGTTTAACAAAAACTCTTTGTTATGATGCACAACCATTATTAATGGATTACACTTTTAATCCACTTTGTCACATAAATAGAAAATCTATGGTTTGATAGGATTAAGCATTTATCAAGGATTTTATTATTATTATTATTATTAGTGCTTTTCAAAGATGGAGTTATTTTCTACAGAATTTTTTTTTGTACTAGTAAGTGTTTTAACTTCTTCAAAATAAATGTTTATTTTGGACTTTAAAGCCAGGCAGTTGCTGCTTTCCCAACAGATCAGTGACTCACTCACACTCCCATTGACTTCAATGGGAAGAGGAGCATGGCCCAAGAAAATAATCTGTAAAAAAACAAATCTGTATTCTGTCAACCCAATAGACATTAAAGGAATTAATTACAAATCTCAGAATTGAGGACAGTTAAAATGACATAGCATATAAAGATACCTTTAATAATTATCTTGACAATTTCTAATCACCTTTAAATTCCTGTAAAGTTATCAAAACATTTGAGTAATCTGAGCTTGAGATGTTTTCTGTTTACTCAGAATTCAAAGAGCTCCTTTCAAGTGAAAGGTAGAAACAGCTTTGAAGAGAAATGACAAAGAAGTGAGGGAAACCCTAAACAAATCATACTTATGATTTAAGTATTATGCCCTTAATGTAATCTTCTGCATTTCTCATATTTCTTACAGACTTTAAACAACACATTCAGTATTGATCTGAGAGCAAAATAGTCATCGAATATTTTTTCTGAATACTATCTTGAGCATAAATTGTAAAATGACTCTGTACGTTTTGCCTGTTTGAAATGTACGGCTCTAAAGCTCGCCTTTTAGGGTCTGCACCATGCCATTGCAAATCATTTGCGACATTCACAAAGACGTCCTCATCCCTGCTCCCACTGACAGAAGATACATACTATTCATTATTTTGATGCAAATGAGGGAACAGTTAATCATCTGCTTTAAAACCAAGGTGCTTGGGCATTATTTAATTCCCTAAACCAGCAAACCATGTATTTGTATTTATACGAATTGATCTCGCCATTGTCATGTTTAAAACAAAACATATACTAAGAGCACCAGTGAATTCTGGCCTATAAGCCCTTTCCTCTTCTATGTTGCTTTGCATTCAGATAATTTTTAGAGTTTGACTTTTCTGTATTTTCTCCCAGCCACAATCCTACCAGCTTCAACAGGCTTTCCCGTATCAATAAAGAAGGCAGGATTAGGCCCTTAATTTGTAATGGAGTCCAAGTTGTTGCAAAACCAGCACATCCTATTAAAAGCACTAGAAGTTAAACAACATAGTAGGAATGCAACTTTGAACTGGATCAGGTGGTCGTCCCAATGCAATTCTATACAATGCCTCTCTCAAGATTTTGAGGGGGTCTCCAGGCTCTACAGCAATAAAATTACTAAATATCCCTACTAATGAGTACTCCACTGCTTTGAAACATGCAAGAAAAAAAAACACCGAATGGAAGATATTAATCGGCCTCAACATGAAGACAAAAAGATTATTGATCTTAAAAGTAGTATTTTTACGGAATCTGCTCAGTAATATGACCATAAAGAGAAATCTGCTGAGAAAACAAAGGACGACAGCTCTGCTGAGCAGTAGGCTTAGACAGTAAAATATTTTTAAAATCGATTGCATAGCATGGCTTACACAGTAAGAAGGTTAATAATAGCAATAATAATGTGGAGGAACTGAAGGACGTTTTGAATTGAAGACAATGCTTTGAAGTTCTAAAAGTGAAATATCCTTACCCCACTTTAGAGAAAACAGGCACGGCACATGAGGAAAAAACCACACAGGCTGTGTTATTCTAAACCTACTCTGTATCATGGTAATTTTTAAGTGTTTTTAGTTGTTAGTCACCACGAAAATTGTTTTGAGAACAGCAAATACATTTGCAGAACCGACTGGTTAAGTTTGCCTTTGATTTCCAGGAGTTTTGGGGAAGTTCCTGTCTAAGAATTCACATCATCACATGCAGTTAAGTAAGATAAAGCACTTGACACTTCGGATTTCACTACGAGAAAGTCCCTCTGGAGAGACCACATGATGTGCATTATTCATATTTTTAGATTTTGGGCATCAGGCTTACTTCATATGACAGCATGGGCTACATGTTGATCACGCTGTACTGTTAGCCGAGAAACTTGCTGTGTGACTTCAGGGTGCTCATTTCCCTCTCTGTGCAACAGCACTGCTTACTCAGGCTGAAATAGGAGGAGAATAAAGCACTGTGCGTGAAAGCCCTGTTTCTGGATTACATTACTTTGACGAGGAATCTTTTTGACCGTTAGGGCAGCCAACTTCCAGAAGTGCCGAATGATCCCTCCTTTGCCCTTCAGCGCATTTCTTCGTGCAACCAAGGGTGTTACGAGCTCCTTTCCCTTCCCTTTACCCAATCCTCCGCTAAATTAGTTCAATCAGATTAATCTGCTTGTTATCACTGATTCTTGTTTTCATTTTGACGAGGGAGAGGATAACGCAGGACCCACCGCGTTTCTGAACACATACCGGCATTGCTATTCATGGTTTTTTAGCTTTTGATTTGAAATACTGGCATCCAAGGTGCATCCTGAGCACAGAACCAGAAAAGCAGCCCATGCACCGAGCAGAGGCAAAGGAGGGGCGGGTGGAGGGGGGGTGGGCTTGCCCCGCACGCCCGCCACCCCC
>WAAD01018502.1:82521-146223 GCA_013389945.1 Fregata magnificens | reverse complement strand
GGGCAGCGCGGATCCCGCGCGTGGTGGCAGCCCTGCGTGGCATGAGGCTGCTCCGGCGGCGGGTCGGGTTCGCGTGGGTAACTTCTCTTCTTCCCCCGCCCCCCCTGGAAGCACTCCTGAGGCATTAGGGAAGCGGGAAGGCGCAGGGAGTGCTAAATACCCTAACAGTTCTGGGAATGTTTTGGCCGTGAGGTGTGTGGAGGCTTTATTTTGTAAATATTGAGCGTCAAAGTGAAGTCTGAGGGAAAAGCTGGGAAGTGAGGAGTTCCGCATTCAACGCGGAGACCGTCTCATTATTCTTGTAGAAAGAGCGTCAGCCTGTGGTAACATTTTGTATTGCTTTAAGAAATGGCTTTGCCTTTTTGTGCCTCGCTTTGCAACAGCGGAGGGTTTGCAGAAGTGTTGGAGTTGGTGGTTTTTCATTCCTGGCCTCTGCCTTCTTGTTACGTGCTCTCTAGTTAACCATTTACAGGCAGTACGCTCTCATCGGAACGGAAGATAAGAACAGATCTTTTTCACTAGCGATGTATTTATGTTTCTTTTGTACAAGCTTCAGTTAAGTAGAAAACGAGCTACACCAGTGAAGTAAGGCTGCTGAAGCTTTAATTTCAACTACAATAGTAAAAAAAGCTCCAAACAGAACCAAAAGCAATACCGGAACCATGAGCAACGTGTCTGGCTGTTCTGCCAGGCAAATCACTGTAAGATGTAAAAAATACCACTCTCAGCTGCAGTTTACAAAGAATACTGGTTTCTGTGATGTAGGAAAGTCTTCAGGAAAGATTGTTCGTTTTATGAAATCTTAAAGGCGTGTGGAGCATCCAGAGAGATAAGCACCTCAGCTTCGAAGAAGCAAGACTTGGCCCCCGTGGAGAGATTTGTCCCAGTAAATACAAAATGATCTTGCTGATTGTGTGACTGTCTACAATTTTCCCATTGAAGGAAACCTGAAATCATAAAATATTTTATGATCTCAAGGGTTGTGTTGATGGAGGTCTATAAAAAGATGGGACTTGACCGCTTACGATCTAAATAGGTGGGAGGTAAAACCATTTAACTAGTTTTTTCTGCTCTTTGTTTCTTCCTTGCCCTCTAAAGGAGAAGCTCAGGCTCACTGTTCTGAGTGCAGGCAAATGCATGTGGGGAGAAAGCAGCCCCACCTCAGCTTAGAAACTTTCCCTGCAGTACTGAAAATGCCTGGAAGGCCTAATGTAAGATTTAAGCCTCTAGCTCTCAGTTTATTCTGCAGAGTATGAAAGATACTTAAAAATATCTATAAAAAGGTCTTGATATTACTGTATCCTTCACATTTCTTTCTCCTTGCTATTTCAGCTATTTTACATGATAGGTAATTTGCTATCATCTACAACAAATTCTGGATATATTACTCTATCATGGTGCTTGGCTTTTGGGAGTTCCATTTCAGGTTTGTGTACGGGAAGCAATAGATACGCTATTAAAAGCATATTAAAAGTTGATCTGCATCAGGTGTAGATCTCTCCAGCAGTATTCAAGCTGACTGGGGATCCCTATGAGAAATTTTGAGTTTCTTTCTTCACAGAATAAACTGCCTAAGGAGATACATTTGAAAAAAAAGGGGGTCCAAGTCTCCATTTGGCACTAGGAGACTAACTCTGGGTCAGCCTAAATGCGAATACCAATTCAAATCTCGTACTTTTCTAGAGGAAATGGCTGTATGTGAAAAGGAAGTCAGCTTTTAATCAGGAGCTAATAATGACCTTTGTAAAGCTTCTCCCTGCCCCCACTTTCTGGTGAATTATAACTAAGCAGCTCAGAGTCTCTCATACTATGTTTTATTACTGAAGATTTGTTACATATTGCGTGCGTAAGGGTAGTGAGACTGTAATGTGTAGTCTTCTCATTCACATGACACTTACTGTGTTCTCACTCCTGACTATATATATATTCCCCCCCCCCCCCGGTATATCTGGTGTGACATTGATCTAGGGAAACTGGTTTTCTGTATTAAGATCTGAAGTTAACATGGTTTTTCTGAGACTGAAGTCAGGAAAAGTCTGCACCATGTATATATGTTTTGATATGCTATGTGTCTGTGGTCCAACACACAGGTAGCAAAGCCAGACTCAGTTTTAAGTGAGCTATAAGTTGTTAAATTGTTTGCTTTGGGAAGTGTTTGAGATGTTTAAAAAGTCATTTTGTTTTTTTTTCTTTTGGTGTGAATATGCTCGAAAAGTCTCGCAACATAAATTATTTTTCTTCTTGTGCTCTCCCTTCCTCTGTTGGGTTTCTAGCACTTCTCATAAGGCAGCAGGCAGCAACAGAAATCATCCGGGTCTGTAAATCTCTGAAATTTCAGCCCATTGATTTTTACTGGAGAAAATATGTTGTTTTGTTCATGAAATAAATATCTCTGTCGTAAGTCATATTTAATTCCAAGATATCTTATTTCCACTTTACAACCTGTGTAAGAGTAACACCCTTCCTTACAGTACCATTCATTCTTCTTCCTGAAAGTAACCTAGAATGCTAATGTGTAATCCCAGGGTAAACAGTTTCAGCTGTTTTTGTAGTAGAAGTTGAGCTATTTGTTGGCTTTCTTCCAGCAGAAAGTTTTGGGGAACAGAATCTCAAATATTTAATGTGAGATGACATGTGAGGGGGAAAACAAATAGCATTAAGTATCTTACATAATGGAAATTACATCTGCGCCATCAGGATAAACCTATCTTCTCTATTTTCTTAAAAATATCCTACTTCTGTAGTGTCGTTTATAGTCTTAAGCTATAAGAGTGCTCACTGCAGATTTCTCTAATGTCGTATTTGATTACATACGGTGCAGAAAGACCTCATATAAAAACAAGCATAACTGTAGTGGCTGTAACTTTAATATGTTTGCTGGTCATAGCACATCACACCATGAGGGGCTTTTCTTACGTTCCTACCACAGGGGCTTTCTGGAGACTATTTTTTGTCAAAGTGGTTTTGGACTGGTTGAGTGAAACAAAAGCAGATTGCAGAATAGGAAACCAGCTACGGAGGAGCCAGGCCTACCTGTATATACTTCGAGCCTATTAACAGTTGAGAGACTGAGTTTGCTGACTTTGTAGGAGCTATGATTTGTAATTGGATCTCCTAATGCTAGATGATCAATATTCAGTTTCCCCTTTTTGTGACCTGCACTATATGACCATAAGCATGATGGTCACAGATAAGCTGGTCTGCAGTGCTTGTTCCACTGCTGTTTCACACATGGGAGGTTGGTTTTTTGGGGTTTTTTTTGTTTTTGATACTACTGTGCTGACTGTGGAAACTGTTTTTTCACATCACTAATGGTATGGGGTTTTTAGTACGGTCTTGTTCAGTTCTGCAAACTCTGATACAGGGCTAGACTTTGTGTACTGGTTTTTGAGAGGTACTACTGTATCTAAAACCATAATCTTCAGGCTCTCTGTTCAGTGTTCCTGAAGGTTCCTCTGGGTTGGCTAGTGTATAGCTTTTTCCTCTGGTAATAAACGCATTTTCTAATACAAAATGATTGTAAACTGCAAGGCCACGCTTGTAAGAGAATTGAGGACCTGTTGCAACGTGCTGATTTCTCTCGAGTTCCTCTGCTTTCAAGAAAAATAGTTATGCTTCCATGCACCGATGCTCAAATGAGAGAATCTTCAAGAACTGTAAATGCTGTAGGGTGATAATTAGAATTGACTCAAGCAGAACGTGATTTTTCCAGGAAAAACTGAACATTAACAACTCCCCTTGATTTGAAATTGTTGAGTGTTATCTTCCCTGAAGACAAGGCTTTGACCTACACGTTCTTTATCTTGGTATCTTTTCTTTAATAAGAACAGGATGAATATTAAAGGAGGCTGTACATTCCTGACTTTAATATGCTTGAAAATGAACCTCATCTTTTAGAGAGGAGGTTGCAGTGCAACTAGTATGCTGACAATCCACTGCTGGCAGCGATCGGATCAAATTTCTTCCTTTTTTTTTCTTTTCTGGTTTTGTTTTATTTTTCTTCTTCCCCAGTGTGTTTTATTGAGGGTGGCTTGAATTGCAGTCGGTGCTACCCCAGTGGATGTTAATCTACCCCTCTAAAGTGGCAGCTCTTTAGAGGAATATCTGCCTAGCTTAAGATTAAATTGCTTTTCTTATCATGTGTATAGGTCTCCAGAAAGGCAAAAAAATATTTACTTATTAAAACATCTGCTGCTTCTACTGAGCTGGTATTTTTGTCGTTGATAAGAAATATGCCTCTTTTGAGAGGTAAAAAAAGAGAAGAAGTGATAAAACAGTGGAGAGAGCGAGAGAGAGTGCCTGCAGCTTTAGGGTATGATTTTTAGAGGTTATCAGGGGTTAGAACAGTTCTGTAACATTTGGTTAGAAAGCATTTGAAGTGCTTTCAATAGCAGTGGAAGTACTAAGCTGTTCCCTTGATAACAAGCAAAAAGCGCATTTGTGATTTACTGAGGGTTTCAGCAGTCTATATATCCATATAATCTGTTTTCAATTAAGTCGTACTCTGTGTAGTTAACCCCTTATTATGAAGAAAAACTTCAAATGCTTGAACCATATTAATGCATTGCATTTTGCGCTGTGGTAGCCCCATCTGTAGCACCTCCTGGCATTGTTCAACGTGAGTATTGGTCACAGCAGTTTTGCTCCTGAGGGAAAGCGCTCAAACATCAAGTCAAATTTTAAACATCTCCTCAGGTCCTATGGACAGCAGAAGTCCCCAGGGCTGGAGCCTGGGCAGGTTGGTGACATTTCGACATGTGTCAGAAGCAGTGCGTGGTGGTTGTCTCCTTCCCTTGGCTAGCGCTCTCATACAGTGTACCTGATGGGGGCATCCCAGCTGTCCGGGCTGGAAAGTTTTGGTTTTTTAACAGAACATTGATTTTGACCATAGTTGGCATCTTTTAAACTTGAAGAAATATTGGCAGCTAATTCAATAGAGGGAGCTCCGCAACCTTACTGTTAGAAGCAGTGCGTCTGCTTTTCCCAGACCTCTGGCTTCAGCTTGAAAGTTATGTTAAAAGTCTTTGCTTCTCAGCAGTGTTCTGTAGTGCCAGGCTTTGTTTCTGAAAGCATCTTACTTTCATCACAGGCTTCCTGTTGCATGAAGGAGAAGGAAGGACAAATCCGAATCACATAATAGGCAAACCCAAAAAGATGACTCAATTAGAGATACTTCTCTTTTGCAGCAAGGCACTGTGTGTGTTTTAAATGGATACGTTACAGAATCAGGTTTTTAAATAACCTTTCCTTGTCTGAAAGGGGCTTCATAGAGAAACACAAAAAGAATTAGAATAAAAAGAGGGTACCTTCCAGGGATGAAATGGGCAAGGAGTGGTGTTGCATGAAGTAGGGTACAAACAGGGAATGATTGCACTAGATAGACTCTTGCAGTGAGAGAAAGCTAGAACGCATCCAATAAGATGTATTAAGTAGGACCTTTATTTAACAAAACCTGCTCTTTCAGTAAGTTCTTCTAGGATCATAAAGGAAAGCTGGACTATGTATGCTGCTCTGTAAACAGAGACTGGATTCTGGGCTACTGTAAAAGAAAGCCAGCTTAGGTATGTGCTAGTATGCTTTTAACCCATTCCGTGTCTCTAATACAGAAACAGGTACATACAGAAAGCTGATAACTGCTCTGCAAACCTAAGACTTTATATTTTTCTTGGATCCTTTACTTTTTAAAATATTATTTCTCATTGGACTATTTTGACACTAGTTAGGAAGCCCCATTAAGGACCAGCCCCTTCTGAAAAAAAAAAAAAAAAAAGAAAGAAAAAAAATCCTTTAAATTGAGTCGCCTTCAAGTGAACTTGTAATGAACTCAGCATTAGTCTTCAGACAAATCCTCCACAAATGCATTTATCATTTGACTCGTTGCAGAAGTTGCATACTTTTTTCCTAATTTTTCAATTTAACTAGAGAAAATAACCATAGATATTGGATAACAAAATAGATGTAGATTGTATACAGCTAGAGTTAAATGTGGCATTTTATATGACTGACTGACGTATTTCAGGTTTCTGTTGGGTTTTTTTAATGTGAGTTTTTGGGGTTTTCTTTAGAAAGTGGAACAACTTATTTTTCAAGAACTTGCTGTTGAGTTGAGTGAGTTTATCATGCTGGCCCAGAAGAATTGCTAAGGCTTGTCTTTTAGAAAGACAAGAGAGGGTTGATGCGGTTTTATCTGTGGGGTGGAATGGTAAATGTTCACATAAGGCTCTGCAACTGGGTAGCTTACAGAGAATGCAGGGTTTGAACTGGGCTTAAAAATGGACTGTTGAATGCAAGTGTGAGGTTTTAGTGTTATTTGTGAGATGCGGTTCCTTAATTGCCACTTCTGAATTATTTTGCTGTTGATTATCTAGAGTATTAGCCTAGGTACTACTCCATTTTGGCAAGGAATTTTGTTTCATGAAATGTAGAAACCAGCATGCATTTAGCAAAGTGAGTTCTGTGACTCATCCCAATTAAGTCATGTTTGTTTGTTGGCTTATTCTAGTTGTTTTGGGGAGCAGAGATGAACTTAATGGCCTCTACCTACAAAGCCATACGTGGAATGGAAAAAAAAGGATGAAGAATGGAATACTTAGGGCAGGATCTGGGGAACTTCAGTGTAGTCATGTAACTTCAGAAGAGAGAAGGATTCTGAACAGATTCCTTCATTCTTGGTACTGCACATCAAGTTGCATAACAAGTGCTTGCATATAGAGAAAATGATAGGGTAAGTATTATCGTAAAATTCACTCATTGGCACAGCATTATGGGATTTGCTTTCTCAAATTGGGGAAGTTGAAAGTTTCTGACACTGCCAACAAAGCGGTGTGCTGACAACTGGTGACGTAAATCAGGAAAACATTTGCATCTTACGCTTGACAGCTTGAAAGGTTAGCAAGGGGATAATTTTTCCAACTTGAATTAGTGACTGAGATTTTTGTCAAGTTTGTTTAACATTACTCCTCAGTTCTCAAACTACTGCACAACTTACTGCTAATCTTGAACCCTACCTACACACAGAAGCAACGAGGAAGTCAGTATTATGAATGTCCCACCAGCTTCCGGTTTGAGTGAATTACGTTTCTTACTATTGTGTTTCTGCACAGACAAGAATGCTTAGTAATGCAGAGCTTGCTGTACAGACAGTTCTACGGTTTGAAACAGTCACCAACATATAAGCAAATAATGACAGTGACTTCATGTTGCATAAATTTACATTTTGCATCTTTGTTGCCAATATAAATGTGGGTGTGTTTTGTTAAATATTTAAAACTTCCAGAAAATGTTTTGCTCTAGTAGTTTAGCTCTTGACGTGGCTTCTGTAACAGGGCTTTGCCGTTTGGAGGGGTAACTGTTCCACAGTTTAGTTTGGCCTTGTTCATCACACCACTGTTGAATGATGCAACAGGTTCTGTCTTAGCTTTGAAGTTTAAAGTCCTTAGTATAACCTTTACCCTAAAGGTTTAACCCCAGTTAATGTGTGGTGCCCCACAGCAGCAAATTCCTAAGTGTCTATGTGAATCTCTGATGGTTCACCTGCAGGTTTGGTAAGGGTCAGGTTCTGGTATTTCATCCAGACTCAGTTGTGTCCGCAGGTCATTTCTTGTTGTTGCTTATCACTTTAAGTACCCTGCAGCGTTAAATCCAAAACCTCTGCACAGCTTCTGGGGATGGCAGGAGCAGGAGTCTAAAGCTTTTGAGATAGTGGAAAATAAGTGGCATATTGCAAAGGTGATAACCATGGATGTAGAAGAAGGTTAACCACTTTTTAGTTTAAATTCACAGAATTTATTTGGCATCTTCTATGCATCTTAACATAGTGTATGCTTGCTTTGTTAGAAAGAAAGTCCTTATCTCAAAACAGCTGTAAGCCCTCAGTGTCTGCAGCCATGAGAAAGCTGGTATAGGAACAGAGAAGGCAAACTTTCTGGCCTATGTATCAAAATGTTGGTATATCAGAGGGCCATAAGAGATGTATCATGTCTGCCTGAGAGCCAAAGGGATAGGAGTTGGGGGGAATGAGACTTGTGTTTTTTCAGGGCTCTTGCAATGGGAGTGGGGCCGTAGCAGGGTGTCGGGGCATGCTGGCAGCGTTAGGCTCCTCAGAGCCTGGTGACTGTCATTGTCCCACAGCCAGGGACTTGGAGCACCACTGCAGCCGCCCTGGCAGCACGGCTTGGCAAGGGCAACTTTGGAGTTACTCTTGGACAGCACACAGCTCAAGAGCCAGAGGTCAGAAACACCCTGTAATGGTGGTCACCTATGGTGTCCATGGTGGCGGCTTCCTTTCCACTGCATAAGAGGGAAAGGGAAGAGTCTGTATTCCTCCCAAGCATGAGAAATTCCCTCCTTTTGCTGGGGGCATGCTTATCCTCTGAACTGCTGCAGAGAGGTATCTGCTTACTTTAAGGGCATCAATTTTTTTTTTCTTTTTCTTTTTTCCCCCTCCTGCTCTGAATGGTGTGCAAAGCAGTCTGGGGGTCACTTTTCAATCATTATGTCCATCTGCGAGTACAGCAGCGATAAGGAAGGATGGGCTTCAGCGTGCTTGGTATGCTTGCAATCTTTGGCTCTCGTTCCATTGCATCAGTGGCACAGGGCACAGAGGAATGAATAACGCAGTGTGTTTCTTTAATGAATGCTGAATGGGTGAGGGTGAGCTGCCAGAAGCTTTGTCCAGAAAGAAGTGGGGTGCTGTGAGGGGTGATATCCGCACACAGGGGAGGAGAGGCAGGTGAATCATTTTTAGCTGGAATTCACCGTCCAGTTTTATTAGATGTGGGAGTAGTTTTGAAGACTGAAGTTGATGGTTCAGCCAAAAAGCTTGTTAATTTTTCTGGGCAGAAGTAGTGCTTTTAAACTGTTCCTTGAAGTGAATTATTGTTATGGTTTTATATATGGTTACTCCTGAGGGCCACATATAAGCTTCACATTTGGAAGCTTTGCGTAAGCATGTATAAAAACCTAGCCCTCTTGGGATGGTGAGGTGCCTCATCTTAGGCATGGATTCTAATTCACAAAAACCTCATAAATAGCTTGCTTTTTCTTGCTTTTTGATTGGTTGCTAGTCTTCCTTCGAGGTGTCGTCATCTGTAAACAGCGATGATTGTTCTGAGAAGCTTTTCATGTAAGCATGAAAGAGCAGAGCGCTGAGCATGCCGGAGACTGTGACTTCTTGTGAGGAGGCTTTCTTTGTGCAATAGAATAAATATTTGTTACTTTTTTGGACATACTGTGCAGCACAGACTTTTTTCATAACCACAGAAGGAGGTTGGTGGCTCACAGTCTGCAAGTTCTGTGACAGTATGGTAAACTATATAAAACTTGAGGGACCCTGTTAATTGAAGACGGTAATAGAAGCTTTAAGAGGAGTATTGCAATGGAAATCTCTATTTTCTTGCTAAAACTTTTCGTAAAGTCTGGATGGGGTTTTTGGTGTTTCTTGTTGTTTTGGGTTTTTTCTTTCTTTCTTTAAAGATGGACCATTACTTTTATCTTTAGGAAAGGAGGGAAAGATAGGTACTAGAAAAACAAGAGTTTTATTCAGGCTTGCATTAATTCCAGGTGTGAGGTTAAGACCTAAATCTTCCACCTGCTAATAAAATGCTTGGCTCAGCAGTTTCCCATTATCTTCCTCAATGGCAACTTTAAAGGAAAAAACCCCACAAAGTTTCTTCGATTCCCTCTGCTCAGGAAAGACTGAAGACTGGCTGTGGGTTGAGGGTCGGGGTGTTTTCTTTGTTGGTTTCTTTGTTTGGGTTTTTTTAATATCATGTGGAAAAGTGATCAATGGTCTCTGGAGTAAGTGGCACTGTATGCCAGGCTTTTCAGTGATGTTTGTAAACAGAAGGAAACTGTTGTGAATTGGGACTGATAGTGGTTTGGGAGAGCCACTTTTCCCTTGGACATGTCAGCACTCCTGGGCTTTTAAGCCGGGGTGGAAGTACCACAGCATGCATTTCATTTAAGAGAATTTGAGTGGTCTAACCTAAATTCTGGTACTCCAGTGGTGAAAAAATGATTTGAGTTTTATGTTTCTTGTGGCATTGTGGCGTTTGCTTGAGCTACACTTCAAACATAGTGAACGCTTCGCAGCCTTTGGCTGCTTGGTAATATTTTAGTTGCAACTGTAAGGCTAAAAAATTTTATATGGGCTACTTCTGCAATGGATGCACATCCTTGCTAATTGCTATTGCCAACATGCTGTTTGTGAGTCTGCAATGCTTAACCTTGTGCAAATTTAATTGCAGATATACCAGATGAATTGTACATTAAAGAGCTCTCCCTGTGTCAGGGGTAGCCAAACTTTGCCCTGTAAGGCTCGGAGGGTGGGAATTGCCATGTGATCTGAACCTGAACAGCACGTGTCCAGGTCAGAAAGCTCGGGGAGGTCCAACTCCCGCCAGGACCTGGAGCCAGGAGCAGTGATTCCTCTGAGATGGTATTTCTTCCCTCTGTTGGAGGAAAGGACTAGGCTGACTGTTTCGTGACTCTCAAGGCAGCCTGGCAGTGTCAGCCAGCACCAGCAGCTACTGCTGCAGCTGAGGAGCATCAGTGGCTGCATGATTTAGCCCTGAGACTGAGCCCTTGTGTGGGCTTTAACTGTGCCTTCTAGATGCTGTCTTTTGTGTATTGCCAGGTGTGATCTCTTCTACTGATGACACACATGAGTGGAGGTTTAAAATTTTGTGAAGTGAGTCGGCATGCAGATTCACACTGAAAAAGCTGCTGTGTTTCTGCCATTTTATTTGGAGGGGAGTCTGAACTTGTCTTTCCAAGATCATAGGAAAGGGAAAAAGATACAAAAATGGAATACTGAAATTCTTACCCAATGGTTTTTATTCTTTTAGCATCTGATATTTAAGAAAAAAAATGTAACATCTTCGGTTTAAAGAAAAGAAAACAACATAATAGAGGTGTTTTTGATTTAGCAACTGCACTTGAACATCAAAAGATATTTGGGAACGTTCCAGACTGAGAAATAGAAAATATTTTTTGCTAGCATATTGTTTACTAAACTTCACTGTGGGATTGACTAGCATATGTCTTTATGATCTGTAGGTTTTGGAGAGCAAAGGCTTTAGACTTGAGAACAATTAAGGAAAGCTAGAATGTTTAGAATTGCAAGAGCAGCACTTTGAATCTTTGACAGGGTGTATTAATGTGAAAAGGAAAGGGGATTGGTTTTATACTTAAAAGTTCCGTTTTTCTCCCACTGCTCTGTAAGCAAGTGTTTTTGACTGGAGCACAAGTGAACTAGCTGAAAGAGAAGTTTTCTGTCAGTAACTGATGATCGGGCCAAAGACACGGATCAGCATCTCTGCAGGGAGTGGCATACACAAATAAATGGCAAATAGCTTACTTTCAGCATGTTAAACCAGGTATATCCCTAAAGCTTGTGAAAAGAAATAATACGGCAAAATCATGGAAGGGGGGTCTTTGCAACAGAGACTGGGACGGATGAGAAGTCGTTTGGGAAGGCCTGTAGAAGGATGCTGCCTGGACAGGAGGGGTAGCCATTTTGATGGCCAGGACGAGCTGTAGCTGGCATGTGTGAGACTTGCACATCTCGTGGGTGTGAGTTTCTAGACAACAGTCATCTGAACCTGAGGGGAACCAGCTTTTATGTCTGGCTCATCACATCCACTGCCATTGAAGAGGTAGTGGGAAGTGGCGTTTGCAGTAGAGAGCCTGGGGGGCTAGAGAGCGGGCGGGCGGGCGGCAGCAGGAGGAAGGAAGCCGAGGGCCCTGGCCACAGCTCTGCAGAGCCAGCATGTGCTGCCTCTTTCCCTTGTGTGGCCAGCAGGCCGGTGGAGGCAGAAATCTGGATGGAGGAGCTGAGTCATCTGCACAGAAAGGACAGCTGGATTTTTGCTTGCAAGTGAAACAAGTTGCAGAGGGAGAACAGAAAGCTTTCTGGAAAATGTCAGAGCTGAGGAGAACCCTTCCTAAGAGTATTTTGAGGGAGAGGAGCAGAAGCGGGTAGAAAAGACACCAGAGGTTAGGGAAAACCCAATTTCAAGATACGCAGTGCCTGCTTTTCCCTGTCAGTATCACCATGTGCTGCCCTGGGTTTGGCAGTTGCTCTGCCTCCTCCCTTTCCTTTCACCTGCCGTAATTAGCAGGCCATCCCCCTTGGTCAAGACTGTATACTGCCACGCCACTGTACTTGGCTCTTTATGTTCCCCTCTTGTCAGCCGTACAATTCAGTGTTATCTCTTGCCCCAGGAAGACATCTGCTTCCCCACAGGGATTTCTCAAAGCTCAAGTGCTCCTACCCTGGGCTTACATGGCCTGTGCTCGTAGGGCGACTGCCTGGACTAACGCACCCTTTGTGGACAACCTTCCCTCTTCGTTCTTGGGTCAGTACAGATAACCTGAAAAGCTATTCATGCCAGCAGTCTTTTTTGAGGGGGGTGAAAACCCTGAATGTTTTCTTCTAGTCCTTGTAAGAGGCTTTGCGTAGGAGGTGATATGTCAGGGAAAGGGTGTTGTACGCTGAGCATAATCACTGGGTGACCTAAATGTCCAGCTCTGTCCTGTTGAGCCATCAGATGTTCTCTGGAGTAGCATGCACCTTGCGCTGTGGTCATTCAAGATGGTCAAGAAACTCTCATCTCTGGAACGAAGCAGCCCGTATTCTTACAATGCGTTCTTACCAATTCCGAAGAAATGTAACATTAGTTGTCTAATATGAACACTGTAATAAATATAGCTGTATGACCCAATGCTGTGAAATTTCAACTGTCAACCATTTTTCTAGTCTGACCCTTTTGGTGCTGCATCTATGACTGGGGTGGGGAGCATCAGACTGGTAGTTGACAGACACTGTAAACCTACGACAGCAATTGTGCTAAGTCACAAAATCCAGAAATTAAGCTAACGCGATAGTTTTGGGCCATGATCCAGCATGTGTTTGAACACCCAGCTTCGAAATTATTCAAGCAGTTAAATATATTCTTAAGGACCTAATTTTTAGGCTAGAGGTAGCAGGGTCCCTGCAGAGGGGGCCCAGGAGGACACAGTAAGCCATAAGTGATGGCGTAGAGGCTGTTAGGATGCTGGATACTCTTGGTGAGTCTGTAGCATTTTTCTGCTCTTTGCAGAGGATGTCTGGCTAGCATGGCTCACAGAGAAACGGTTTAGGTGGGGAGTTGGTCTAGTTCAGTCTTCCTGAGTATGATGCAAGTTCACCTCTTCAGCTGACTTTTTAAGCCTCCGTCTTTAGATTGCACACACATGGTTTTTCCATATATAAAATATAATATGAGAAAGGATATATATATTTTTTTTGTGCCTGTCAGCAGGGAATATGCAGCTTACTAAGCTTTCTTGAGTATAATTTTAAATGGAGAAAATGCTTCTATATAAACTGAGATTATCTCATCACAATATTTTTATGATTGTTAATTAAAATGTGAGGAAATCCTTTAGAGCAGATTTGCAGTTTTGAGACTTTTATGAGACTTAACGTGAGATCTATTTTTATAGTTGTGCAGCCTTATTAGCTTTGAGATTAGGATATGTTTAAATGCATGGCTATCAAATCCTGTGATGATTACTTGTTTATTTTGCAGTGTAGACTAATTCAGTTCTGGTCCCATTCATGTGTTGTTTGTGTCCCACTTTTCAACAAGATATTGTAGTGCTTTATTGTTATTGCTATTTAAAATAAACTCCCAGAATAGTTTTAATTTGAGCTTGTATTTTTTTCAATTTTAACTTTCAGTGAAGCATATTTTGTTAGATTATTGTGAATAATGACCATTTAGGTTGTTCCAACTCCTGGAAATCCATTTTCATCAGACTGGAAGACTGTAAAATGTGAGTGAAGGAAGGATCACCATGACTAGCTACAAGAGACTTAAATCATTAAAAAAAATGTC
The DNA here is from genome assembly GCA_013389945.1 of Fregata magnificens. Lineage (NCBI taxonomy): Eukaryota > Metazoa > Chordata > Aves > Suliformes > Fregatidae > Fregata > Fregata magnificens. The sequence goes on along the minus strand of WAAD01018502.1, from coordinate 132,340 downwards.
TTGACATAAGTGGAAACCTGTAAAATCTTGGCTCGCAGTGCATAAAGTTGTGATAGGAAGCAAGATCTATAGAAAGTTTACTGGGAGAAAGCAGGAGTTATTAAATATCAGTGTGTGCCCTGTTTTCTTTGCAGTGGGCAGGCACATCAGTGGAAGATTGATTTTTAAGCATAGTGCTTTCTACTTGAACTTGTGTGCAGGCTAAAGAAAGAATTGGAGTGAAGATCTGAGCACGGTTAAACAAATATTTTTTTTTTGCCTTGCTCTAACCATGCCTATAATAGCATGACACCATGAATCTTTTAATCACAGGCTCATCTGTCGTCTGAAACAACACCTCGGAGTTGTTTGATTGCAGAATTTCCCAGTCTAGGAATAATTAAGGCATGGAGAAAAGTGATCAGCTGTAAATTGTGAAGGAAGTCAGAGTCCATCAGAAGTGAACGTGGTGAGGATTCCAAGTCCTTTTCCTTGACCTGTTTGTGTGAGTGACCATGTGGAGAGCCTTGTGCTCTAGGCCAGCAGGAGACTATGTAAAGGAGAGAAGGGTCATTAAATGACCCTTGTGGGTCATTAAACACAAGCTTTGGTTTTTTTGTGGAGATTTAGAGAGGAAACACATCAGATAAAGTATCAGATAGAATAATCAGGGCTAATTATCTTACAGACTTTAAAGGGAGTATTTTATTAGGGGATCACATTGCTCAAGAATATAATGTGTGTTTCCCTGATGCTTCTACAGTAGCCCAGGCACTAGCATGGATGCGCTTACGTGAGCAGACTGCACTGTCAAAAGCAAAGCAAGGGAGAGGAAGGAGGGAGAATTGTTTGTTATGCTGGCAGGAATATGCATGCTGATGTGAGCTATGTTTATATTAGCAGACTATTCTGATACAGCTAATTAATCAGAATTTGTCTACCAAACTATGCCTCAGAGATTATAGGCCTTTTGCAGGTGTTGGAGGAGAAAACAGAGAATGGGTGGAGTCTCACTGTTGCTGATGTTTAATAGAGGAAATGTGTTAAAGGAGTTGTGTCTTATTTTTCCATACGCACATGAAGAAAAATGAGAACAGAAGTTGAAACAAGAAGAAATGAGAAGGGAGAGCAGAAAATCTTTAAGAGAATACATGGAAGAAATAAAGGCTGGAGTGTTTTTTGTGTGTGTTCTGAGAGAAAGTCATTGAAAGGTGGTGCAGAGGTGGACATCTATCTGTATCTTCAGAGCTGTGGAAGTAGCATGCCCATTCCCTTTTGGTCCTGCCAGAGCTCTGGGTGCTCTCTCAAGTGGCGGTGCCAGGAGAAACACAGGATTACAAGATTTTCCAGATTTCTGTGACGCATATCTGCTTGGGAGACTTGTGGGACAATGACTAATGATTGTTCCTGACTCCTAGATTTCCTCCCAGAAAAGTAGTTCCTTTTATTTTCATTCTTGCACTAGGGAAAAGTTTATTTGTGGCTTTGCTTTCAACAGTCAAAAGAAGATTATAGCCTTCCTGAAGGGACTTCCCCATCTCCTGTAGAGCCTTTGCCTACACAATTATTTTGGTCGTGTATCTGTTTGTACAGATTTGTGACTCCTGAAGTCATGCTTTATCTTAGACCAAGTAATTCACTCTGGAATTTTCCCCTCATACCCATCCTTCAGAGGCTGCTGGTGTAAGCTAGTGATGCAGCTTGGTTTTGCATGTCCCATATGGAAAGTGCTCACTTAGTTGGAGAGGTGGCAGGGGGGGAAGTGGCTTGCAGATTTTGGGGAAGGAAAGGGGGACAGGATAGCTTGCCCCCCCCCCCCCGCCCCCCAGTTTCTGTTTAAGAAAAACAGTGTTATGCACTAAAGCTTGTTCTTCTATCTACCTGGTATTAAAACTAGGTAAGTGTAACTTCTGGTAACCTTGCATCTCCTTTTTGTCTTGGGTCATCTACCCAATAATAACACCAAATACACTGAAGTAGTCAATATCATTTTTTGTGGCGATTTTAGTTCAGTCTTCATGCATAGAGGGAAAGTAGGCAGTGAAACAGATGAACTGTTAGATAAAATATCAATGTTTCATGTACATACTTTCATATTAGTGCAATTGGATGCATACTGAAAGTGAGAATCAATTATATAGCTGCTCCTTATCAGAAGTTAGCAAATGGTAAATGCAGTTTCATTTTTATAATCAATTACCTAGCCCTGTAACTTGTTAGCAAAGGTTAGAAGCTGTAATAATTTTCAGTAAATGCCTACACATTATCTCAGTGTATTTCTATACACTGCATTTTAGGGAGATGAGGGAGAAATGTTTCTCTTCCCTGAAGTCTTTTAAACTAGCTTGTGAAAGATGAGGATCAAACCCTTCAATTTCTAAGCACAATTTGCATTCATCCCATGGCAAAGATAATGGCATATACTTTCTCATTAGTCAAACACTTCCCCCCCCACACTTGTAAGCATAGATTACTTTTACTTTCAGCTTTGTGAGTTTAAAGGAGATTTGCATCCCTGCGTGATTAGTTCATCCACATCATCGGTCAGAATTTACAGGTAAGGGGAATAATAATGAAGGATAACTCTCTTCTTTTTTTCTTATTTCTATTTTCGTCTGACTTTCTCAACAAGGATCCAAAATTCTTTGAGTGCAGAAGTTATTTGTTGCAGGTGGCAGGCTATGAATGCATTGTGCCAGAAAATTACCAATCTTCCAGTCCTACTAGCCCATTCAAGGCAGCATTCGCTGTTCATACACAAGCTTTCATGTTCCTATTCTTGAAGTACTTTCTTATCAAACACTCCTTTATTTTTGTTCAAATGTTCTAGCATCGTTGTTTGCTTATTGACTCTCTTCTATGATTGTAGGCTTCTGCAGGCTTTGTTTCTGTTGCTTTTCTGCTGGATGGCAGCATATCCTGTCAGAGTTGCAAACCTCTGCATCGCTTCTTTCACTGAAGTATTTTTAACAAAAGATCTTGTGTGCAGTGTAATCCTCAGTTCTTTAAAGTTCCTAATATCTGAAGCTTCAGCTATCAGAAATGGTTGTATCAAGTTGCTCTGCTAGCCAGACCACAAAGGCGGGCATTATTCATCAGTAGGATATTTAATTTATTTTTATTTCTCAGTTATTTTTCTTAAGGTAAAATTATTTTTTTGTGAAATTGGTGGTCTTGTACCTCTTTTTTTTTATTTTGAATTTTATTTATTTCCCCATGAGCACTGTAAACTCTACTGAAACTGCTTACTGTATTTGTTGAGTTTTTGCTCGTTTTTAGTTATGAAAAAAATTCTTGCTCTATGTTAATTTATAGTTATTTACCACAATTATTTTTTACGTCTTGTTCAAGGCTAACTTTTGTAGACCAGCTAGTTTTGGAATCACAATGTATTTTGCCCTCCTGTTTTTCAAAGAGCCTTTCATTGGCGCTAGTCAGATTCTCGCTAACTGCATTTTCTGTCTCAGTATGATCATATATATTTTAACTGACTTATATTAAAGTGGTCTGACTGCTTCTCTGTTTTTAAAACTGATGAATAACATAACTCTGTGGCAATTATCAGTCTTTCTAAGCTTGTAGACTGTTGCTGTCTTTTGCTTCCCAGGTCCTCAATGGGAAACTCGACTGCCATCTGCACGTTGCAGCAGCAATGAAAATGAAAGCATTTTCTAGGTACACTTGATATCTTTATTTAACCAGAAATCTTTATTTAACTGGAAGCGATGCTAAAAATAGCAGCCTCTGCTAGCCTGACTGGCTTGAGTCTCATTCAAGTTTCAATATCTATATTTAGCGGGGCTGTTTTTCTCTGTTCTCCAACATCATCCAAGTCTTCTCAGGTTGCCCCAGCTTTCTGCACAGATTACGGCAGGGAATCTAGATCACATAGGTGGTTTAACAAACTCTTTAGTGAGCAGGAGATTACAGGGTAGGGCAAGTTTCTTATGGCAGTGGTTTTCTGGGGTGGTAAGTGCTGCCCGGAGCTGTGCAAGGATCCTTGAATGAGCACAGCATTTGGTGTGGTACGATGGTAGCTGTGTGAGTGTAAGGCTGTGCTAGGAGTTGATTAATGGTGGTGCTGCACAGCTGCATTGTCAATGAGGTGATTTTTGTTCTAGTTTTGTTGTTGCCTTGTTGAACATCAGCTCAGAGGTGCCTGAGCTATACAGAAGTGATTGGAGACTTATAAGGCTCTTTCTCAAAGTCCTGTGTGGACAGGAGGAGGACATAAGAGTCAGCTCTGCCCTTTGTAGAGATGAGAGAGGAGGTTTTTGGATTTTACTGCAGTTCAGCACTACCACCACCACCACCTCCTTGTCCTGGTCAGGTGGGGTTGTCCCACTAGCAAAAGCTGCTGCTGCTGCACCTGAAGCAGTGCTGCTACAGGGTGGGCTCGGGAGCAGTAACCAGCTGGCTTGTTTCTGGCCAGCTAGAAAACTCGATGGAAGTCGTTCCTGTCATCATCTAAAAATGACAGAATGAAAGAAATTAAGGAGCCTGTGAAGGACTTTGTTACTGGATGAAAGGACAAATTGGATGGAGATGGAAAAGCTAAGGGAAAGATGAAGGAAAGGAAAAGCAGGGGGAATGAGGGCTGTTGTAGAACTCTTTTTCATTAAAAAAAAATAATTAAATCTCTTACCAGCATTAGGCAATAAAGCCCAGGAATGGTTTCTTTGCTTTCTAGTTTATATTTTGCACAGCTTATAAAAATAATGTAACTGTACTTCATTTACATCTATCTAATTGTGTCTGTAATTAAGGCTTTTATTACCAATAAACCCTTGTGATTCTGTGTAGTGAATATTATTAAAGCCCATTTTTCATTATAAATTTCTCCTGATGGTCAGTTAGGAAAGTATTTTTTAATTTAAAAATCAATGACATAAAGCATTTTGTTTGCAATTCATTTTTTTCAGAATACAGAGTAGAAGAGACCAATACAACAGAGATGATGATCCAACACTGCTACCTCCATTTATTTTGCCTCACTAAGGAAACATAGAAATTTTATTTTTTAAACCTTTAACGTGGGTTTAAGCATGCTGACTGAATGTGGTTTTAAACTCTCTAATGTTACTACATGCAAATTCTTTGTTTTGCTTTATTCCTCAAAAGCTGCACAAGTTCAAATGCAAAGAAAGCAAGCTCTACTAGAGAATTTCATAAACTGATGCCTACAGATTAACATGTATTTCTGCAGATGCCTTCTTTTCTTGTCCTTCCTTTGGGATGCAGGGTAACTTGTATGGGACGGAGTGATGAAAGATGCTTTACAAACAACTAAATGTCCAACTAAACTGCTTAGGAAGGCAGTCATGCACCTTAAAAGGACAATTCAATAAGAAATACTGGTTGCTGATTTATATATTTTTCCAAGCTTTCCATTTCTTTTGACATTAATGTTCTAACCGGCATTAAAATAAGTAGTTATTTTTTTCCTGAGTTTTGTTTCTTCTCATTGTCTTTAATTTCTCCATAGGTTTATGAAATACACACAGGTATACCTACCTTTCTCAGAATATTAAAAGCAAAGAAACTAACTGGTTGGCAAGAAAAATGTGGTTATGGTCTAATGTTGACAGTTTGACTCAAAATAATTTCCAGATCATTGCCGTTGTAATAAATTTGGAATAGATATAAGGAAAGAAGATGCAATTGGAAGAAGAATAATCTTGGTAGGGGAAGGAAACCTATTTTACACTTAAAAGCCCCAATATATTATAAGTAAGCATGGCGGAAATGCAGATATTTTAATCTTTAAGTTTTCGTTCAGTGTAAGGTCACTTTTTGAGTCATGGTGAAGTAGTTTTGATGTCATTGTAGAAAGACAAGTTGGAACCAGGAGGTAAAATAGTACTAAGTTATACCATAGAAATTTATCCTCTAATCTCTGTGTTATTGTTGAACTTTCTGATTCATTTGCCTAATTTGTGCTTGAATGCTTTCATAGCATAGCAAAGTCAGAATGACAGATGGAAGGACCTACATGCCTAAGCTCAAGAGCTCTACCAGGAAAAGCATTTGGTGTGGATGCAGTTGTGAAAGGGTTTTGCTGGTATTAGACCTAAGACCATTTCAAACTTATGATAAAACTGTTTCCAGTGGGGAGGATTTGCTACAGTTGTGCTCACAGTCTCTGATCTGGACTGCACGCAGTGTGCCTTGCGATGTGTTCTTCTGTCGTTGACTTTAGACATTGGAGGGTGTGGGGCAAGAACACCCTCCTGCTGCAGCTTTCCCCCAAGTGTAGCCATGCTTCCTCCTTCAGGCATTATTTCTACTACCATGTGCCAGAGTTAGGCCAAAAAGTACAATGGCTTGAACGTTTTGAGCCACAAACAGCAGTTATGAAGGACTGTCATTCACTCTGTGGTCAAAAGAAAGTGGCTGGCCTGATGAGATGACAGCCAGGCTACAGCTGGCGGAGCTGTAGGATGCTGTTGCAGATGGGAGCTGCTGTCAGCAGTTTCATAGTCTTCCTAGCTCAAAACAGCCAGGTCTGTGGTGTTGCATATTGCATCATGATTGACAGAAAATCTCATCTGTCAGTTGTCCTTTAGTCTTGATGTGAGAAGGCATGAAGGGGTCTTATTCTGCCTCTCTCAAGCAGGTGGTGCAGTCTGTTCCTTGGCTGGAGAGCATCTCTGTGAATGAGCGTAGGGGCTTGTTAACTTGGCCTTTGCCTACAGTTACAGATGGCTTCTTTCTAGAATAACCATGTTCCTTCTTCTGTAGCTCTTTGAATTTTGTAATTGATGGTAATCAGTCAAAAGTAGTAAGGCACAGTGACAAAACGCTTGGGCGGTTCTCCTCTATCAGCTCAAAGAGAGATGGAAGATTATTTCCATGATCATACTTAAGGGATTGCACAAACCATGGAAGGACAACCTTAAATTCTGTTTCAGCCATCAGTGGAACTTCTCAAAGATCTTTGGAAGTGCCACGTTTGGGATAGGCCTCTCAGGAATAACTCCTTAAGTAATTTCTCATTTCTGGGTAAATAGTGAAGAAGTTGCTTTGTCTTCAGAGTTCTAGATGTTGCACCTCTACTTTTACTTAAAAGGTATCACTAAGTGAGAACCTACTTTTGATCAAATCAAAAGCCAGTTGTAGATGATTTCTTTTTGATTTATCTGTATAGGAGTAGTGTCAGCTACCTGTAGATGTGTAATAGGGATCTATTGCAACAAAATGTCTGGAGGAGAAGAAATTTAGTTTTATCTAGAGGTTTTTTCCTTCTAAGAGTAATGTACCTAAATGCCTGGGGAGGGGGCAGGGCCATTACAAAAGTTCATTAATTTTGCTGTTACCTGCTCTTGTCCAATGGGTAGTTTTATGTGGGATAAGAATATGTTTGAGCTGGGGTTTTTTTGTATGCTAATAGCAAGACATGCGTACAAAGAAACTGTCCTCTTTTATTGTGCTCTTCATCTAGTACCTCCACAGCCTTCGATAAAGCGGGTGTGTTCTTGCCATATTAATGAAACTATCCTGTGTCTATTACCGTACAGTAGAAACATTTTAACGAGGGGGAAAACATAGTGGTATGAGTAGACTCCTGATCACTGTATTTTCATATAGTGTGTGACTTATTTCCTGCATGCCTGATACTACTTACAGTTTACTGTTGCTATCTGCATTTTTATATTGAAAATACAAGTTAGATGATGTTTTGAATTGGAACTTGATGAAGCAGAGCATACCACTGGATAGCAATGGTTTCTGCACCAGCATGGTCTGTGTCTCGACATCCTGAGCCTTTTTTCCTCCCGCTGAGTGACTTGTTGCCAAAGTTGGACCTGCAGCTTTGAAGATACTTCTCCTTAAAGGCATTCCTGTGCTTCAGACTTTTTGCTCTTTTCCAGTTCAAGGAAACTGATGCCTGACTGTTTTTTCCTTTTTCTCTCTTCCTTTCCCTTTCTTCCCTTCCTGACAGTCTTGCTGTCTTATTCCCCTTTTTGAGTACAGCTCTCTTACAACCTTGCCTCATCAGGCAAGGTAATGAAGAGGCACGTCAGGCTGCTCTCAAGATGCACAGTTTCCAACTAATTGTGTGCTCTTGAATTGTCCTCTTAAGAGAATTTTTTCCGAGGTGGACCTTCACAGCCGGTTTCAAAAACACCTTTGGGTGTTTTAAGCACTAAGGAAGCTGTCCAGCACCTTCTCTTGCTTTTAATTCATTTACATGCTGTGAAAGTGGGGCATTCTAATTACACCTTATCACTTGGAAGGTCACTTTAGCAGCTCTTCCAATTAAGTTGTCTACATCAGTAAAACAGGATTCTCACACCCCCCCCCGCCCCCCCCTGCCGTTTTTATTTGACTAAGACTAAAGTCTCTCGTGTCCCTTTGGTAGTCATTGTAAAACTTCAGAAAGTGAAGAAAAATAGTGGTTTCCTCATGTAATGTACTGTTCTTTCAAAACTACTTTGTCAAATTGCAGGGCTTGTTTATTGTAGGCAGTGGTGTCCTTAGTGGAAGTTAGGTGATGTGTGGCTTCTGTCAACTGAAATCAAATCACCTTGCCTGCTGAGGTTTTGCTTACTTGCTTTGGTTTTTTTAAGTCCCAGTAAGAGCTTATCTTTGTCTTAATTTCTTTCGCTGATCTTAAAGTACTTAATTTTTGTAGCAGTGTGAATCCTCAGAGTGGAATAACTCATGGAAACGTGTCAGTTAAGTTTCACCATTGCAAATAGTGGGGGTCCTTTGTATTTATTGTTTATTATTATTAAGCATGCTAAATAAACAGGGAGTCCCTGAGAATTTCTAATGATGGCAAACTAATTCTGTCCCATTATAAGGTGGCAACTTCACCACTGAGATCACTGTGGCCCAATATCTGCTTTGTGTGTTGGGTGTGTAACTTCTCTATTAAAACAAACCATTAAACTAGTGAAGTTCTGTACTGGTATACTGTACATGCAAAATGACTCTAAATTATAAATTAGTACAATTGTTTCTGTCTCTTCCAGTCTGGCATCAAAGTTCTCCTTTAGGTTTTTTAGTGCTTAGAGCTGAATAGCCTGCTCTAATACATTCAAAAAAAGGTCTTGGTGACTATGAAAGCTTGGTATGTTTGTGTAGGATTGATTGCTATGCTTCGCTCTTGCTCTTGTGAGCATTTGTTTTAGTTTTGCCCTTCAGAAGTTTTACTAGGCTAGTTCGTAAGTGACAATATAGTACCTTAAGTGTTCTTTATCGGTGTGGTGTTCTTTATGGATGTTTGCAAGCTGTGCTAAATATTGTTAGGAAAAAAAATAAAACTAAGCACAAGAGATCTTTATGAATAATTGTATGCTTTCAGAAGTGTTATGCTTAGCTTAATGCATGCTTTTAATTCTCCAGAAAGCACCCAAGTGAAAGATACAGTGCAACAAACTTAAGTTAATCACTTTCTCTCCTCCACTTCGAATTACGTATATCCCAGCATCTCAGGTCTTTCTGCTGTTTTTTAATGCCAAAAAGGTGTAAGCAGATCATGGAGCTATGGAAAAGATGCAAATTGTCATACAGGAAGATTTGTGATAAAAGGACGAAAGGATAAGAGGACAGAAATGAGGTGTGGGGGGTTTAATGCAAATGCATAAAGTATGGAGGGCAGGAGAAAATATCTCAAAATAAAGTACATTCATGAAACTGCTACTTACATAGATGAAAATTTATAGGACAAAGTATATCTAACTGTTCAACGGGAAATCTGGACCATATAAAACTCTCTTCCATCAAAGTATAATTTGCTAAAAGCTTGTGTTCAGTATGGGGTTGAGTTTGGCTTGTGATGGTGTTTGGCTAAATTGAAGGCTGCATTTACCTGTTTAATCTTTACCCGGGTCTGTTGCTAGATTTTAGGTGATGTAAAGCTAAATTCAGGCTCATGATGGATGGTCAAATGCCATCCATTCAAATATTGTATGGAATTTCTTCCTTGCTTTTCTGTTTTAGGTTTAATCCTTGATCTTTGAAAATCTGCCAAACTAACATTAGGCTTCCATGGCTACAGGTCAGGTGAGACCACTGTATTCGAAGTCCTTTAAATTCAGTCTTTGGATAACACTGTAAGCAGTAGTAAGGTGAGCATGTGTGTGCAAAGGGAAGAGCCGTATGTATTTTGCTTTTGATTTAGGTGCCCTTTCTGACACAAACTGACACAACATCTATATGCTTCCAACACAAGATTAGAGCATCTCTTTGGGGACCTGGTGAAATGTATTGACCTGTGAGCACACAACATCGAACAAGATTCACAGATTTTTATGATAGAGGGCAATAATGGTTTATTTAAGCTACTGAGTTAACTGGGCTTGTTAATGTCAAAGCACACAATACTGTTTTGTGGGAGCTCTGCTGCCTGCCACTGAAGTGGACTACCAGCAGGTCGGTAGTGCCAATGCACGTGCCTGTGAAATGCAGGTTTAAGCAGGGCGAGAAGTATTCCCCTGGAGAGGGCTGGCTTTCTGCAGACCAGCCACGTAACCTGTGGGAAGGAACTCTCGCTGTTGAGCTGTGGGCATCTGCTACAAATGGAGGTATGGGTTGCACTTCTATGTGTTTGGGGCCCTTGAGCGTGGTGTTTAACTGCTGGGTTGGCTCAGCGTGTCAAACTGCTGCAGAGGCTGCTTGGTTCTGTGCAGGGAACAAGCCTCCCAAAGCCCTTTGACCTGGGTGTCTGTGGGAGTGATCATTTGAAGAACTTCAGCTCTTAATTAGTTGAAATTTGAAAGGTGTTACAGAAGCTAAGAGCATGAAGTAATTTGGAAGTAGAGTAAAAGCTGTAGTAGTTCAGGTTAAGGAACTCTTCTATCATTTCAGGTACCTGTGGTCATACCAGGAATACCAGTCCCAGATCATCGCTCTGTGCTGACATCTGGGGTTGCAATTCTTTCACTGAGAGGAAAACTCTTCACAAAAAGTGACAAAAATGGTCATGCCTGTCCCTTAAAAATGTTCTTAAAGCATTTGTGTGTTTTAAAAAAAAAAAAAAAAATCCCAGAGCTCCTATTTGTCTGCTCTTTTTGTTGCTTATTTTAATTTATCATATACATCAGGGACCATGAAGTCTAAATTACATATGCCTCGTCAGGGTTGTTTTTCTGTCTAGATTAAAATGTAAATACATAAGTATAGAAAAGCATCCATATTAAGAATTCAGCAACTGCCTTGTTATAATTGAATTTGTGTCTCACACTGGGCATTTGTGCTTTAGCTAGTTTAATTTGCATTTGAATGCACAAGTAGAAACTTTGAATTGGATACTCAATTAGAAAATAGTATGCAGGTACATTCTTCCTTACTGCAGCCTCCAGAGACATGCTATTTATCTGTACAAGGCCAAGTTCTAGGTTTCTTACTCAAAACTTAGGTTTATATTTAAAAAGTGTCGTTGGGGTTGGTTTGGGTTTTTTTCTCTACCAGTCTCAAGTCTAGAATTTCCAGACTTGAATTAGGACTTTGTTTCTGAAGTGTTGTTCTTTTTTTTTTTTTTTTTTTTTTTTTTTTTTCTTTGCACTGATGTGGAAAGTAACAGGTTGGGTATTTTACTTGTTAGTGGTCTTGAAAAACAGTAGTATCTGGTATACGAGATGTGTGAGTTAAGCAAAATGATGCACTGACGAGCCCCAAGCCACAGAATAAAATTAGATTAAATTTACTCCAATGGAGCAAAAGAAATATTTCTGTATATTTTTAGAACATGTAGGAGAAGATATATAAAATTAAGTATGTAATTTGAAAGTTAGTTTTATATCACTTTTTTTGGGAGAAACCTTACAGCTTGGCAGCACCAGCATCATCACTGACAAGTTGCAGGTGGAAGATGCAGGCAAACAAACAGTTGCTGTGAAACTGGCTTATTAAATGCTAAAAAAGCAACAACGTGTCACTTCTAAAACATCACTTCAGAAAACTTTTCCTTCAGAAACATATTTCAAGATAAAGAATGAAGAACAGGAAAGGGGGAGGAGAAGGCAGAGTGTGAACCATGACCAAAGATGAATTCACACCTTCTCAGGCTGGTGGTGCATCCCCAGTGCTGCATGGAGAAGCGCTAGGGTACCAGGCATGTAACGTGCTCCTGGCAGCCTCTAAAGCTTCCTCTTGAAGGACTAGGCTAGAGTATGTTGTTATAGGTCCAGTAAATTCAGAGGGGACAAATAGATATTTTAAGCAAGAAAACAGTGAAGACATGGAAGAGCAGGGAGATACAGAAACAAATTTTTGGTAGATCTATAGTAAATGTGTACGGGGTTAGGCAGCAAGAAGTTCCATATAGGGGAATTTGTTTAAAAATTCAGCAGGCTGGAAAATGGAAGTAGGCTCAGAGGAGTCTTACATTTCCAGTTCAAGTGTTCAGCGCTAATTTCAGGCCAGAGGGCGTGGTGTGTTCAGGTGAAGCAAGTGGTTTATACCCACATTGGAATTTCCTTTGGGAAGATCTATAGTGATGTTAGCAAGAAAGAGGTGCATACTTAAGACTGGAAGGGGCATCTTGGATCACTAAGCCCATGCCCACATAGTTGCAGACGATCATATAAATTCCATTTATGAATTGACTGACTCCTTTTAAAAATGAAGTTTTCTGCCATTGCTTCCTCCCTTCAGAAGGCTAGAAAACTTGGGCTTGTCAGAATGCAGTGATAATACATTAAAATTTTGTGGCAGTATCTGAACTTTAGCTTAAACAGGTCTGTTCCCGATATGTTTGGAGAACAAAGTCTTCTCTCTTAGCCTTCTCTCATATGATAGACTCTCCCTTCCTGCAATTAAACAATCTTCTTTACTTACTCGAGTTAAATCAGGGCTTCTTGAAAATACAGGAACAGAGATGTGCTGTTGAGATGAGGCTTCACCGTTGTCATTGTACAGTGACGTTAATACTTTACGTCCCCAGATATAGTTTAGGTTCCTGTTTCTGTTTCCATTGAGCTGTCAGCCCATGGTTGCTGTGTCATTATCTGTCATGCCTAGGTTTGTCTGCTTGTACAGTGCTTCCAAGTGAGATGCTCTGGAGACCTTGCATTTCTGCAGCTTTTGTCCTGTTTCTATTACTCCACTCCTAAGGCAATCCCACCCAGATCTTTCCATGTGGTGTTCTCATTTTTTCTGATGACAAGATCTCTCCACTCTGCTCAGCCTGTGGGTCTCATTAGCACACTGCAAAGAGCATTGGTGAGAATTGAAATAAAGTATTTTGGTGTCAAGACAAGTATTTCGAGAAGTCCACTGATAACCTCCCATTTGTGGTTGGGCTTCATTTCCTATGTATTTCCACTTAGTATTCATCCTTGTCAAAACTTGCTTTGAGAATGAATATAGTGACAGGAGTAGAAGAGCTGTTGACTTGGTTATGAGCTTTATAGTGCCGTTGTCTTGACTAAAGCTGTGGTAGTTGATACAGCGTTTTCTTCATGTCTTAACTCCTGAGGCATGTTTAACTTTAGAAAGTCAGTTCATTCTTCTAGTATCAGACACTCTCTAGCATAAGTACAAACATAGTGGGTTTTGGGGACAAAACATTTTGTTAGAGGAGAAAAATGGCTGATCTGTGAAAATGTCATGCATATAGCAAGATGGATGTGGATAGGAAACTTTATGGGTATTTGTTAAGGCACATGAAAAGTGCTGGACTGTTGTTCTAAAGACTTAGTCATATCCGCTTATACATGATTTTTTCTTACAGCTTCGCAGAACTGAACCTAGTTCAGATGTTACTGGGTATATTCTTTCCCTTCTGTTCATCATCAGTAAATTTCTTCTGTTAGTTTGCATGCATGCAAGAATATATGCTTACTACAGCTGATTGAAAGGAACCTCTGAATGTACAGCTGGCTTCGGGTAGGGGGAAAGGGTGTCTTTCTTCCTACTGGAAGACATCCTGAGATCTAGGATGTCTTAGANTTGGAGGTACAAAGTTTGGGAAAGTTTTTTTCAGATGAAGAACATAAAGGAATTTTGAAGGTAAATGTGTAATCACTTTTTACAGCATTTCAAAATTAGGAAATAATGATATAGTCAGAGCAATGAAATTAGAACTAATTTTTTATGTTTTAAAATATCAGTTATATTAAGGGATAAAATTAATGCAAGAATGTTTTATGGAGTGTAAACTCAGTAGAAGAAGTACCGTAGTGAGAGAAGAGAGGAGGTAAATGAGAAAGGAAGGTATGGGAGTATGGTGAAAAATACCATGTGAAAAGTCAGTATGATGTGGTTTCCTATATTCTCTTATCAATGTCAGATCTGCTGATTTCAGTGTCATACGTACAGCATTTTTATAGGACAGGAGAAGGGATCTAAGCAGTCTGGAGACTCTGATTTATTGCGAACTTCTGATTTTAGTGAAGAAACCAAAATTGATCTTTCCAGTGTCTCAGTAACAGTTCTGTGAGAAGACATGCTTTTTTTTTTTTTTGGTACACATCCAGCTTTCCCCACCCACACATTTTAAAAAATAAATAAATTGTTCCTTTTGCTGCTGAGTAACTGGACCTTGAGGGAGCAGAGCAATGAAGTACTGATGTAAGATAGGGTGGCTGCATGATTCACCGCAAGGAGGCTGGACTGAAGGATGCCCAGTTTCCTGAGAGTCTAGCTGCTCCTTTTTTTCACAAATATCAGAATACAAGTATCTGTAATAGCTGCTTATCTTTTAAGGAGAGAGAATACTTGAGAAAGTAACAACGCTAAAAGTCTGTGGAAAAATATTGATTCCCAACCAGCATCTTGTGAGCAGAATGATCCTGAATGTATTTCCTCTGATACTCTGTATATTCACCAATTATTTTGTCCTTGGTGTTACTGAAATAAGCAGTCATTTTTCTGAGTGCCAGTAAAGCAATGCCCTGCTATTTCTCACTTAGCTGGAATAAAGGTTGCTCATTTTGTGCACTTGTGAACAGAGATGAAGAGCTGATTCCAAACAGCCAGGGTCCAGTCCCTTGTAATTATGAAATTAGTACTGATGGCTTTCCTTTTCTTAACATGCGTCATTTCTTGCCAGTACCCACACAGTTAGTGTAAATGCAGTGATAAAGTGAAAAAGGGGGGGAAGCCTGTCTGCTAATTGATTTAAATAGGGAATATGCATAATTCTTTGGAGTGACACACCGCTGGACTTAACTTTCAAAAATGGCATTGTAGTGAGACTCACGCTAGCTTCAGGTTTGACTGTCTGTAGTTTATTGCAAAATATTTGTTATCATGTATTATTTCTACTAAACATTAGCTGACCCTGACTGTTTTAGTGACATAATAAATTGCAGAGGAAGTAATTTCTTCTTCTGGATTTCTGAAAAGGAAAAAAAAAACCCCACAACCAAAACCACAGACCACCAAACAAACAAACAAAAAAAACCCCAAACAATACTGTAACAGTGTGGTAAGGCTTACTGCTTTGGAGTTTGATGTTTGACTTTGGAGTTAGCAATCAAAACTGTTGTTTTCTTATAAGACAAAGCAATATGGAAGATAAAACAAGATAAGAAGAATGTCTTGCTTTTGTATTCATTTCTCCCCAGAAGAAGGAAATTGGTGGTGAGATGATAAAATATAAGGCAACCAATGATGGCTGGTCCTGCTGAAACCTCAGCCTCCTTGGTTATGAAAGCCAGTTTCCTGCAGTAGCAGGCAGTGACAGCCTATGCATGTAGTATTTATCTTATAAAGTAGAGAATGTGCAGTCTTGAAGTGCTTAACTGGTTTATTTTAACTTGTTTGTTCAGTTTAATTTTGTGTTGGCTTGGTGTGTTTTTCTTTTTTTAAATAATAAAGATAACTCTGAAGAAGTGTAGAAATATTTTAAAAATTGCTGCACTGAATTTCCTGGGAAGTGGTAAATAAAACTCTTCACGAGTAAAAACTATACAGTGTGGGGGATGGTTTTGTTTTTCCCACTAACAGTTTAAGAAAAAAGTCAGGAGAATAGGCTATCAAGAAAAAAAAAAAATCCTTAAATCTCTATATTTTACATTCAGACATAGAGCTGTAACATGAGCTATATAATATGACTTTTCAGTTTTTGGGGCTAGCTGATAAATTCAGTTCTGGCATTTTCCCTTATGCTGAAGTAAATCTTCAAGAGAAGATGGAAAGATGGGGTTTGTAGTGAAATCACATCTAGCTGTAAAATAAGTGTAATGTTAATGTGCCCAGCTTCCAAATTGTATTCAAATAGAACTTAATAGCCTGAAGGGCTGAAACTGGACATCTCTTTCATGTTTAACATGATTGCAAGAATTTTTTTAGAAGTNAAAGCTGACAGAAAGCATACGTAATGCAGTCGGGTTAGAGATCTGTCTGCTAAAAGGAATATATCTGTGCAGATGAAGACTTTGGACTTCAGCTGTCTAACCCAGAAACACAAAAAAATCAGAATCTTTCATGAAAATAAAAACTAATGTACTAGAAATGAAACATTTAAACAATGTGAGCAAAACCAAAATGAATGACTTCACAAAGCAGCTAAAGAAGTTCAGCTCGGCAATTAGGACGATTGCTGTTTGGCGTGGGAGCCATGATTTAATTTTCTGAGGAACTAGAGAGGTGAGTCTGAGTCCCCTTGGCCAGTACCTGACCTGCAGGGTAGGGATGGGATCTGAACAGCTATCCCATGCATATTCTTAAGTGTTTCCTGCAGCAGAAGAGGAGCCTGCATGCATCAACTCCTAGGAAAGTATCTCAGCCCCCAGAAGAAGTAATTTTCGTACAGAAACAGCACATCAGCAAGAGATACTGAGAGGGTCATGGCTTCTTGTGGCTGTCTGGTCTCACAGCTGGGCTTGATACTGTGATGTGCTAGTATTGCTCCAGCCAGCTGAAGAAACTGAACCTGAGCATCTGAAACATCCCCAAGAGTTGAGGGAGACATAAGTGCATGCTTATACCTATTTTGTGGTTGANAGAATTTTTTTAGAAGTCTTATTCAAATACTGAGATTATAAATTGTGTTATTACGGTTGTGTGGGAAGAGGCTGTTACAAGAATGAATAGCACGTCTTGCCGCCTTTTTCCCAGTCCTACCTTATGTGGGAGGGACGTGGAGAGAAAGGACAAATAAAGTGATCAAATAAAGCTGACAGAAAGCATACGTAATGCAGTCGGGTTAGAGATCTGTCTGCTAAAAGGAATATATCTGTGCAGATGAAGACTTTGGACTTCAGCTGTCTAACCCAGAAACANCAGCAAGAGATACTGAGAGGGTCATGGCTTCTTGTGGCTGTCTGGTCTCACAGCTGGGCTTGATACTGTGATGTGCTAGTATTGCTCCAGCCAGCTGAAGAAACTGAACCTGAGCATCTGAAACATCCCCAAGAGTTGAGGGAGACATAAGTGCATGCTTATACCTATTTTGTGGTTGATATTCTTTGTAATGGGCCTGTAAAAAATTGGTGGGTAGTGGGGGGTTTGGGGTGCTTTTTTTGGTTTGGGGGGGGGTTGTTTGTTTTTGTTTTTCTTTCATGTAGCAAAACCAGCAAATTTGGTTGGGAGGGTGTTAACTTCTAAAGTTGGCTTCTGCTCGAAGAATTATCAAAGCATGAAACAGTTACAGCCCGGCCATAGCTCCTCTCTTTCAAACTTTCTGTGTGTGCCAACACACATACTGTTCTTGTTTCTAAATTGTGGATTATGGCTGTGGTGTGCAGTATGCTTGCATGAATCTGACATGAGAAAAGAGATTTCTGCTGGATTGATTTATTTTTTTGATTGCTCTTCTGTATGAAGAGAAAAGCATGATCTGTTGCTCACTACATTGACAATACAATGTGGAGGCTTTTTTGCCCCTAGGAAAGCCCAAGGACCCTGTATGTTCCCATATGGAAATGTGGTCTGACCTAAAAAATGAACAGTTCATTGTAGCTGGTATTAGATTAGCAAATTGCAGTGGTCTTCTGATCTATTGGTTCAGTGTCAGTTAATTGTCTAGGCTGTGCTTTATAAACAAAAGGCTTTTGGAAGTCTAGCCCACAACTGTATCAGAAGAAATCCCTGTTCATTTAATTTTTTCTAATCTCTTCTTAGTGGGCAGGCAGGGACTAATTTTTGGATGCTATTGCAAACCAATGGAGGAATGGGAGGATATTTCCTTCTCTGCCATCTGAAAGTTGCAGAAAAAGCTTTTCATAAAATTAAAAACACCACTAAAGTCTTAATTGACTGACACCCATCTCTATTGGTGAGCAGAGAAGGCAGGAATGAGATAAAGTTATTTTCTTACTGCTGGGGATTTTTTTTTTTTGGCAGACTTCAAATTCAGGAGTTGCTTAGATTTCTTTTTGAAAGTCCAAAGATGTAATCTTTAGAATATAGGTGGGGTTTTTTTTCACGCATTTGAGTAGCAGGAAGAAATCCGTTGTATGAAGGTGATGTCAGGATCCAAAGCATTAGACTTTTTTTTTTTACCTGAAGTGTGAAATTTTAATAGCCATTTTAAAAGCTATTGTGAAGCACTATTTGTATCCTACAAAGGTTAAGTTTCATAGCTTTCTAAAAATGGGGTGTGCTTAGGTTACAAATGCGTTTTGAATTCTCTAGTGCCATCTAAAATGTTAGTGTGGTGAAAGATACTGCATCTGAATGGATCTTTTCTGACCTATGACCAAAATGGTGAAATGTAATTTTTTCTCAATAGACAGTTTCTCCTTTTTTATAATAAAAGGTAAAATATATGAATAGAGGAAATGGACACTGGGATGCAAATATTTCAAGTATACTGTGTGCTATGAATGAAAGTACTTGAAGCCTTAAAAGTTAGGACAATGAAGAATCATGAGGGAGGAGAAGATCACAGGTGTACACTTGCAGCCCTCTGAAAGGTGTGGTCTGACCCCTTGATATCTATATGGGACTGAACAAGGATTGTATTGGCCAGTTCTACCTGGTGAATGACTTTAGAATTAGCAAGAGATGAAAGAAGGCACATAACATCTGCCTAGCGAGGAGATATTTGTGTATCTCAGCAGTTCCTTCTGCGTTTTCCTTCTGAGGACGTGTCTGTGTGTTCTTGCAGGGGGCTTTCCTTAGGGATGAGCTGTGACCTCAGACAAAGATGAGGAATTCTGGCTTGTGTCACCTGAGCTCCTTACGTTAAGAAATGCACAACTTTGGCTAAATTTAAGAGGTTTGGTTTTTTAAACTATACCTGTGAAAAATCAGGCTAAGACAAGGTATTTTTGCCATTATTGGTGTTCCAGGATTTTTCTTAGCACATACATACACAAGATAAACAAAAGAAACTGAGATGACAAATACCTAAAGAGCCTGCTGGCTTTCTTGGGCAGACTGTGCTGAAAGCCACAACGATTCTGGGTTTTTTGTTGGTTTTTTTTTTTTAAAAAAAAAAAGAGTGCAAGAACATGAATAGTGGCTCCTGACAACCCCGCACAACGTTTGAGCAGCTGTGACTTAACACGTTTTATGTCACTATTCTTCTAGTGTATCCCAGTAACTACAAGTGGCTTTGCTTCCTAAGGCTGTGCAAAAAAATTGTGTTTGAGAATGCAAATGGATAAGAGATTTTATTTTTAATCAATGTGCGCAATGCCTAATTTGATTAGTGAAATTCTTCTTGGAAATGTTACCCTCAGAATTGCATCAGTCCTCATTTAGTAGTCAGAGTTGTTACCTACCTTGCAGAGTATATGGCTGTGTGGCTGATGGTGACTGCAGAAGTGATTAGCCCTTTTGAAGGGCAGGGTAGCAGTAAAAGATGGGGACTTTCTTTTTCTCTCTGAAAATGAGCGCATCTAGAATCTGGCAAACTTTCTGGCAGAGACCAACAGAGAAACATTTTCTCTTGCTTAGAAACAGCTTTTCTGGCACAAAAGCGTGATAGCTTTTGTGTCCTCTATCGGCCCAAGTCCAGACGGGCTGGAGCAAAATCGTTGCTTAGTGAGGGATGTCACTTGTGACATAGAAATAGGGGAGCAAACTCTCAAACACTGTTGCTGGGCTTCCAATACAATAAAGTGCTGCTCTTGCTCTCTGTAACTTTTCTGTCCTAAGCATGGGGTTTTTTGTAAAATTTGCAAGCTGTAAATAAATCTTGGATTTAAACTATCCTGCCACATGTTAAGAACCCTCCACCAAAACAAAAACAAAAGCAAAATGACCATTTAAACTGAGGCTGACTTTCTTAAAAGGAACTGTGATTTTTATAGTGTAGCTACAAATGACTGTGAATAACCATCTATTTGAACAGGTTGTGTGTTTCTAACAATAGAACTGTTCTTTTTAATGGTAACCATAGTGAAATGCCATTCAACTTTACTTGACTTCGGAAGAAACCTGGCAGAGAACTTTATGTGGCTAAACCAATTGTTTAACATAATCTTGTGATTTGAGCAAAACTAAAATTCATGTTTAGCAGTATGGTTTGTGATCCAAAACATGCTCTGGAATAAATTCTTGTGTGCTTCTTGATGACTGACTTCATGTAAACTAGCATGGTAGAACTTCAAATATATATTCATGTTGTTGCTCTGAGTGCCTTTCTATAGAATATCTGAAATGAGAATTATTGTGTAATGTCAGGGGCTACTCCAAGCCCTGGGAGGAACTTCCCTAGTTTAGCATTTTCAGATGTCTGGGTTTAGTCACTGTAATTCCATGTGTGATAGCAATTGGCTAATTACAAATATGTGAAAGTGCTTGGTTTATTAAGAAAGATAGATTGGTAATAAGCAGACTTGTGTTCTCCCTATATGATTCAAATTAAGGTAGGTCTGAGACTTCTTACTGTTTGATAAAGCTGTGAATGTGGGTTTTTGTGATTATCTTGTTTAAAAGGGTATAGTAATTAGCAGAGTTGCAAAGATAAGCACTCAAGCAACATAACATTTAATTGGAATTGTTAAACATTTAAAGGTAATAATACATGAACTGAGTGTTGGAAGGTGCTGGTAGTTTTGTATAATTCTAGAAAATGTGGTATCACAGATTAAATTTTTGGGTTACTTAGCTCCTTTGATACTTCTGAGTTTTTAATCCCAGCCCAGTGAAGTATTTTGTATTTCCATTTTTTAAATTGTGTTGTAAAAGAAACGTAAATAAAAATGCCATATACTAAAAAGTGAAGTACAATTATTATTNGGGGGGGGGGGGGGGGGGGGGAAGCTCTTAAGCCTGTAAATCTTCTCCATATTAATTTATGCCAAGTCTAAAAGTTCAATAAGCCCTACTTACGGGAATACACAAAGGATAAAGTGGTCCTGCTAAGAAGTTCTCACTGCTGTACTTACGAAGCAGTAATTTAAGTTGCAAAGTAAATATGCAGGTTTAGTTTATGGTTTATTACCAAAAGTGTAGTTCAGTGCATCTATATTCTTCGTTAACTCCTCCCGTCCCAAGTCTGAACCAACCAGAACCGAAGCCATTTCATATTCACATGAAAATAGAGGGTTGCTGCAGTAGTGTTCTCAAATTGGATAACACCTATTTTTCCATTTTAAAACTCAAAGACCTGGATGGATGATATGACCGTGAGTAAAAGTCTGTAAGACTTTTTTTTTCTTCTGCGAACTGGATTAAAGCATTGATGTGCAGAGGTGGGAAGGGTGGGGAGGCTGTTAATGATCTTTGATCTCAAAGACTAAATGTCTGAGCTCTCTTATGCAGCAGTTCCCCTCCTTTGCCCTTCTTCCTTATTATCCTTCTTCCCCTAGAGACATGGGGTTTCCTGCCATCTGCCTTTCTGCTTCTTCCCGCTGCCCCCCATCAGGGTTGTTGCAGTGGTCTGTAGTCTCCCTGCGCTCCCTCCTGCAGCAGCGTCCATACTAGCTGGTGAAAAGGGCAGGCGGTAGAGCATGGTGTACGTCCAAGAGCTAAACGTCCTGCTGGGAGCAAAGTCCGGCTGGTGCAGTTTTGCCTGAATTGTGCCTTGGCATGGCCACGTTGTACTGGAGCACATGCAAAACCACCAAACAGCCGTAGGCGTGGGAAGCCTGTGCCCTTGCTCTGCTTAGCTCACTGGTGTAGACATAGCCTGCGTGATGTTACCCCACCCCATCATTATTTATCATGAGGGGGTTACATCTGGGGAGCAAATGGAGGAGTATGTCTCTCTATTAAGCTGTTCTGAAATAGAAGGTTTTAGTATTCAAAAGATTTAACTAGAAATTAACTTTACCTTTGCAGACCCAGTGTTTTTAGACTGTCTAGTTTGGATATCGCTTTGTGACCCCATTCAAGTATTTAACCTCACACACGTGAACAGTAAGCTGCTCTTCAGGAAAAACTTTTTGCTAAAAAACAGGGTGGGGTTCTGAATTCTCTGTGTGACCACGGAAGAGAAGTATGTGAGCTTTCTGGTGTTTGCTTGCGGTAGTGACATTGTTGTAGAACACTTTTTTGTTCATACAGACCCATCAGTATACAGTCCTGTTAACTTAAAGAAAAGTAAAATCCGAGACAAAGTTAAAATATTTCTAAAGATGTAGACAACACTCGTAAACATGCCTCTTACCTAGGGCATTAAGAGCTTTGCAAAGGTTCCCTTGATGAACAGAAGTTTCTTGCTCATAAATACTTAGGTCAAAGTTCAAACTGAAGCATATTCTATTGGGGATAGCAGGATTTTTGTTATGATTTTTATCCACCATTATAGAAGATGCCACGTTTTTTGGATTTTCCTGCAACTCCTGTTTAGAAGTTATTTTGCAAATTGCAAATGCCTTCTAACTTGTAGTGGGAGTCTAGTACCAGCATTAGAAGCATTAGAAGAAGGGGAGGGAGAAAAAAAGCTAGAAAAGCTAGAAGACTTTTCTATTTTCCCTGACAGTAACCTCACTGCTTGGATGGAAGACAGTTGTAGGCAACAACAGGAACAGCGTACTTAACAAATAAGCAAACGCTGTATGGTTTTGACATTGTGTTAAACATTTTTACCCAAGAGTAATTGCCCTAATCATCTTTATGTGGTTCAGATAGTTACTTTCTGAGGCATTCATCCTATAAACCTACAATTAGAGCACTTAGGCACTTGCACAGGTGCAATTTAGCGATGATACAATAAGGATAACAATGAAGCTAATTTTGTGTTCAAAGGGTATTTTAAAGTAACTAAATTTCATAGCAAGACATGTAATTAGATCTGTTATTGTAGGAGGAGGGTTATGAGGGTAGTGCCAGGTTACAATACACTGAATTCAATAATTTTAAGTTTCAGGTCATTTTTGCTTAATGAAAAACACAAATCTTGAGCTCACCTGTAGCTTTTTCTTAACAACTCTCTGCTCTTTATGATACATAATCCATCAAAAAACACCCACAGATACGCTCTTTTGAAATTCCTGCGTGGAAACATCAAAACTTAAATGTTTTAGCATAAACAGCCTTACACAAAATTCTGCATTTTGGTCCATGTGAATGTTTCTCGGATTTTAGTATTTGGGCTTTGCCATTGCAGACTATTTAGAAGGTATGGCTTTGTTGAAGAACAGTGACAACTTCATTGCTGCCTCTCAAATAAGGATTGTGAAGTACTGTGTGTACTGTTAAGATTATTGAGATTATTTACACTGTGCCTTGTGTTGGTTCTTAAATACCAGGCCATCTTCTTAATACAAACCCCTTAGCTGGGGCTTATTTTAACTATGGTTTTTTTTCTGATTATGCGCTACAGGGAAAATAACCTTTTCAGGTATTTGGTCAAGAAGCAATGTATATCTGCTTAGCGTTTACTGCACAGCTGTCTTCATGCATCATAAAATGCGTACACAACTTGCTGCTTGTTACAGGCTTGTCCAGACAGGTTTGCTGGGACATTTAAGGCAAATCAATTGAACGGGTTAGCTCGGGAGCTCAAAGTCATTCTTCCCCTGGAATGGGAAAAATACGCGGAGATTTGCAGTTACCCATATCAAAAGCACTCATTCAGTTGTTTCACCAGGAGTGCAATGCCCCTTAGGAAACAAGCCCTTAAAAAGTGCTTTGAAACCTCCGAGTGTCACTAGGCATTTGAAATAGAAACGAGCCATTATCTGACACGTTTTCCAGGAGTTTTACTGACAGGAAAGAGCTTTGTTCTAAACTTAGTCTGCTGACTGCAGGTGTACACTTCTGCAGGATCTGGGTATCGTTTGCTGAAGCTGTGAACTCTTACCTGGCTGTTTTGTGATGGTGTTGGTTTGGCATGTATGCTATGAGAACTTTCATCAGCTGTAGGGCATATTAATGTAGGCTTTTAAAAGTGCCTTGGTTGTGCAAACAGTTTGAATGATTACCTGAAGCCCATTTACTTTCAGTCTTTGGAAATACTCTGTGATAAATTAAGTGGGAAGCTACGTGGAAAAATTGTGGTGTTGCAACACAGCATCATGGAAAAGATGGGAGAAGGTGGTAGAGAGTATTATTAGCCGCAGAAGTCTGGCAGTAACAATGTTCTCTTTTCCTTAGCATGTTTTAAAGAACTGCAGTAAAAGTTGCTATATCATCAAAGGAAGAAGCTAGTGCGTTTGAATATAAAATTAGCTTATCTTTCTGTGTCAAAATTAAGGAAACCAGTTAAACTTGCAGTACAACGATAGCCACTACACTAAGTGTAAGGGACTAAATACCTATGCTAAATCAATCTGGGAGAAAAAGTAAGAAAAAAAACCTCACATAATCTCTGCGTCTGGACTTGAAGCAAATGTACAGTGAGACTTTTTTTTTAATGACAGAGGACTGATACATTTCTGTTGTAACAGTGATGGCCACCCAACATCTTTTACAAGTAGCTGTTGCCTGCCTTTTGGTTAATTAAATATGTTTTCTTGTAGTGAGTGGTAACAGTTGTTGAAGGTAAGCTGCCTGCTTTAGCATCTTACATGTATGTTAGCACGTAGGGAACAGGTGTTCCAGGTTCAAGTTTAATCTAAAATTTCATGAGGGGACATGCTCTCATGCAACACTTGGAAACCCGGGTGCCAAAGACAGCTGTGCTCACATGGGTCAAACGGTGGGTTTGAGAGTTTGTGGTTGGAGAAAAGTTGTTGGTACATGAGCATGAGGTCCATCTTTACAGGGTTGGTAAATACATGAATGAAGCTCAGTATTCTTTGGATGTTCGCACTGTTCCTTTCTGCTGTGTGAAAATTGTTTTCTAAAGGAAACAAACTATTGCACATTTAAAGATTCTTATGAAAATTAGCCTTCCAAAAAACAGTTCTCCAATGTTATATAATTAACCACTTTTGGAAACAAGAAAAGACAGATTTTTGAATGTATAATTTACACTGATGTCAGAGAATCCATAATTCAGGAGATAAGGGATGGGGTTGTTTGCTCTTGATTGATTGTAATTGCAACCAGATTAAAAAAAAAAAAAGGCAAAGAGAAATTCTAAAGGTAATTTTAACATGGAAAAAATAGACTGTGGCGCTAGTATGAAATTTGTGACTTTTATCAATGTAAATTGATCAAATCTTAATATTTTATTACAATATTCAGTGGTGATATCAATCAGCCTTTGACCTTCTCTTTTACTTCATGCTGATCCACACTTCCTGAGGCTGTTGTATTTTCAGCCCCCCTGAGCAGCTTCAAATAGCAGTTATTTGAGGGTAGGGGAAGATGAGCATGCTGGAGCTGTCAGATCTCATGCGCACCAACTCTGCAGAAAAAGGGAGATCCATGGCTCACTGTGGATTTTGTTGCAAGCTGTGGAAGATGTGTAGTTAGAGGACACAGGGCTAGCTGCCACAACGTGCTTGAGCCTCTTGTCTTAAACCAGTTTTATGGCAGGGAGTCCTTTACAACTAGTGTAATATAGATGGGAAACGGGTCTGTTTAGATACAGAGGGAAAGTTTGAACTGTCTTGCTCATAGTTGAGAAGAAGTTTAATGGCAGATTTGATTGTGGTTATATTGGATATACACTAGTTTATAACAAAAGAGAAGTATGGGACAAGAATAAACATTTGTACTTGGACTGTTGTGCTGACTATATTTAGAACAGAGTGACAAAGGGCTTTGCCCATTAAAATGACTAATAAATCTTTCTATGGTACAGTGGAAATCCTGGGGAAAGTACCAGGGGATGGGTAAAAGCCATTGGACTTTCTCAGTAATCGTTGCCTTTTGTGAGGCACAGATTTTTTTTTTTCTTTTTTTTTCAGAGGGGAGAGAGGGATGGTGGACACAGAAGGGGCAGAGTCTTCTCACTGACCTTTTGGTATGAATCAGACAGGGTTGGCAGATCTGGGAGGAGAACTGATGACATTTCTGTAGGAGGCAAACTTCTGTTTTCAGTGACTTGGGGGAAAATAAGAATGATTCTGGAGTTTCCTTCTTTCAGAGCCCTTCCTGAAGCATTTTCTTCAAAAGACCCATCTGAACCATGATAAGGGTAAATAAACTTGCCCCAATGCTTACAAGGAAAATATTTGTTCTGTCGTGTATATGGACAACACGGGAACTATGGAGTGAGGGCACATTTTAGTATTCATCTCTTGATATTGTCAAATGGAGAAATGAGTTATGTGATGATTTAGACGAGGCCATGAACATAGCTTTACCAAATGGAGAAGTGTTACAGTTTTGGGATTGGGGATTCAAACATTGATGCGAAGATCCCTTAAATGAGAGATTGCTGTTAGACAGAAGAGCTTGTGAATTAGAGAAAAAGCTGTTGATCATCTCTGGGTCTGAATCTTGTCCTCTTGTAAGGCTGTAGTGTTTAGAGTAGGTTGCTTGCTTTCCCTTAATGAAGGCTAGCAGCTGTTTGCAATGCTGAATTTAAGCCCTTGGAGACATGCATTAGCAAGCAGTGGTACTCAAAAATACATGAGAAATGAATGTTGTATGGCTGCTCACTCAGCGTATATGCCTATGTGATGGCCATGCACAAAATAGGATTTATAATAATATATTTCACTTCAAGGGAGAACAGCCATAATAGCCAGCTAGGAAATGCGGTAAGTGATCCTGATCACCCTCCTCCCTTGTTTATTCAGGTTGAAGTCTGCTGTGTGGCAAGCAAGCAGTTAAAAATAAAACTATAAATAATTGTGTTAATCAGTGTATAATTTATCTTTGTATTTGTTTATTGCCTTGAGTACTTGATTAGGCAGCTCTAACATACAATTAATCAGTAACCTTCAGTGTTAACTTCTCAGCACTGTTTAATTAATCGGTTGTGTTGCAGAGGCTCTGCTGGCTAGGAATGCCAGGAACTGTGCCATGTAAACACTTTTGTTAATGTCAAGTGAAGGTTGAGATATGCCTTATTTTTTTTTCTTTATTAGCTTAATTGAACTAATCAGCCTTTCAGGGTCTAGGTGAGAGTTCTAGAGGCAGTTCTAAAAAATAGACAAAATACATGGAAACAATGTGTCATATAAATGGTGGAAAGGTTTTGTGCCTTAACTATTATCATAAGTCTTTTCAAGTGTACTGATCATCACATGTTTGTTAACTACCAGTACAAGGTAAAGAACAAAGTGAAATCAGTTATATTATGGCAGTTGTTTATTTCATTAACACTGACAATGTGAGGATTGATTTTTACCTTTTCTAGACACAGAAAAGCTACCTGCAGATCTAGTAAGCATGGAGGATTTTCATCTTGGCACTGCAGGCAATTACTGTAAACACAGGTATTGATGCATTTTGGGCATTGGATCTGTGACAGAGATTTTAAAGTTCTTCCACGGATATCTAGGAGAGAGTGAAGATGCGGGTTCTGGTTCTCGGGTTTTACAAAGAAGCCGTCTGTCAAAGTTAAGCCTTGCACACCTACAGTGATATTCAGACCCTCAAAATACCATGAATGCAACAAATACTGGTTTCAAAAGTGACAAGTCTTGATTACCTCGTAACAGTTATGTGAACTTGGAAGGGAAATTGCACATTGCAGTCTTAATACTTTGAATTTGGTTAAATTTATGAAGATGGTATGAATGAAGTACAAGTGGAAGTGCTTCATGTACGTGTGTGTGTTTCTGTGAAAGAGCCAAAAGAAGGAGCTGGATGAGGACTGTAAGAACAGCCTGTCTTGATAACAACAGACACAGTTTGGGGATACTGCTCCCAGGACACCATTTCTAGTAGTAAAATTGAAGAACATGGGGCTTATATCAAGACCAGAGGGCCTGCACTCTGCTAAGACTATAACATAGATGACTACTCAGAACACTGTCTTTTGCTGGCAACAGGATGATGACAATGAGGTTGCATCATATCACCTCTGTGAGTTTTCTTTCCTGTTAGCTCATAAAGGAAAAGCAAATATATATTTCAAACAAAAAAGGAGAAACAAACAGTGAGCAACAACCCCTCCTAAGATTTATGGAGGCCGAAGTAAGCAACATCTTGAAGCAAAGGATGGTGCCGTAGCAAATGTTGACCCCAACTGGTCACATAAGGACTTTATAGCCAGCATCCAGTATTATCCGTGTTGCACACGAGAGATCCTGACCAGACCACTTGGACACATGTGCCTTGGTACTTCCAAGTCTGCAGTTGCAAGAGCATGAGTGAATGAAATCTGTGAGAGAATGGAGAGGATAAAAATCAGCTTTAGAGATACAGTAAATAAATATCACTTTCTCTTTTCCATATGACCTCCCATAGAGTTCTCTTACAGAAATTTTCCAATGATATTTGTCAAGGATGGTCTTTTCCAGACATTACAACTCAGGACATGCTACTGTGCATCTTGGTCATGTTGGTTAGAATATTCTAGTTAACACATATTCCCAATTCAACATGTTCATCTGCAGACAGAAGAAATAATGAAGTCTGTTTCCTTATGGCTTCGTATTGTTTATCCCACATGTCTCTTCTGCCTCCTCAAACTGCTGAAAACCTGAGGTCCTCCCAATGATAACCTTGACCCACTTGCAGGGAGAATCAGCCAGACATGGCTTCATTTCTGCAAAGGGGAACAAATTCAAGTGGCTATGGGCTTAATACAGTCCTCTCCCCTGTTAAGTGAGAAAATTAGGAGCACTTAATGTCCTTGAGACTGGTAGCTGTGTATCAACTTTGAGATATTTTCAGGGTAAAGTGATTAGGGCTCAGCTGATGGATGGACAGGTACACAGCTCAGTATGATTACATAGGACACTAGGCTCCGTATATGACAGTGTTTATTGCAGGTGAGCAAAGCCTGTTGTGGCTTTCATCCAGTGGGACGATAGATGGGAATTCTTCACAGAACGAGAATGAGAAATAAGTGGCAGTACTGACAAAAAGGCCAGACCGTGAACTGAAACAGTGAAAAGGTGGTATTGCAAAATCAATGCAACTCCCTCACAGGGTAAGATAGAGGGGTCATCTGTCTTCTGCCTAGCAGACAGTCATCTACATCAGCTACAGCTGAATATGTTAAATGGAAGCCTCATCCAAAAAAAGTATCAAGGATGGCACTGCTAAAAAAGACCAGTGTTACTTCTTGTACCTGACAGTTATGTTGGGCTGGAGTAGAAAGGTTGCGCGCTCTCGCACAAAAACCTAATGCTGTCTAGGGGTGGGGGAAGCCTTTTGCTAATAGTAAACTAGTTATAGAATGCTTTACCTGTGGAGGAAGTATTCTACTTTACCGTTCCTCGTTCAAAAGTGTGCTATTTAATAAAAAGAAGAATCGGGCACTTTTTGTGTTTGTTCTTTTGGGTTTAGCATGACCTACAAAACTACCATACATTCAAATGCAGGAGTCCCTCTGCCAATATTTAACTTGTGTACTCAAGTGTATATTTTTTCTAATACTCACTGAGATGCTACAAAGCAGACATTTTTATTCATTGCGCACATCTGGTTGCTTTAGATAAACTTAAGTAAAAAGAGGTGAAATACTGATGATAGTATTTTTCAGCTTAGTCTTTATTTCCCTGCGTTTTGCCGTAAGCTTCAATACCAAACTATTTCTTAGCCTGGAAGTTCATATTACATTATTTTGCTAATACGTGGGCTAATCTCAAGACATTGAAAGGCTCATTACTGCCATAAGTCTGGATACAGTGACCACCGCTATCAAGTGCAGCTCTGTATCTGAATTCTTACGGCCCCAAGTATATGACTGAGCAGAGTAGCTAAAACAAATCACTCAAATACTAGGCGACTTTAAAGTCTAGAGGCAACTTAAATGCATTTTTCACAAATCCATCATTTACACAAGATTTAATACCTTAGAATTATAAAATTGATATTGAAGTAGACTTAGAACGACTTTTTTTAACATGGATGCTAATGGACTAGCTAGGGGTAGTATTTCCTGATCTGTGGCAGGGAGAAACTGGTTGGTGATGTAATCAATGACTGTAGCAAACATGAAATGATGGAGGTCAAGATCTTGAGGGGATCTCAAGTGACCTGGCAAGTTCTTAAGGCTGACGTTCCCCCTGCCTCCTCCAAGCATGCAAATGTTTCTACCTGTTATTCAGGGAAACAAGTAGATAGATCACAACTGAGCTTCAGTTTGAAAGGGCAGCACTGGGGAGGTGGGAGCAGCGGCAGGCTACAAAGGAGGAATTTAGAAATGTTGCACAGGTTCATAGTGATTGTGTTAGGAAAGCCAAAGCTCAGCTGGAGCTGAAAGTGGAAAGGGACAGCAAGGGCAACAAGGCAAGCTTCTGCTACTGTGTGAGCAGTAAAAGAATAAACAAGGAAAATGTGGACCTGTTGCTGAACAGGACAGGTGATTCAGTGACAATGGGCACAGATAAGAAGTCCTCAGAGCCTTCTTTCCCTCAATTTTCACCAGGCTCTCTCAGAGGTCTTGATAGATGAGCTGACCACAAGCTGTCAGTGTGCCCTTGAAGCAGAGAGCAAACAGTATCATGGGCTGCTTTAATAGGAGAGTAGCATCAGGTCAAGTGAGGTGGTGATTCCCTTTACTTGGTACTCGCTAGACCACATCTGAAATACTGCATCTGATTTTGGGCCTGCCAATACAAGACAGATACGGATAAACGAGCGGTTGTGGTGGGGAGCCTGCCGAATGAGGAGGGGCTGAGGCTTGTACAGCCTGGAGGAGAGGTGGCTTCAGGGGCACCCGACAGCAGCCTCCCCGCTATGAGGAGGTTACAGAAAAGACAGCCAGCCTCAGTACTGAGGATTCAGAGGGGGAGAAAAAAAGATGGTGGTCTAAAATTGAAATGGGACAGCAAAGAAAACAAATACTTTCCCTGGGAGGGTAAGGAAGTTTCACTGGAAAGGAGTAGGTTGCCTGTAGAGGTTGTGCGGGCTCCATCCTTGGAGGTTTTAAAGATCTGCCTGAATAAAGCCTTGAGCAGCCTAATGCGATCTGAGGGCTGACCCCGCTTTGAGCAGGGAGCTGGACTGGAGAACTCCCAGAATCCTGTCCAACCTGAATTACTCTGTGATGATTCTGTGAAATAGGTTAATCTCTGGATTATTGTCCTTCCTTTGCTTCCCTTCTTCATTCGTAGTCTTGGTATTGGATATACATGAAGATTACATGAAATGTATTGTAAGAGGAGAAAGACCTTTTGAAACCCTGGTTTGGGGGGTTTGTCCAATAGTAAATTGTGTTTGAAAACTAGGTAATGCTGGTGCAACGTGATACACTTGAAGTTAGTAGTCCGAATTGTGACTTTTTGTTCCTAATGGCAGCCTGTTAGCAATATACAATCCCAGCACAATTCAGTGATTTCTTTATACGTTTGGGAAATGTATTGCGTTCCCCTCTGACTTTTCTCTCCTCCCATACTTTACTACACAGGCTGTGTCACAGCGTACATTTCTCGTTGATACAAAATATCAGGAAGCTAATACGGTGTACTTGGTAGGCTGTGTATCATAAGTATTAGGTACCAGACGCGCTGGTGCCTAACTAACTAACAAAATCATTTATCAGATCACTTCAGGGTTTTTCCTGCATTTGCTTTACCACTCTTTGAAGAGTGATGTAATGGGTTCTGACTGACTTCTTGTCAGCAGGGAATATACAATACAATGTCTGGCTTTTGAAATCGAACCTCCAAGGGTATGCTCTATGCGGAGAGCTGTAATGTGACTCTTGAATTCTCAGTATAGACAAGTCCACTTTCATAAAAAGGCGGTTTAGTATGAATGACAATGCAAAGCACTAGAACTTAATATTCAGCATTCTCCCCCCCCCACCCCCGTTTATCAGGAACCATTTCTCAGCTGTGTGTTTTTCAGAAAAGGAATGACTTAGGCCAAGTCACTTGAATCATTTAAAGCAGACAAGGTGGAGAACTCATGCATACTGTATATAACTATGTACCTTGTAAGGCAGTTGTGTTTTGTCAGGAGAATGCTCTAAATTATTAATCGTTTTTCAGTGTGGCCTCTCTTTTACATATCAATGTATAATTGTAATGTTGTCTCTCCTAGCCAACCATGACTTCTTTGTACCTCCCTCCAACAACATTGTATGAAAACATCAATATAAGGAAAACCGTATATGCCTTTTGATGTATTTGGTCTGCAGGGGTCTTTAAAAGCCCTTACTGTCACTGACAAATACATCATCTAAGTAGTTTCATTGAAATAAACCATTATGCTGGCAGGTATCATGTGCTTTGTCCTTCTAAGAAAAAAAAAAAAAAAGTACACTGAATTGCCTATTTCTTTGATGCCTTTTTTTTTTCTGTGGGTTCGTAACCAGAGACTTCTGTTCTTGGACTTCTCTTCTTTGGGCAAAAATAATTTAGAGGGTAGAGTTTGAAAGTCTCTGTGCTAGAAAACTTGACAGCTCTTACTTGCAAATTTGTAATTCTTCAATTGTTCGATTCCTGCTCCTGAAACTTTTGTTATTTCAGGATCTTCCTGAGAAGTTGTTGGCAATTGCAATAAGAAATATCATCACTAAAGACAATAGTACTCAACATTCTCTAAATGCGTCAGTAATTTTTACGTTATTGTTCAGAGGTATTACTTTGAAGAAGTTGTGTATTTCAGTTGCTATATCCCACTCTCGTCTGGACTCATCAAAATAAGGTACCAAGTGTTGTACTTCATTGCAAAACATCTGCTAAAGCTGAATCACAATGATTTTGAATGACTGGAGCAAGATTTTCCCAAGGGCTCAGCAGTTTAAGTTGGAAAACTGATTTGGCACCGTAAACAGATTTATCGCCACATGGATGGACATGTATAGTCCAGAGAGTCTTATACCAGCCTTGCTTTCAGACATCTGTAGTCTATCATAAATATGTAAGCTTGTGTTCTCAAATTCTTGGGCTTTAATCTAGAGGTGATGTGATCTGGCCAGGTTAACTATTCTGGCTTGTCATTTTGTTTCTCCTATTTGAAATGAAGTTTCACACACTGTGGGCTAACTATTGTGCCTATTTAGAAAGCAATGAATGGCTTACTCCGTTTGAAATGGAGTGTGAAGTTAAAGGATCTGTTAATTGCTGGAACTAATGCAGTGAGGTCAGGTCCCATTACCTTCATCTTACGAATTTTAGTCTGTTAAGTAACATCCTTAGCACTTAGTTTTTGGTAGTTACAAACGGAGAGAGTCACCATTTGCATTCCTTTTCTGGCTGCTTTGGAAATGGGAAGAGCTGGGACTACCCAGGCTGCCAAGAGATGCTGCCTTCCTGTGGTGCGTAGCCTGACACTTCTAAGCCCTTCAGTCGCACCTTCCTTTTCTGCTTGCTGGTCCCACTGATGTCAGGCCAGTGACCTGAGATGTTTACAGAGATGTTTGTGTGTGTGTCAGGCTGGTGACCCTGTACATAAACACCCTGAACTGTGGTCTGATATGACCTTTAACGTTCCATGTTTGGCTGCAAGTTTATTACTCTGGTGGATATGAAGTCCAGACTCTCTAAGCTCAAACCTCTGTTAAACAGTTGATTTTTCTCTTTTATTCTTCAGCTTCTGTGCCTGAAAAATAGAGATGCTAATACTGCTCTTTCTAGGTAGCTTATATAGATGTAGCAAAAATGCCTGTAAACTCGTTCATTCAAAAAATCTTTGTTATTTAAAAATAAAGTAGTATGAAATATATATCAAATACATGGGGGTCCTTACATGTGCGATTTTTATATTGACTTCAGCATTTTTACAGTACACTGGTACATGTTTTACAATTAATTTCAAATGGAAGAAGGATGAAAAGGCATTTTTTTCCCCTTTGTCAGCTAATTTGTTGTCTCCAGCATCGTCGAAACCAGTGTAGCACGTGTCATGTTGTCTACTGGATTTATAAAGCATGATGTAATTAATTAAGACGAATCTTTCCAGAGCTAGTTTCTAGATCAGGTGAAACTTCTGGCCTTGTCCTCTGCTTTGAACGCGTGTATGTGCTTTTGGTGGGTGGAACAAGGAGATCTACAGAAAACTTACTGGCTTTCATTTTGTTCAGAGCATCTGGTTTGTTGCTTGGGGAGAGCAAAGGGTAGGAGGAAGAGGGAATGTGGTTGGGTTTTGCTTGTCTTTCCCACTCTGGTTTTGGAAACCTTATGGTGAAGGAGCATGGCCTGGGCTCATGTACAGAGAAAAGAAGAGGTAGCAGGTAGATCAGTACAATATAAAGAGTAGGAAAGCAAGACTGGGAACAAAGGACTCCCCACTGAAGCTCCTTGATGCTTCCATGACCAGACTAGCTAATGCTTTTCCTCTGCCTCCTCCCAGATAGAGCTAGGAGGGTAAGTGCTTCCTGTCCAGAAACAGAGCCAGGGTTAGTTATGCTTTTGAAGTTCACCAGTGGGAGATCCTTAGGGCTTTTAGACAGCTGTCTCTTGGACAATTGATCATTCAGGTAGTCCCACTGCATGAGAAAATTAATTCTGACCAGGTCATGTATTAGTGAGCCAGTAAGTATGCAGTGTTTTTTCTTAATTTGCTTCTTGGCATCTCTCAGGGAGCAAGCAATGCGCTTAAAATTGCCCCCAAACATATATTTTTTTAAATTGCCACATAAAGTTAGACTTCTTTAGTCCGGAGTTCTTATGATAAGGGAAGACAACCGTGTCCCAAGCCTCTGTAGAGTACTGTCTCTTCTCTCCTCTGATTTCCTTAAGCATTTCCCATGGTACTGGAATTGAAGGGCAGGGGAGTGGCAGAGTTAGCCTCCAGTGTGTTTGCTCTCGTTTCATGTTCAAGAGCATGTATCTTGATTTTGAAATAAAATGTTTGATTTTAATGACCGTAAACAATTGACTACCAAATAAAAGCCTACGCAAACCCACTGTATCCCAATCTGTCGGCCTTTCTGATTATCTTCTGCTGTGCACTCAAGAGATTTGTCCAAGACACAGAAGAGAGATCCAACTCCTGTCTGTGAATCTAACCCTTCTGGGAGAAACTGCTTTTATGCTGCACCACAACTACTGAATTTAAAATCCGAATGAGGCTGTGGAAGGCAGCGAGGGTAAAGTCAGACCCCTAAAACTTTCCATTCTGTTGTCACATACCTTACAGAGACAGCTTTCATACTGCAGAAGGAATGTAAAATACAGTGGTCGTAACAAGGATTTGTTTGCTCTTGGCTTACACGCAGTTCTCACAAAATGACTGCAAAGGCATAGGGCAGAAGGAGATAAAACTCTGGAGAGAGTACATGTCCAGCGAACTTAAGACAGTACGTTGATACAATCTGCACCAACTCTGCTTTTTCCAAACCTTGATTCTTGGATGGCAGTATAGCTTATGCTTGAATAATCTTATTCAGTTGTTACTTCTTCTGTTGTAGGAGGAAGATGCAGACATAGGTCAGTACATGTAAAAAATCCATTTTCATCTAATCTTGATATTCTGAGGAAGCAAAATAGCTGGGTAGTAAATAATGCAGATCTCCNATAGTCTTCAATCATAACCAGTTAGGGTGATCTCTTCTTGAAGAAATTCTAAGAAATTGGAAAAATCATGTGTATCAGAAAGAGAGCTTAGATCAGGAAGAGAAGATCACAAACAAAACGCAAAGAGCCAACAGCTCTGTAAAAGATAAGGAGTAGCAGCTTACAATGCTTAAGGGAGAGCATGTGGAGGATGACTCTGTTGCTTGGGGTGGTAGATAGAAACAGATAAATATTAACCAATTTTGTTGAAATTGCTAGTCTCACCAAAATGTTCCTAGATAAACTTTGAAAACAAGTGAGAAAAATTTGAGATTCTTCCTTTGAAACAGAAACCATCTCTGTCCTTTCTGTGAGTTCTAGACAAGAGGATACTATCTTTTTTCCTGTGTTGGAGAGCAGTGAATAGGAGAAAGGACTTGTTTCGTTAATCCTGTCTTTCTCACAGGAACAGACTTTCCTTTGAAAAATCAGCTGTTCACAAGTTCTTAATTGCTGCAGTCTTAAAACTATAAACAGATTTTTTTTCTCATTTAGTTTACAACCTTTATTTGCTTGTTGTAAGGGCCAAATCTGCAGTGTCACAAAAGTTCACTAGGAAATTTCTTTGTTATTTGCTAAGGGCAAAATTGTGTTACTAATTCTAGTTATTATTCATTGCAGCTATTAAATTAGTTTGAAGAAGTAACACAAATCATTGCACATTTTTTTAATCTTGGTGCCTTATGGTAGTAAGGATATCTTTCAAAAATTATGTAGGTTTTTAACAGATATCTAGAGAATCTTTATATCTAGATTGCTATATACGGATGTCTCAATGACAGGAAGTTTAATGCATTGGTGTCATTGTTACATCTTCTAAACACTTTGAATGTTTTAATACCGCAAACTAGATTAAATGCCTGTGTAGTGTTCTCTTCTTTATTCAGTGTCTGTAAATATCTGCTGGTCTTTGGGGAAAGAAATCCATCACTTACGTTATCTGTGAAAAGTAATACTCTCAACACTGATCTATTAAATGATTTTGCAAATACGTTTTTTTTTTCCTAGTTGTATAACTTTAAAGATATTGGTAGCACTTGCAGCAAGTTGTCAGCATTTTTACTAGAAACCTTTACTTTTTGTCTGCAAGAATCGTAAAATACTGAAACTGCGTATTCAGCATTTCAGCTTGCAAACAAGTTGACTCTACAAAGTCATCATGAATATTTGTACCGGTGTGATAGAAGTGAGAATGCTTATTTGCAAGCATGTGAACCAAAACTTGATAAATATGTGAATAGTCTTTCAGGCTCTATAATACTGTGTTGTTGTTTTGTGTCTGTGGGCCTCCTCGGATACCCAAAGTCACTTGATTGCACAGCTAAGGGAGGAGGTCTGCTGCATGAGGAGACTTGGAGCTGTGGCAAGCGTGGATTTGCTGGGTAGCCCTGCTCTGTGGGGAGGACTTTTGGTAGTTTTGGGTGTGTGTAAATGGTACCGTCCGAGGCAGGGCTGGCAACAGTTGCAAGCTTATGCACAGTATATTTGACTGTCAGTTTCTGCTGAGAACTTCTTTATAATGACTGTTGTCTGTTTGGGGTTTTTCTTCTTGGTTTTTTTACAAATGGTTTGAGTACAATAGTCACTGAAATTTAGCTGACTGCCTGGGGATGTGTACATCTGAGCCAGCTGTCTAAATGGTGTTTGTTCACAGTAAAGAGGGCATGATTCACTATAAGGAAGACTATACATTATTAGTTCCCTAGAAGTGCCTTTTTCTCTCATCTGAGCATAAAGGTGATGCTAGAGTGGTATAAAAGCCCATACTGAAGGTAGTTACAGTTAGGGGAGA
This sequence comes from Fregata magnificens, assembly GCA_013389945.1. Taxonomy (NCBI): domain Eukaryota; kingdom Metazoa; phylum Chordata; class Aves; order Suliformes; family Fregatidae; genus Fregata; species Fregata magnificens. Next base: position 94,813 of record WAAD01018502.1, on the reverse strand, counting down.
TTAGTTGTACCTAAGATTACTGCTCTATTAATTTTCTTAGAGTAAAAAAATGGCTGTAGATGGTTCTGTTGGGGGTTACAAAAATACACTGTGATAAATATTCTGAGTTTACGAGTTCGTGACTCTCTGTGTTTTAATAACAAATTAGTTGGTAAGCTTTACATCAGCATACAAAAAATCAGTGACATTTTTGAAATGCATACTTAGCCCTGATAATACTTAGCTTTAAAGAGAGAAAAGTGGGGGTGTAGCTTAAAGCAGTTGTTGAGGGCTGGAAATGGCAATTTTACAGCATGAATAGAAAAGGCAAGAGTGGTGGTCTGTCCAGCTGCATTTTTGTTGTAGATTTTCTGTATGCTTCAGATATTGGTAGAAACAACTTATTTGTACAGCTCAAGAACGACTGTTCATGAATCAGAATTAATTTGTATGCTAAAAAAAGAGGATTNGATTCAAGTACTACTGACTCACTAGCAAAACAAACATGTGCTCAGGTGTTGTGTTAGCGCAGTCTGCAAAAAAGGATCTCTTACAATCAGACGTTGGTCTGAGAGAGACGATAGCACATTTAAACATCAAAACTAGAAGTTCCTTGACTGTGTATCAAAGCAAGTTCCCTCAGCTCTTCACCACTTTGNGATACTATCTTTTTTCCTGTGTTGGAGAGCAGTGAATAGGAGAAAGGACTTGTTTCGTTAATCCTGTCTTTCTCACAGGAACAGACTTTCCTTTGAAAAATCAGCTGTTCACAAGTTCTTAATTGCTGCAGTCTTAAAACTATAAACAGATTTTTTTTCTCATTTAGTTTACAACCTTTATTTGCTTGTTGTAAGGGCCAAATCTGCAGTGTCACAAAAGTTCACTAGGAAATTTCTTTGTTATTTGCTAAGGGCAAAATTGTGTTACTAATTCTAGTTATTATTCATTGCAGCTATTAAATTAGTTTGAAGAAGTAACACAAATCATTGCACATTTTTTTAATCTTGGTGCCTTATGGTAGTAAGGATATCTTTCAAAAATTATGTAGGTTTTTAACAGATATCTAGAGAATCTTTATATCTAGATTGCTATATACGGATGTCTCAATGACAGGAAGTTTAATGCATTGGTGTCATTGTTACATCTTCTAAACACTTTGAATGTTTTAATACCGCAAACTAGATTAAATGCCTGTGTAGTGTTCTCTTCTTTATTCAGTGTCTGTAAATATCTGCTGGTCTTTGGGGAAAGAAATCCATCACTTACGTTATCTGTGAAAAGTAATACTCTCAACACTGATCTATTAAATGATTTTGCAAATACGTTTTTTTTTTCCTAGTTGTATAACTTTAAAGATATTGGTAGCACTTGCAGCAAGTTGTCAGCATTTTTACTAGAAACCTTTACTTTTTGTCTGCAAGAATCGTAAAATACTGAAACTGCGTATTCAGCATTTCAGCTTGCAAACAAGTTGACTCTACAAAGTCATCATGAATATTTGTACCGGTGTGATAGAAGTGAGAATGCTTATTTGCAAGCATGTGAACCAAAACTTGATAAATATGTGAATAGTCTTTCAGGCTCTATAATACTGTGTTGTTGTTTTGTGTCTGTGGGCCTCCTCGGATACCCAAAGTCACTTGATTGCACAGCTAAGGGAGGAGGTCTGCTGCATGAGGAGACTTGGAGCTGTGGCAAGCGTGGATTTGCTGGGTAGCCCTGCTCTGTGGGGAGGACTTTTGGTAGTTTTGGGTGTGTGTAAATGGTACCGTCCGAGGCAGGGCTGGCAACAGTTGCAAGCTTATGCACAGTATATTTGACTGTCAGTTTCTGCTGAGAACTTCTTTATAATGACTGTTGTCTGTTTGGGGTTTTTCTTCTTGGTTTTTTTACAAATGGTTTGAGTACAATAGTCACTGAAATTTAGCTGACTGCCTGGGGATGTGTACATCTGAGCCAGCTGTCTAAATGGTGTTTGTTCACAGTAAAGAGGGCATGATTCACTATAAGGAAGACTATACATTATTAGTTCCCTAGAAGTGCCTTTTTCTCTCATCTGAGCATAAAGGTGATGCTAGAGTGGTATAAAAGCCCATACTGAAGGTAGTTACAGTTAGGGGAGATTAGTTGTACCTAAGATTACTGCTCTATTAATTTTCTTAGAGTAAAAAAATGGCTGTAGATGGTTCTGTTGGGGGTTACAAAAATACACTGTGATAAATATTCTGAGTTTACGAGTTCGTGACTCTCTGTGTTTTAATAACAAATTAGTTGGTAAGCTTTACATCAGCATACAAAAAATCAGTGACATTTTTGAAATGCATACTTAGCCCTGATAATACTTAGCTTTAAAGAGAGAAAAGTGGGGGTGTAGCTTAAAGCAGTTGTTGAGGGCTGGAAATGGCAATTTTGCGGCATGAATAGAAAAGGCAAGAGTGGTGGTCTGTCCAGCTGCATTTTTGTTGTAGATTTTCTGTATGCTTCAGATATTGGTAGAAACAACTTATTTGTACAGCTCAAGAACGACTGTTCATGAATCAGAATTAATTTGTATGCTAAAAAAAGAGGATTTTGACATTGCTAAAACACACAGACGACAACATTCACAAAATCCAACTTACTAAACCACAGTTTTGACAGTTACACAAAAGATGCTGGTCTCGATAATTTTCTAAAAAAACTTCATACAGAATTTTGTAATGTCTTATAGTACCCAAAAGTCTCTTTACAGATGAGGAAGCTAAAGATCCTCAAGGTATTTAGTGATTTAATAGAGTCAGAAGAAATTAGGTTTCTTAAGTTTTTTCAATGTTCTTTGAAATTTTATTTTACAGCATGAAACAATTTTCTGTGGGACCTGTTAATTTTGCCAGTGTTTGGTATTGAATCACATTCAGTTAAAAATGCGTCAGTTAAAATTTTTTGCCGTCTAACCTCTTGTTATTCAGTTGCTTCTTCTTCCTCACCTTTTTTACTGATATTTTTCTTGCCAATGCTATGTTCGTATCTGCTGCTTTCAGTGGTATTTATGAGAGGAACCCTGAGTAACAAGAAGGGGAAATTTCAGATTGCTCTAGAATGACATTACTTAAATAGTAAATCAGCATTTTTTTTCCCTCATAATTATTTTGGAGATGTGTTTCATTTGATTTGTTGCAGATCATGTTACAAGAAATGTTATTTCTTAGCATAAGAGATGCTATGGCTAATGATAGGTTATGATACCAATGAAGTGAGGCGTTTCTTCATACACGCTTGATGGTATAGGTTGTGTTCTGTCTGCATATGTGCTAGAGAATGATTTCTTTCACGATGGAGTGTTAAGTTCTTGATTTCATCTTTTGGCTGCAGAGTCTATTTCTCTTGCTTCCCAGTGTCAAGTTCAGAATAGTTAATCACAACCTCAACAAATGAAGTGCCCTCCCAGCTGTTCTTCCTGTGTTTTGGAGACTGGCAGTCCAGGCACCTCTTACACTCCTGGCATAATTCTTCCTAACACGTAGATATGATCCTGGTTTCCCACTAACAGTCTTTGATAAAATCTGTAGAGGTGGCTACTTAAAGTGCAAATAGCACCTATTTAGCAATCAGGTGCAGAGTTCAGGGGAAAAAAAGCCTTCTTTCACAACCTGAAGTTGCATTTCTTTCTGGTCTCTTCTTTTTCTCTTAAAAAATTCCTTTTAACAGAACTGCCATTCAGAAGATCTTTCTTCCCTGTGGTCTTAATCTGACATTGAGTTTTTTAATGGAACCACCTTTGAGCTTTCCAGTCTCTTGATTGGTTGTAATTCTTCTTTTTCCAAGTGCCTTTCCTGTAGTTATTTGTTCTGCTCAGAGAGTTAGTGTTTCAGATCTTTCCTTACTCTTCAGGAGACAAATTCTCCTACTTCTCCCAACTGTTCTTTTTCTAGTGTCCCGGGATTCAGATGAAAAGTTAATTTGCCCTTCAGTTAATCAAGGCTGTGTTCTGTTTCTGTTCTCATGAATATACAGAGCATCTTAGCTGATTAGGAAATTTTTAAAACAGATAAACCTTAACTGTAGATTAAGGACCTAGAATGTTTGTTCTGGTCCTGGAGAGAGAGCCTTATGAGTTTAAAAGAACAACCTGTCCTCTTCAGTTAATGGCCAGCTGCTTCTTGAACAAACTTTGAGATTGACAAAGCCTTAATTAAATTGCTTAAATTCTCGGGTGTGGACCTGATCCAACACTCATTGAAGTTGATTGATGTCAGCAAGCTTTAGACAGACCCAAGTCTAGCACAAAAGAGGTATTCGAGTCCCGTCTCCACTGTCTCACAATAATTATAAAACAGGTCAGCAGCTTCTTTCTGTCTTCAACTGGAAAACAATGCAGTGGCTTGAGTTTTGCACCAAATCACACCTGGAATACAGGGTCTGTAGGATGCTTTGCTAAGGTCTGTGGAGCTGTGTCTTTATCGGTGGTGTTATCTCCAAGTTATTATAAAACTCTAGAGCAGAGGATATTGGGTGATTTTGAAGCAACTTTTTAACTTTGCTTTTACTTTCTGTTTTGGAATTATATTAGAAGTTGTTCCTTAAGTGAAAAGACTTAATAAATGAAAATCAGTCAAAATGAAAGGCCTCCATGAAAGTCAACACCTGACTGGTATTTGAGTGTTGTTCTTACACTTGTTACCTAATTTGAAAAGGAGAATTAGATAAAAATGTAGTATTTCACTGTAAATACTCAAGAATTGGCTTGACAGGGCCATGAATAATCTGATCTGGGCCCTTCTTTGAATAGAAGGTTGGGCTAGATGATCTCTAAAGCCCCCTTCAACCCAGACTTTTCTATGAGTCTGTGATTCTGCAGTATCTTCAGGTGCACAGTGGGTACGTTATCTACTCAGAGCTGGCGAATCCTACAGACGTATCTTTGACTAACTTTCTGCTCACGCTTCACTGTGTTCCCACCTCTTCCAAAAACCTCCGTATAAAACAAAGTTATAAGTGATGCACACCAGAAGAATTGGGAGTGCTGCTTCTATACTTGGCAAGAGCTAGCTTTTCGGAGCACGTTACTGTTAGCGTTTCAGGCCTGCAAGCAACAAGTGGAAGATCAAAGGATCACTGGGAGCATTGATGGAGCCCCTGGCAGACGTGACAACAAATAAAGCTAAGTGGAGTAAAGAAATAATCTATTACTTTGTTCCTTTTNAAGATAAAAAAAAAAAAAAAAAAAAAAAAAAAAATTATATAGCTTACTTTTGTAACACTCCGTTTTTAGAGTGCAGTGGGATTATTTGGGGAGACTGATCTTAGTGAAAAAGCACATGGGCTGGGTCTATAATGAGTCCCCTGTGCGGTGTGTCATGTGTCGTGTCTGTCCCGTCCCCCTCCCCCCCCCATAATGTCCTGTCATGTGTTCCTTCCAGATGGAGATGAGTCCCATTCAGGTTAGTTTTTAGCTGGGGAAATCAGGCTGAGTTTTATCCTGAACTTTTATTTAATGTACACAAAGGGGGAACGCTTGGCACTCTACCATTTTCTGCAACTGGGAAGGAAAAAAGGGAACAGTGAGGGAAGTGCGGGGATTGTAGCTATCAACAACTTGTCTTGTGGATCCTGCAGTGGATGGAGAGTTGTCTGATGACACCTTTCAAAAGCTGCGGAAAATGCTCTTAATTTACAGCCCATGTGTCTGACATACACCGAAGGGCCTGTGCTCTTCAGCTGGCTCCGTTTGGCTTGTTTTCTAAGATGAGGGACCTAAATTCCTGGAGCAAGCTGAAGAAATCCACAACTAAAGTTAAACTATATTTTAAATATCTTACTACAAATCCTTGTTCAAAAATTTTGATTCAAAAAATGTAATTTCTAAATGTGTGGAAGGGTTTTGTTTTCTGTCTTTCTAGGAACCTGCGATATCTTCGGATAGTAAGAAAAAATAGTTTATTTGTTTATTTTGACAACTTGCAGCTTTCAGTTTACTGAGTTGGGATGGATTTTGGTTTGGGGTTTTTTTTCTATCTCTAAATATATTAATTGCAATTTTAATATAATTAATAGAGGATTCTGTGGGTTTGCACCAGATTGCAGAATTTCACTTATCCATGACAATGGAATTTTGAGGGATGTTGTCTTGTGTAGAGGCATAATAATCATAAGTAGCTGTGCAATTGTTTGTGCTTCACCTTGGGTTGCTGAGCTGGATATCTTCTCAGAATGTGATTGAGGGGCAACTTCAGGAAATCAGATTTCTCCATGGTATGTCACTTTGATCACCCAAAAAGCAATACTGACTCTCTAGATTTATGTTAATGGCTGTGCTGTCATGCTCATACAGAAATATATCTCTGATTGAATTAACGTTTTTGAGAAGGCGTCTGATTTATAAATGTTCTTTGTTAATGATTAACTGAATTAAAACATATCTGTGGCTTATTAAAGCTTACTGTTCTGTAGTTTCTGCTACTTTTACTTATTCTTCTCTATTAAAAAATAATAAAGTTATTGTCTAGGAACAGCTTTACCAACTGTGCTTCCCTTTTTGTACACTTTGCAGATAGAAAGCATAAAGTTGAGATGAATTGGCCTAAAAATAGTGTAGATACCTGTGGTAAGTGTTGAGACCTGTAGAGCAGAACAGTACATCAGTGGGTATTCTGTTGAATCACTTCCTTATGGTTGATTATCCTGCACCAAAGGATGCAGATTGTGCATCTTTCCTAACGCTTCATTTTTCGGCAGACCTCGGCGGTAGCATCCATGGGGGTTTGGTAACAGGAGACCTTACAGGGAGGCGTCATTTGTGTAAGCCAGACCTAGAGAAGCATGAAATAGCTATTGCTCTTAGTGTCCGTTTTGTCTGACTGAACTCCTCCAGAGCCAGCGTCTGTGCTGTTGCAGAGCTTGTGGCTGCAAGCCCTGAACGTAATGGGTTTTAAGATCTCTTGAATCTGTGAAATGTGCTGTCCCTAGGCAGAAAGCTGTCCTTGCCTCTTACCCCTTCCCATCTCCCTCCAGATGCCTCTTCACCACTTTAAACCAACCAAGGTACCACAGAAACGGCATATTTAGAATTGAATTCCTGGATTGATTTTGTTGGAGAAGGTGATTTCAGTCTCTGGCCCCTTGTAATAGGTGGGTCTGCCCCTTTCCACAATTTCATGCCTTGACTTGAGGAAGACCATCTTAAAGAGTGAGGTTTCCAGCTTCCTATCTGCAGGTGAGACTGCTTGTGAGAAGCAGGTGTGACCTGTTCTGCAATGGTGTGCGCACTGTGTAAGGTCTCTTGGCAAACCAAAGAGCCCAGTAGCAGTGGCACGTGGCGTGCCAGTCCCAGCTCCGCACTTAAAAAGCAGATTAGTGTCTGCTCGCTGGATCCTACTTTCCATGGCTACTTTAAGGGCAGGGAGGGTGTGGGGAGGTTGGGAGGAGAGATGGAAGAAGTGTTTTACCTTTTGTCGTTTCCCTCTGCTATTTGCTTGTTTTGCAAGGTGTTTGTGGCAGTCTGCCTCCAGAGATGTGTAGCACCTGGTACAGTAGAGGCTGAGCCTTCAGGTTGCTTCATGCCGCTGTAATAGAACTCCTAACAATGCCAACATTTGAAATGCAGAGAGAAATGGTAGTATCTTTTATCTGAGCAGTATGAAAGATTGCAAATCTGTAATAACGGATGAAAAATAAGCTGACATCTCTATAAAATGAAGTAGATTATATGTGTGTTTTAATGCTTGTTCTGCTGACTGCTTTTTGCTGTCACATAATTTTTGAACAGAAAATATAAAAGCAACTGAAGAGGAGTAATTCTGATATTTGCACACAATGATTTTATGTATAGGTGGAATAGCAATAAATTGTTAGAAGAACTGATCAATGTGCTATAGTGGAAAAGTTATGAAATCTTGCTTTCCATAGTTTTGTGACAGGCGGCCCAGTCAAATTATATTGTGTTTAGAACATGAGGTTAATACCTAGGAGACCTGGAATTGCATTTGTAATATCATGTAATATGGGTTTAATTTTCTAAGTAGCCGTGCCTCCAAGTGACACTTACAAGCAGCAGTTTAAAGCTGCTTCTTCCCACCTCACGTTTCGTGAAGAATAAGCTGAAAGCAAAATCTGTTTTGTTTTTCCAAAACAGAAAATGGCTTTCTGTTTTCACAGTTGGGCGCCAAATTATAACAATTTTTTTTTTTACTGATTGCAATTAAAGCTAGAGCATAGAATCTCAGAAGCAGTTTATAAATTTATATTTCAACTTACAGTACATATAGAATGACTTAAAGAATCACTCAGAATTATTAGTGTTTGTTCAGTCTATTTATTCCCCAGATATGTAATGCTGACATGTCATAAAACCCCAGAAAATTCTCGCAGAGTTGTCACTATCAGACCAATTTCAGATTTTCTGTGGAAATTGGTGAATTTTTCCACTAACTGTGCATTGGCAGGAGGTTATTTTGCAATGCCCGTTAGAAGCTGGATAAGTAGCATGTTTCATGGTTACTTCAGAGGCAGCTACTCCTGTAGTATATATCCCTAGAGTGGAAATACAAATCAGCCAAAGAGGCACGTGCGCTGTAATCTAATCCCAAAGGGTTGGGTAAAACTTGATGTGCCTCGGTAGACTTGGGCCTCTGACATTGCTTCCTGCATTGTTCTGTCTTAAACCTGAATGTGTTGGCCTGTTTTGGCAAAAGTCAACAAAATCACGTATTTCTCTCTTAGCTTGTTGTGAAACAAGTAATTCATTAATCTGAAAGGGGCTGAACAGAGAGTGTTGTGTGAGTTGCCCGTTGAAGACTGAATGCAGGAGCAACCTTTGGGCAAAAATGCATTTGTTTGTCAAGATTTCTTTTGTGCCCAAAGCATGCGGGCATTAGCCAGTTAGTAATTGTATACATTTAGGTGGACATTATGTTTTAAAACCAGCCTGTTTTAGAGATCATTTTGGTCTTCCAGGATGTTACAGGACAGGCCCAACCTGCTTCATGATCTATAGGTAAAGCCAACAGTCAATAACCAATAAATATATCTAAGTGCACTGTATACATCTGAAGAAAATGTCAGATGAGAAAACTGCTGTCCAACTTCCCATCTTCTAACTTGGGCACCTGGGTTCGATATGCATATACTTCAAAAAAAGTAAACAAATAGCCATATGAAGACAGAGTTATCTTTGTGAATTTCAGCCATATTTGAGTAATACTCTCACTGTAAATAAGAATCGGTTGTGTGTCTTGGTTCAGCTAAATTTCTTATTGTAAAATACTTGGGGGGTTGGATTTTTTTAATTTTCCTTATATAGCTTAGTAATCTTTGAACTCCATATGTTGTTTGGGTAACTAAAACCCCTGTAGGTAGGAAGAACTCTGAGCGTAGTAGGCAAGCTGTGAAGGAAGCTCTTGAGTCTTAACCATTGAGCTACACTTACACCAGCCTAGAGGGCTGTATAAAGAGCTGTTCTCCTAACTGGAAACTTTCCCAGATGACATGCACAGGAACTGAAGTGTGTGCAGTCAAAAGCAGACAGACCTAAGGCACGGGTTACTACATTAGGTAGATGTACTGAGCTGTAGCAAACTCTTCATGGATAGTAATTAAAAAGTTATTTGCTTAAATGTAGTGAAGAGGTTCCCTGTTGAGGAGCTTCACCATTTTCCTAACCCTATTAAAACGTTACTTCTCACACAAGACTTCTTTTTATTTTTTTTATTTCTCCTTCATTTTTGTGGCACACTGTGGGTGTCACCATTCTACTACTTCTGCTAAGCTTTTGATTTTGGGGCTATGTTGTTTTCTGTGTGTTAACTTGGGACTACTCTATGGATGGTTTGTTATGAGTTGGTTTTATATAACAATTCATACTGAAACTCTAATGATACGGAACATACGGTAATTGTTTTACATTAATGAAATACAAGTATTTGCCTTTATGCCGGAGTAGAGTTTGTCATCATTTATCAAGTATGCAACCTCAGTGTTTAACCTAGCAGAGTTTAAAACTAGATATTTCGTGAAAACCTAAACTGCGTATCAGTAATCAAGTGTTAGATCATTTTACTGTACTAACAGAACATTGATTTTTTTTTAATAGAATGTATTGTTATTTAATCACAAAAAAAAACAGGTTTGAAAGCATTTTGCCCCAAGTGCTGCATGCACAATGACTTATTTTTTGGTGGCAGAACAAGAATATGAGTGTCCTTGTTCCTTGTTCAGATCTTTAGCCAAAAGACCTTCCTTTCTGTAATATTCATAGATTGGTTATGGCTTTCTGTTGATACTCTGCTTGTTACTCTAGATATAGAAAGTATAATTTCCCTAGCAGTAAATCTTTAAAATTAAGGTATTTGGCTTACATAAAGCCTTTGCCCCTGCTTTACGTGAAAACTGACTGGTGTGTTTCAGAGAATTAATTTAGAAGCAGCATGGAAGATAATGCTGCGGTGGATTTACTGGCTTGAGCAGGGAGGGAGGCAAGGATTTGAAATAATTGGCTTTTAATGTTTTGTTCTGGTGGCTGTAACAAAATTTTCCACTGTGATTTTAAAAATGTACATGATGACATTAAAAATTTAGAGCAAGATGCTCTAGTATGGATCTGGAATAACTCTTAAATTTCAGCTATTTACGCAGCTGCAACTGAGATCAGAACCCAAGCCACAACTGTTGCCTATCATCTTCTCTTCACATGTTTAAAGAGGGGGAACTTGAAGGCTGAAATCTCAAGAGATTGTAATGAGTTCACTAAGCTGTTCTTTTTTTTCTTTATTGTATTTGGAGCTTCACTAACATGTGAGTGTGAGATAGAAAAGGAAATTTTCCAGTGAAATCAGTTCGTATTTATAGTGTGATTGTACATGTACATAAACAGGTGTGTAGGTACGTACATACCCTACATGTAACCCCCTCTCTCTTTCTAGAAACCCTAAATAGAAAATCTCTATCTAAAATGTTGTGGGTTTTTTCAGTAGAGTGCATACAACTGCTTCTTAATATTTTCATGAGCCCCATATTCATCTGCTGGGTTGAATCTTTCATATTGTTTTATTCCCCCTTCCATGATATCTTACAGGAATTTGTGGCTGAAAGAATAATGAATCCTAATAGATCAAAGATTTGACGTCTTTATAGGCCTCTGTTTAGTTATATGTAGGGTGCTGCAGAATTGCATAAAGATCTTTGTAAATCAGAATTTCCACTTGGCAGACTGGTTGCCCTGGAACAGCTGAACTGGATCCCTTCTCTTGTTTTAGACTGGTGGCAGGGAGCGGAAGAGTCACAGCCTGGTCACAAATGTGGTTTTTTTTCAACAGTAGCAAAAGCAAGTTACAGGTACACATAAGTGCTGTTAGGTTTTCAGTCCGTGAGCACCAAAATATGCCAAAATTTAAATTTTCAGGTCTTTGCAACACTTTCTTTTTCAGGGTAGTAAGCTTGTAAAATTTTGTGACCAGGGAAGGAAGAGTACACTTAATGGCCTGTATATTTAAATCATTCAAAATCTGGGAATATATCAAATATATCCATGAAATGATGAACTTATTATTTGCAATGTAACTTTATTTTAAAATCAGATATGTTGGCTCCAGCTCATACCAGATATAAATTTTAAAGTTATCCCTCCAGAAAGATGATAGCTAGGACTTCCATATCTGAAAAAGATTACACATTCATTTGTTTTAAAACTGAATGTGTAAATCTTATAATTAAAAATATTTTTCTTTAGGCAAAAATCAACTATCAAAGATCTAGTATTTGGCCTAAAATATTCAGTGTAATGCTAATCAGTTCTACTTGAATTTTCTTTTGGGTTTGTTTTTGGTTTTCCTGCTAGGAGTAATGAGTGCTTTAATATAATTTCACATTTATACAGCTACTTTCATGTGGATTTTTTTTTTTAACCAGCAAAACAAGTTATAAATGGAAATAATTTTATCTGCTTGTTTAGAAGCAACTGTTATCACGGGAGAATGTAAACTCTGTTTAAGATGGCATATCCTCTGTAAAGAATGAAGATAAGAAATGATGCATTCTGTGTTCGGTGAAAGCCAAACCACAAGTTAAGGTGAGGAACCATAATTCTGAGGGAAGAATTATTCAGAAGACTTTTTTTTTTGTTACATTCAGGTTTTAATGCATAAATATGCAGACATATAAAACAAAAAATTACGTAGGATTAAAAAGCCGTAGGACTGAAGATACCTGTTTAAATGTGTTCTTTATTAAAATCACAACGTGTAGTTAGGTAGAAAAGAAAATCATACGGGTGTTATCCTTAGCGTATTGCTCCTTTGAACATGGCCGAGCCAAAAGGCAGCTTGTTAATATACACTTCACT
>WAAD01018502.1:10001-82475 GCA_013389945.1 Fregata magnificens | reverse complement strand
CCTCTCCAGTGGCTGTGTCCAGAAGACAAGAATGGGTTTGTTTCTTTAATAGAAGAATAGAAGAAATAAGGAAGAGGCAGGGAAACAGGTGTGTCAGCACATAGCAAGTGTCCTTCCAAAGAGAAAACAGCTAAGTCCGTAGTTTATCTTATCATTAGCTTTTATGCTTTGAATTAATCTGCAAAGTAATATCTGGTGAAAAGTACAGGGTAAGGTATTTTTCAGTAATTATTCCTAAGCATGTGTTTCTGGTATGATAAGTGACTACACATAGCAGTTCTGGCTGTGATGGAAAATGGGAAAAGTCTGTCCTCTGTTAGCAGTGACTACAGCAGCTAGCATAGGTGTATCCAGCTAGGTATGCCAAAACCAGCTGGAATAGCTATTATTTTACTAAATAGATGCTCTTTATCTTTTGGGGTTTTATTGGTTACCAAAAGGTTTGATGTTTTTTCTCTTTAGTAGTTAATTTTAGCAAGCTTAATGATTTTCAAAAAAAAAACCCCACGTGAATTAAAAGATACATTCATCAGCTGTAAGACTGTACAGCTTTCCGACTGTCAGAGGAGCTTGTACAGGCTGAGGTTCATAAGGGGTGTAGGTGTGCATTCTGATTTTTTTTTTCCTTGTCTGATAAATTTATGTGTAAGCTGAGATGATAGAGCATCTCATGAGATGTCTTCAGTGCCCTGAGAAATAACATTTGAAGCAGTGTCATTGTCCTACTCTAATAGTGTGATTTATGGAAGCTCTCTTAGGATAGATAGTGTGGGTTTTTTCAAGATTTTTGAATACATTGAGTATTTACTTTCAGTTGAAACCTGTAATTTTAAAAGATGCCGGTGTGAAGACTGAGTGGAGAGAGTGAAGTGCTGAAATTGAGAGAGCTTTTCTGTCCTCTCTCTCCCCTCTCTGCTGGAAGGGGAAACCAAGGTTGAATCATCCACACCAAATTACATGAACTTGGTTTCTGACTTTGGAGGGTGACATAAACAAATCCAGCATTCAAAAACATGTCTGGTCCATGGTGTAAATTGTACTATCTAATCCTACTAGGGGAGAGGGATGCAGGGAAGAAGAGTTAGTGTGCAAAAGACACTTACAGCCTAATATACTAGCAGTGTTTGTAGTTCGTACAGCTTATTTTGTCCCTAGTGCCACCACTTTCACTCTTAACTTGGTGGCCTCATACCCATGATTTTTGAGAGTGTTTCTTTTGCCACTGTTACATGCTGTTCTCATGTGAAAGGTGGACCTATTCAAGATGTTGCAAAGCTTTTCTGTTGCACGTCTGCATAGTCTTCAATCCTCCAAGGCCGTGGTACCCAACAAATCAACCTGCAGCTGTGTTTTTCTATTAACCTCTTGGAGCTGCAAGTAGATAACTTCAATTATCTAGAGTCCCGCTAGTGCATAGATTATATAGCTTGGCCCTTAGAAAATCATCTCCCAAGCAAATACACAAAACTAAATAGCTGAAGCTCCTAATCATAAAGCAGAAGAAATTCTGCATAGCTGTTTAAGCTGTACTTTAATTTATCTGGCATGTGTACGCCGAAAGCCAACAATCTGGAGTTTTTGTTAAATCTTCATCGTTTACCCACCACGGCTTGTTTTTTTTCTTCTGAGTGTTCCTTCTGGATTGACTGTTCTTATCACTTGTGTGCTTCGGTTTCCCACAGTTTTTAAGAAAAAGTGTGGCAAAGTTATCTTAACATTTCAAATTCAAATGTAAATCTTTTCTTATTCAGAAACATTGTCAGTAAAAGGGGAAAAATTATCCTCGGAGATTGCTGAGGTAGAATATGGCTGAGCAAATCAAACATACTTAATCTTTTGCAGGGGATTGTAAGTTTTGTTTAGGTTCGCTTTGGCTCTGAATGATTCGGGATGGGCTCCATCCCCATCTTTCTGTCAAAGCTTTGCAGAACTAAGGGGAGTAGGGAAAGGCGCTTAAGACATTGACATGGAAATAGGCATCTCCGAGTCTGCAGCTTTGAATGCCTACTGAGGGCAGGGCTAATGAATAAAGCGTCACCACTTTTTCATTGCTCATTTTTAGCAGAGCCTTAGCGCTCTGGTGAAGATTTAAATAGTAGCTCACAGGGATTAAGAGTTGATATTTTTCATCAGGAACTTTGCCCTAATAAAAACAGTCAGAATTGTACGTACAATTAAAGTGAGATAGTACTCAGCTACAAGATTTGTGCATTTTTGTCTTGTATTTATCTCACGTAACTTCATATTTGATTTGCAGAGTTTTATATGAAGAAGTATGTCTTGGCGTGCATCGGTACAAAATGAGTGTTTTCTGACACCTTTTGTCTCTGGCAAGGCTCTAAATAAAGGAAAAAAGGGAAACAATGTTGAATAAAGCATTAATGCTGTACAGTGGCAATGCTTGGGTGTACCAGATATAATGTGTCTGTCAGCCCACTCTCCTGAAATATCCCTTAAATAATTTTAATGTCTCTTTTTACATTCTTTATTAATACACTTTGTTGTTCCGTACACTGCTGCCACATTGTATTACAAGTACCTACACAGGAAATCCGCTCTGCTCTTCTGTCACCTCTGAGTCTTTTCCAGCACAAGTGCTGTCCGTACACGTTCTGTTCCTTTCTGGTGACACTTGCTTTGGATTATTTTTCCCCACAATACATTGTGAAGCTTTTTTTTTTTTCTGGGTAGCATCTAATCAGGATTTCTATCTCATATTCAAAGTACTCTGAATAGTTCGGCATTGTGATCCCAGCACCAACACTTTCCTCATTTTTTTATTAACAGAGGCCGCAATAGTATCTTGNTAGGATCATTTTTTTTTTTTTTTTTTTTTAGAGAATGCTGGGTAATATCAGGTTTCATACTATCGATAGGTGTCCCTAAATAACATAATGCATTACCTTTTTCTGGGCTCTAATGTTCTTTGAGACAAATAGATAAAAGTCTATGGTGTTGCAAGTTTGCGGTGTTTTACCTAAATAGTTTTAGAAGAAAAGTAAGCAGAAATCCTTTATATTTATCAAGGCCTAAATTTATTACAATCTCTAAAATAATTTGCAATGTGTTTCATGTAGGAGCTTTCAAATTCAAATGATTTTTAAAAGTGATGCTTTTTAACTGTTAAAAAAATAGTCAGCTCAGCTTTGTAGTCACAAGTCATCAATGTTGAGAACAAAAATTTTAATCCATTTTAACGTAATGTGTGTGCTTTTTACAATTCCCCACATTATCTTAACAAAATGAATGAGCTTCCATTAGGAAAAAAGGAAAAAGTACAAGATTAAAGTTGATGAGCTAAATCAAGGTGTCCTGCTTGGTTGATTTAAATCCATGATTAAAATCAGTGATTTGACTTAAATCAATCCACTGTTCTTTCAGCCAGCCTGAAAGGAACCGTTCTTCATTTCCTGCCTAATTAGAATTGCTTCTGTAAGATTAGTTAGGATTGTGCCTTGACACAGCAAATGTGCTGCACCCTCTGAATTCCCTGAATGTCATTTTTCGGGTGGAAGACCTTTTTTTTCCTGTTGTTTTCCTGCTTTTCAAATAATACCTTTAATGAAGTGATACTTCTGCTAGAACAGTATACCACTATCTTGTCCCTTAACAGCTGGGGATAGAAAAACGGGACTACAATCGTAGCTCACCTTGTCTGTTAAGGATCATTTCAGCTGGACAACGACTTCAAATACCAGGGAGGGGGTTGATGCTCCCTTGTAATGGACAGACAGCAGGAAGATACACTGGGAGTGATGTTCCCAGGTACCTGCCTCCCTGAGAGCTACGTCTGTGCAGCTTGACAGCTGGTGCCAGGTTACCCTTCTCCACAGAAACGACTGAAAAAAAAGGTGTGGAGAGGTAACTAAGTAAATGAGGGGCAGTAGAGCTAATAATGGCTATTTTTTCCGTGGCTTCATGCCCACCAGTGTGTCCTCGGGGGATGAAACTGGTGGAGGTTCCCGTGGAAGCTTGTCTCCTCCTGGGAGCCTTGCAAACTTCTCCACAGGGTGGATTCTCTGTTAGCCTGTCAATTTAGGAGGCTTGTTCTGCAGCCTTTTTCTCAGCTGGCCACTATCTTTTTTTTTTTTTTTTCCCTCCCTTCTCTCCTCCCGGGCTTCACAGCACTTCTGGATATGAAGTATCTCCTATTTCCCTGTGAAAAAAATTGTCAAGTTCTTAACCCTTTGGCTTCCTGTGGCAGTACCCATGAGCAGCACAATCGTGCAAGCTTTGTTTTCCTTGGGTGGGAACAGCTCTAAAGAAGGTGTTTCGTACTAACTGTATTCCAGTTACTTTTAAGAGTACAGAAGCATCCTACGATGACAAACTGCCTTGTTCGCTGAAGTGTAACTAAATAGCAATTTCTGTTGTAGCTATTGTATCCATCCCGAGCAATAAAGAAGTGATTTCAGCCTGGTGTGAAATCCAGGACAAAACCAGAATGTTTTACTGCATTTCATTTGGGCCCGTAAGCTGATTTCTTCAGAAAAGCCTTTAGTTGTTGATTTTCTTACCTTGGTTGGTCTGTGAGACAAGTCCTAGGAAGAGTGGTCTTCCGTAGCAGGACTGTGGAGAACCCAACCCAAAGTAATCATCTTGCCAAATGCTGCCTGCCTGCCCTCCACCGGTCATGAGAACTTTGTGCTGCAGCTTTCCTGTAGAAGAAAAGGGTTTTCAATAAGGCTCTTCTCCTCCTTCGCTTTTCTTTCTTACTTAGATTGCATGGCTGTTTAAGAAAGAGGTTACCACATACTCCAGATCTTTGGAGTGTCTAATGTCATGAGATACAGGGGAGGCATGGAGGCACCTATGAAATATTACTTTATTAGTAATGTGCAGAGATACTGTGTTTGAAAATAATACTACTGCCTGTTCTAAAAGCCGAAGAGTTTACCTTTACGATGAAAATGAAAAATGTATAAAAGCTTGCTCGTACTTATGACAAGAAAACAATGTTTTGTTAGATAGAATATGATTTAAAATATGTTATGGGAATTTACATTTTCTAAAGAAGGAGCTGCCAAATCGAATTAGTTTTGAATTCAGGAAACCTCTTGTTGAGGGATTCAGACGAGCCATATGGTGCTCTCTTGAAAACATCAAGGCAAGGGAAGTACTGTGTGGGCTTTTATCACATTTTAGTCATTTTTGAGAAGAAAATATGTTTTAATATTTTTATATGTACAAAATGGCTCATATTGCAATTTAATGAGAAAGAGATGACATGTACCTCAGATAAATCTAGGTAATGAAAACCTGCTCAGATGCATTCAGTTTGATTTAAGGTGCCTTGTTTTGATTGTAGAGTACTAATATATTGAGGGATTTTTTTTAAATAGCTATGATGGATATTAATTTTATGTTGGACTCATTTCAATACTGCAGCAGCCAATTTCAGATACTTGTATGGACTGTCTAGAGAGGAAAAATAATTCTTGGAGCAGCTGTTGGTGCACAGAAGGCAGGTTCAGGTGTGAAGCTACTTTTAGGGACTTGTTGGTATTTCAGCCTCACAGCAGAGGCTTGATGCTTCTTAAACAGTGTCTTAGGATAATGCCACGGGTATAACGTGAATGGTGCTGCAGAAACCGTCTTACGACTCTGCAGGCTGGTGGTCTGTCACCCGATTCAAAGCTTCTTCCTGTCAACTGTCCGTGGCTTCTTCCTGTCAACTGTCCGTGGCTTCTTCCTGTCCGTCCCGACTCCGCCGCAGCTGGCAGCCCTCCTCACCCATGGTGGGTAAGGCTTGCGTGTCTGCAGACCTTTGCTTTGCTGTTTTAAGACAAGTATAATAGCAATTATGTCCATGGGAAACTGCGTTCAGATCCATTGGTGAAAACGGTAATCTGTAAGGTGGGAAGTTTGATATTTTTAGGCTCTTACTGACTTCTTTTAAAAGAATACTTTTGAGCGCTGTTTCTGAAGGTCCAGGTTCACAGCCCTTGTGCGCAGAAGCTGTGGGTTCCGGTTCAAAGGTCCCCATCCTGCTCTGGCAGGAAGGAATGACTGGGGACTGGCTGGTGAGCAGGGGGTGCGCTGAAGCCCTGCTCCAGGGGGGCTACGCCAGGCACCTGCACCGGGTCTCAAAACCTAGCCTCTTCACAGCTGTCCCTTAATTCTGTGGATTTGGTTTAGGCTGTGAACATCTATCTTTCAGACTAAATCTGCATATCAAATGCATTTAAGGGAAGAAAAAAAAAAAGGCATATAAAAAAGTTAAACAAAGCAAAGCAGCCTAAAAAGCTGATTTGTATCTATGAGCAACTGAAGGCAGCAACTACTTTGCTGGGGGGTGGCTTGGGTTATTCTGCTTGTGTTGTGGGGTTTTGGGATGGGGTTGGGGTGGTGGTTTTTTGGGTTTTTTTTTTTTGTTTTTGGTTTTTTTTTTTTTTTTTTTTTTTTTTTTTTTTTGTGAGACCCAGTCAAGACCAACCTAAAATTAGATACATTATCCCAAATACTATTGATTTCCTGCCCACGCACACACAACCCATACCACGCATGTGTCATGACGGCACGCACATGCTGTGGCATCCCTCTGTTCTGTCAGAGAAGCCAATGCTGACATTTCTGCAAGGACCCTGGTCTCTTAAAGGCAACTTCTAATGAATAAAACTTTGCAAAGTCACTTTTATCTTCACCGTGCGACATTTGCTTCCCATTAATTTAGAGTAAAAAGGCTTGTTGTCAGTATCAGGGCATTAAAAACATACATCATTCCCTGAGCTGTTCAGACATGGTCAAAGCTCACATAAATAATTCTCTAGCCTTGGTATTTTAGGGAGGGCACCATCTGGCTCCAAAAAGGAAAAAGGATTCCAGAACTAATAATTAGTTTTCAGGATTTCATCAGATTAATTAGGTATAGGAGCATTTTTTTAAATATGTGTGCTAATTAGTGCATGTTTTTACAGAAGCTGGAGACGATTAAAAACCTTTCTGCTTCCTCACAAGTGGCAGAATAACAAGTTTTTGTCTTTGGGGGCCAGATCCTTTGCCCCACTGAGCCATCCTAGCACTCCTCCTGACGCTAAGAGATGGCTTGAAGTAGCTGTGAGATTGTTTTGGCCTTTCAGAAGTGTTTTCTGCCAAGCATCCGGCACGGTCGCACTCCTCTTGACCCAGAGGAGTGATTAGGAAGGGCTGTAGGTAGTGGGTGCTCCAGGAGCCCCCTCAGGTATGATGGCTTTGAGAGCCAGAGCACAGCAGGACAACTTGCGACTGACTGGCTCAGGGATGCTTCTAACTTGCCAAAAGCTGAAGCAGTCCCTTGCCGGGCCCTGTGCGAATACTGTTCATCTGCAGAAAACACAAGATGGCTCTTAGGAAAGAAGTAAGGTACCTCTTATTTACTTTGCAGTACTGAGGTATAAAGATGCGCACGAAGGCTCTGCCCTTCAGTAGGTGATCTGCTTCAGCATGGCACTGCAGGAGCTTGTGTGCTTGGCCAACATATGGGCTATGTAACAAACACCTTGTCTTCGATGGTTGTTGCAAAATGGTAATGCTCTGAGTACATGGTTAGTGTCAAAAAATGGGTAAGTAGCAGTGTACGGGTAAAAGCTCCTGCCACAAATCAAAATAACAACTCGGGAGACCTGTCTTCTGTGTTCCTGCTCAGGGAGAAGTGGTGATATGGACGGCAGCAGAGCCTAAATAAGGAAATTGGTAATTATGGCCCAAATATGTAGGTCAAAACATCACGCTGAACCATACTTAAAAGTGCAGTTGGGCATTAATGCAGTTTACAAGGGCATAATGCACTGCAGAAGCTGTCATGCTAACTAAAACACGATTGCCTTCTCCACAAAGAGTTTCTGACAGGTATTTAGAGAAAGCGGCCGACTCTCGCACCAAGATATGTGTTTACAGAGAGTTTCAATGACAATGTAAATGTGGCACTTCAGTGCTGGAAGCCACGCATCTAACTGAGGCGGGGTACTCTGAAGGAATTCCTGTTTACTCAACCATTCACATTGAAATCTAAAATTACAAGCATCCAAGTCTGTGCACCTGCTATCATTTCTGATGCTGTTGTTCAGGACTATGTCGAAAAAATTGGCATGTAGTGAACGCATTCCCTAAAGCCAGCGTAGTGTATTACCCGGGTAGTCAAAGTTTCTATGTTCCTGCAAACCACGTACCAGGTTTTATTTGTGGCAGAGGCGCGCGCTGTATGCCTGGAGTTGGGGGGCTCACGGAGCAGCGGTTATGCGCTGGAAGTAACAGTGGCTCCATGGGGGTCCTGAAGTGCTCCACTGAAGGTTGGGCTGGGCTGGGTCCCTGAGCAATTGGTTGATTGTGCCTCTATCTTATAAATGGGGTCCTGGACTTTCAGGAAGCTACCACAATATGTATAATAATAGGGAGGGAAGCCTAGTCAGCATAAGTCTTTTCTAGTAGTAATGCTGATGTTTTGTGCCCCAGTCCTCATGCTGTGGGACTGTTTGTTCTTGAAGATAAGTATGCGCGTAAGTATTTGAAAGATTGAACTAATGTATTGCTTCTGTTTGCACATGCTTACAGTAACTCTTTGGTACCCTTTTTGGGACTAAAGGTAGGCCTTACAGTGTATGCTGCTGCTTTTAAACTTTATAGCAACACTGTATTTGCAGAAAGCAATGCGTACAGTTTAAAATTCTAGAAAGTAACTCGTATATTAATTTCAAAAACAAATAGGAACCATACTTTGCATTTTCCAACCCTTCATGCTTTTCTCCAGAGGGCAGCTAAGACTTACAACAATTTGTGCAACAACTGGACAGTACCTATATGTTCTAATGTTATATTATATTGGAAACTTACTGTAAGCTGTGAGCCCATCCACCAGATTTGAGCTGCAGTTGAGTGGTCCTTTCCAGCATGGTTTTATATATGCAGCATTAGCAATGTGTTTTTTTCGTAAAAACAATAAAGAAATCATGCAAAGAAGAAAAGAAATAGCACATCAGATGCTAGCTTATATATGCGTGTACATATAGTAAATATATAGGAGGTGGAAACAGACCCCGATATTCGGCAGCGTTTCATACCATCGCACGTGTCGGTAATGTCCACAAGTAGAAATGATGGGCACTGAAGTCACACCAGCCTTACGTATTTCAATATCCGTACGTCTATGTTTCATCATTGAATAAGAGTCTGTGTAATGTTAACTCTTTCTTTTGATATATCGTTTGCAGTTCGTGCTGCTGACACACCTGTTAATTTTCAGCATACTGGTTAAGAAAGGCAGGCAAAGACGAAACTTTCAGAAATGAAGGTGATGCTGATTTCTCCTGTTAGTGAAAGTGCACATCTGCTTCAGCTCATCTTCCTACAGCAGGAGACAGTTGCCAGTACCGGGGCTGGCCATAGGCATCTGTGAAATTTAAAAAGCCGTGTCTGTGATGAGCCCATTAAATCTAGAGAGAGCCCCAGAGGAGCTGTCAGTCACTTATTTTAGCGTATATCATAAGGATTTATATAGCATTATACTTTCAATGAGCTTTTTCCCTCTCACACCTATGTTATTGTGCTATCAGAGCAATGATAGGTCTTGTCTCCTGGTAACAAAGACCTGTTGATGATTCAGGGAGGCTATATTCATCTCATCTGCATCACTTTGTCCTCTGCCTTATCAGTAGGGAACGCAGTTGGAAAACAGACGGAGCAGCCAAAAGCCTATCATCAGCTGGGGGGGGTGTCCATCCAACCAGAGCCACCTGATGGCACATAAAGCTGACACTTTCCATTTGCCAGTCTACTTTCCTAATTCGGAAGGGCTGGACATTTTCTGTTGAGAGCATGTGCGGCTTTTTCCACTCACTCAGCATTACAGAAGGATAAATCTGTCCTTCATCTATGGCCTTTAAAGCAGTGACTTCTGTAAGGCGCTTTTTTTTTTTGAAAGTGATTATCTCATGGTTTTCACCACAAGTAAATGAAGCTTGTTCACTGAAAATAATATTCTGTACACATTACAGTCGCAGATTATGGTTTGCTCTGTTGGTGAAATCTAGCTGGTTTCTTTGGGAATAAACACCGCTAAAACCAGCAAGCAGCAGGTCTGGTAAGTGTGGCTGCAGTATAGAAGTGTGGCAGGACGCTGCCTGCTAATTAGCTGTGGACCCTGCAGCCTTGATGAAGGGCAGGTAGGAAGAACATGTTTCTGTGATACACAGTATTGGATGGACGATTTCGGGTGCCCGTCTTGGCAGAGTGTCCGTGGAAGCTGCATTGTGCACTTGTGCAAGTTGCCTATCAAACTTGGATTCACCAAATATTTAATTTCTTACTTATTGGGGTGTACAGGATTATTACAGGAATACGGTTGGAGCTTCTGCAAACATTTCAGAGCACTGATAAAGAAAGAGAAGCAAAGATGATGCCTTTTCGCCACAGATTCTTCTCTGCTTGCTGGAAAAACTCCATTTGCTGAAGAAGGGAATGCTGATAGCAGATAGCAAGCCTGTGGCAGAAGCTGGAGAGCTGAACCTTAGGATAGTTTAGCGTGAGTAAGCAAATGTCCAGGTGAATGTGCAGGCGATGGAGAGGGTGAGGTGTGCAGATCTGGAACATACTGGGTAGTAGAGATCTGGCCTTTTTCTTTGTTTTAGGATTACT
Source organism: Fregata magnificens (assembly GCA_013389945.1). Taxonomy (NCBI): domain Eukaryota; kingdom Metazoa; phylum Chordata; class Aves; order Suliformes; family Fregatidae; genus Fregata; species Fregata magnificens. Next base: position 71,867 of record WAAD01018502.1, on the reverse strand, counting down.
TGACAGAGCAAATAATGATTTGAAGCAGAGGAACAAGCAGCATGGTTAAAAAAATTACATTATTGAAAACTGTCAGGCACTAATTTTCAGCTTGGAAGAATCCTAGACAGGCAGAAGGGAAGTGCCTCTTCCTATAAGGAGGACTGTAGGCAGAATGCAGACAACTCACAAGAGGAAAGTGGTTAGAACAGTGTCTGCTGTTGAGATTCCTTTGCATAGGACGACTGCGGTGACATTGATTTAACTACATTATCTTTTCTAATTTTTTGTTACCTTGTTTTTCCTAATTCCTAGTTTTTTTCCATTGCATTTATTTACTTTTAACTAGAGTGATCAGTGATTTCCACCCTCCCACACCCCTCCGATTTTGCAAAATGATCCTCTGATTTGCTTTCTGGAACGTTGATTTTTCTCTTGAGACTCCTTCATGCTTAAAGAAAGGTAAGACATATATAAACGTTTTGGGAAGTACACTTTTTGTAAAATACAAATTGTTACTAAGTTTTCACTATCAAGAAATTCAGTATTTTTTTTATTGACCTTTAAGGTGGGAGGTATGGATAATTCCTATTTGTTACTGCCCTGCCAAGCCTTAGGTATGTTAACCACACAATTTTCACTAGGTGAAAGTAGAAAAGGCGCAGAAAGCAAGTGAGGAAAACCGAGTAGCTTTAATGCTGCTGTTGGCTCTGCTGACATGGCCACGGAGCCCTTCCATGTATTTGGTTGGGAGTAGGTGGCTTCAGGCTCAGACTTTCCAATGATGCTGTCGTCTGTGTGCCTCCTTGCACCTGGCCAATGCCAGGGGAAAGAAAATGCTGCTTACCGGCTGCTTTTACAAAGCTAGGGGCTTGCTTGAACTACTTTTCCTCTGTTTTGATGCAAAAGTTGGAGCACAGATAAATTTGGAGCCTAACTCCAAAACAACTGTATATGGAAGGTCCATCTGCTCTTTGTCCTCTTGATCTGCTTATGGATCCTCACAGACCAAAATCTAAAGGGGTGTACTTACAAGGGATAGTTGTATATAGAAAAGCTAGCGTATACTTTACTAGCATATGTGGACCATGATGTGTGTGAAAGAAAAGGGTTTTTTTTTCTCCTGTGTTTTCCATAGTTGGAGAGGAGCACCTTGGGTCAGGGACTCAGGTGCTGTACTGTTTCTTGTTAAGTGGCATTCACAGTGAAGTCTTAACATGTTGCTGTGATTGCACCTTCCCAGAAACAGCAGTTGACCAAGTGGGATGAAGTGACCACCTCCTTGTCATCTTGTGGTCACTTCTTGTTGGTTTAATCCCATGCAGGCTGACGGGAAGAGGTTAATGCCTGTGGTAAGAAGGGAGCCTAGGTGTCTTACCCTGTGAGAAACAGTCCGTTTGCTTCCAGGTGCCCCTGGAAGGAGCCAGCAGGTTTGGGACCCCTTTGCCATCTCTGCTCTGGTGCCACCACAGTTGCAGCCCCATTTCCCAGGCCTCTCGCTGCCGTGAAGCAGCAGCACATGCAAGGGGAAGGATACAAGTGGCAAAAGTTCAGCCTTCTTTTTCAGAAGGTCTTCTCCCTTGGTGCGCTGCCAACTTGACATTGACTTAAAATCTAGGATGACAGGGCAATATACTCTTACTTAGAGTACCAAAACAAAATCTCTCATAGTTCTGATATGAAAAACATATGCTGTTCAGCATTTTATTCAGCATTTATGTATAAATTGTGTGGCTTTTCTGCACTATTCGCCTGTGGGGTATATTGATCCACACTGTCAATAATATCAAGTTATGAAAAAGCAAGAGGGCCGGCTCTTTTTTTAGTATGCTGTCTATTGACTTTTTTAAAAAAAAAAAAAGAAAAAAAGGATTCATAGCAAAATATAAGGGAGGATTTTAGAGAATTATTTTTGAACTACAGGTTTTATTTGACTTAATAGAAACTTTTAAGCCCCTTTAAGCTATTGGATACACAGCAGCACTGCTGACTAGTATAACGAGAAGGTAAAAAACAATTGGAGTAGTTTTAGCAAATGGAAAAGTGCTTTGCAAGGGCAACCGAGAAGTGTAACAGAAGTACGCTGCAGGAGCGGCCAGAGGCTAACCTTGGAAAGAGTGAGAAGTTTCACCAAGCTACAAGGGCTTTATTGATCCCATTTTGTCTAATTAGGTATACCCTTTAAAATTGAAATTCATTGCAGTATTGACTCAGAAAATGTTTTCCCACATTTGCTGCTCATCTCTTGGCAGATAGCTCGTACCATCAAGCCTTAGTAAGCTACAACTCACTTCCCTGGCAGATGTGCCAGACCATTTGTAAAGAATCACACCATATGTTGGTAACTATTTTAATAAATTATTTTCAATTTTCCAGTATGCTAAAAAAAAAAAAAATAATCACAGTTCCTTTAGTCATGGCTACATCTTAAACAGAAGTATTTGTAAGAAGATATGTTGGCCATCTTATCTCTTCCTCTGAATTATGAGAACTATCCTAAGCAATGTTTTGTAAAAATTTGCATCAAAGTAAATCACTAACAGTGGCCTTTCAGCTGCAGCGTCAACTGTGGGAAAGATAGGCTTTTTCCAGTGTATGGTGCTCATAAAAAACACAGCTGGGTTTTCTGATGCTGACCACTACTTGTCTACTACCAGCTGCAGTGTTGAATGTGCCTTTTGACGTCGTTCCACCCAGATCTTGTGGAAACATTGTCTCCGCTAGCCTTATACTAATTCAAGCATTTTTAAGTAGGTAGATGTTTTTTCCCTATTTGTAGATATTTGCTTGGAATTACAGTACATTTTTTTTCCTACTTACAGCAACACCACTATACATGTAACTTTTTAAAACCTTTAAGATTTACTCAAAGGACTTGAAAATTTAAACCCACAAATCAGCCTGCAAAACAAATCTGACTGGTTTTGGATTAGCACCGAATTCAGAAATAGAGTTACGTAATTCTGAGCCAAAAGCTAGGGTTTCTGTAAAATAGTGTGATTAGAAGGCCATTGAAATCACAGTGATGTGTCGGGGTCGTGGTTTGTGGAAAGAAGCTTAGGACTTTCTCTTTGAAACACAAAAATGTTGCTGTAACACAGCCCATGCGCTACAAAGGCACTGTTGGTTTTCATGGGTTTTCCTTCCAGTTCCTTAGTAGATTTTGGAGCCTAACTAGTTTAAAGGGACCAGATTAAAAAGCAGAGATGTGCTTACTGCTGCCAAGCAAACCAGAGCTTCGCTGGTCCCATTTCAGAGCTATTGGTCTTAGCAGTTTCCTTTGTCCTCTTGGAGCTGGGTGTTGGAACCAAGGCTGAGGTGGGAAGGTTGATGTGCTGACACAGTTCATTTTGCAGTAGCATTTTGTATCAGTTACTGAGCTTTGAACTGCTCATTTGGTCTCAAGCTTTGCAGAAGCTAATGCTAGGAACAGCTTTTTTATGTAGTTTGAGAGGTTTGCTGACTTGGAAAGCAGTATCTGTTTAAGTGACAACGATAATGCATTTAATGATGGACATTTGGATTTTAAAGGAGTATGACTACGTACAAATCTCGTTTGCATAGCTATCAAAAATTCTGGAAAATTTTGATGATTATGATTACTGTCATGATTATTGCTTTATATATAACATTTGAAGTTCCTAAGCTGACAAAAGGTTATTAGTCATCGTTATTTAGATGCAATCTAGGTGTTTTGGTACATTCAGACTTAAGAAGCTTTTCTTCTGTATTTTCTCCAGTGTACTCGTTTAGCAGTGATGATGATAGAAAATGTTCAGAGAAATGCTGAGTGTGAACCTTTCTAGGGTAAAGCTTGCAGTAATGATAACCCCTGTAAACTACACACTGTAGCATCTACTACAAAACCATCTGATCTTGGAAGGACATTACTCTCTAAGACCTCTGCCTTGCAGATTGAAATTTCCCTCAATCTTTTCAAAAGCTTGTGCTAAAATCGTTCCAAATCAAGCTACAAGCAAAGCTTACAGGAAGGGAGTGTACAGATGCGAAAGCTGTATTCTGCTGGGGGAGGCAGGGAAATAGCCCCATCTCCCTAATCTGCCTGAGTACTAGCCAAAATCAGTGTTAAGTACATAAGTGCTCCTGTTTGTGTGGGTTTGGCTACTTGTGTCTTTGGAGTTAAGTAGGTGTTTCTTTGACGAGCTTGTCAAAAGGAACTCAACATCTTCCAGAGTCACAACCATGTTTTGAGTTGGGTCTTACTGGGTGAGGGGGGATGGGACCCAAATAAATAAATAAATAAACAAACAAACAAGCCAACCAACCAACCACCACAACAAAAAAAACCTCTGAATGTGCATTTCCATTCAGTTACTTCACATCTTCAAAGAGCCCAAGTTAGCAGTGAGGATTCCAAAGGGTAATTGCTGTCCATTGCATCAGTGCGTATAAGATGATAAAGATTTTTTTTTTCCTTTGGTGTTAAAATTGCCTGTGCTCTAATATTCAGGGTTTAAAACTCATTGAAGGAATACTGTGATAAAGTATAAGAAACCCTTCAGCAAGTTCTGTTATGTTGTTTTACAAGTGTATGTTACATTAAATACTGCTGGATATGTTTATCTGCAGTTAGTTTCCCTCTTGGGTAATATTGGTGATTCTCTTGTAACGATTAGTCCTTTTGAAGTCCTAGTCACCCACGTGTGGATTTGTTTCACTATTTAAACAGGTAGAGATAAGAAACAATATACTGTTTATATAACCTGTATCAGATAACATATCCACAAACACACACTTTTTTGTTTTTAATCATATTTGTATGATGAAGATAATCAATGTTTGAATTTTTTTGGAAGTGTTTGCCCTGCTTCCCTATTTTGATGCCCAGCATATGAAACAGCAAATGATCATAGCCACCAAACTGAAACGAGGGCTGTCATATGCGTGAATTTTGATAACACAAGTCCTTTTTCTTTTTTTTTTTTTTTTTGCCTGCTTTAACCAGTCTTTTGACGTCCTGAAGTGTATTTTGTGTTTTCTGTGCCATGTCAGAAGATTAATGACCAAGGACATGTCTGTGTGAGCTGTGCGTAAGAATGCCTGTTGTAGCTCATGCAAAGAGGCTTGTTTTCAGTAGAGCGAGCTGGATCGCAAGGATGAGCTTGTTGCAAAAAATGGCAGCTGGGCCTCTGTTGCAGAGGTCTGCAGGCTCAAGGCTGAGTGATGTTTGGCTCTCAGGCTGTTGTGGCTTGGCAAAAAGGATTATTAAAGTCCCATTATACCCATGCAGGACTTACCCTTTTTTCAGCTGACTTTGTCAGGCCCAGGTAGGGAAATGTGAGGTCCATGACATGTTTGCTGTATTTTCTCTTCTCTGCTCCCATGATCAGTGTTGTGAATGTCTTGAAAGTTTACTAAACGTCTTACTGGAAAAGTTACTTTTTGCCAGGCAAGGAAAAGAGAGGGAGAAAAAGTAGTTAAAAGTTGAGTCCTGTCTGAAAAGTCCAACTTCCATGCAGCATGGAAGGTGGCCGACCCGCTGGAAAGCAGCTTTGCAGAAAAGGTGCGGGGGTTCCTGGTGGACGCCAAGTCAAACATGGGCCAGTGATGTGCCCTTGTACCAAAGAAGGCTAATGGTATCCTGGGCTGCATTAGGGAAAGCATTGCCCTCAGGTTGAGGGAGATGATCCTTCCCCTGTACTCAGCGCTGGTGAGGACCCATCTGGAGCAGTGTGTCCATTTCTGGGCTTCTCAGTACAAGAGAGACATAGACATGCTGGAGAGAGTCCAGTGAAGGACCATGAAGATGTTGAAGGGACTGGAGCGTCTCTCACATAACGAAAGACTGACGGAGCTGGGACTGTTCAGCCTGGAGAAGAGAAGGTTCAGGGGGGATCTCATGAATGTGTACAAATACCTGGAGGGAGGGTGCAAAGAGGACGGAGCCAGGCTCTTTTCAGTGGTGCCCAGTGACAGGACAAGATGCGATGGGCACAAACTGAAACACAGGACGTGACTGAACATCAGGAGATACTTTCTTACTGTGAGGGTGACCGAGCACCAGCACAGGTTGCCCAGAGAGGTTGTGGAGTCTCCTTCCTTGGAGGTGCTCAAAAGCTGTCTGGACATGGTCCTGGGCAACTGGTTCTAGGTGGCCCTGCCTGAGCAGGGGGGTTGGACCAGATGACCTCCAGAGGTCCCTTCCAACCTCAACCAATCTGTGATTCCATGAACTCTCTTAAATTTTTCTCTAAATAGTGCTTTTAATTAAATGGAAAATACTTTTTAGTGTTAAAATCCACCTGAAGGTATTATGAGTATCAACAGTTGGGACAGTAAGTACCTGCTGCCAAGTCTTGTCTCATTCATTCAAAGCTGGACACTTTTTTTCCTAGTATGTTTTGCATTGGACCAACACCCAGCTGTCATTCATATACTGCTTTGTCCTTTAAAAAAACAGAACAAAATAAACAAGTACTGTTAATAAAAGGTGACTTCCTGATCTTAAGAACACACAGTTACTGTTTTTGTGAAATGCTGACCTTTCCTGGCTGGTACCTAAATGGATGCTCAAAAGGACCTGTGTGTATGCACGTACAGCTGAAATCCCGTTAGGAAGTGGTGGGGAGGGCAGAAAGAAAAATCTGCCTGTTGCTACTTCAGAGCTGATAACAAGCAACTTAGTATTTATTTCATTAGGCAGAGTTTTTTAGCCTCCCACAACGTATTACGTACAAGCTGATCTGGGCTACCTGAAGATAAGATGGGGGGGCCAAACCTAACTTACAGTTTCCAAAGTAGTTAACTACAGCTTCCAAAGTAGGCACTAAATAGACATAATAGCTCTTGGGTTTGGACACTTCCATTCCAGAAGCTGCTGATTGACCTCCCCTGCCCGCTGCTGATGATTGCTGCAAAGAACCATAGTGGCCAATGTGTCCTGCTGTTCTCTGGTAATGAGACCTTGCTCCTTGGGTCCAGAAAATGTAATAGAAAGCATCATTGTGGAACCTGCCAGGGCAGAAGCATCAGCAGTAAAGAATTAGGTGCAAGAAGGAAAATACAGGACATCTTTGTAGATGTAAAACATCATTTAAATTGGTGGACTCCAGGGTATTGAGGGAGTCTCAGCTGCCCAGTTTTCTATTGCTTTAGTAACTGAAAGTAAGCTGTGCTGTGAGGCAGCCAAGCAGGCCAGTGAAGATGCATTTTGGGCAGTACCTCTTCTAGTCACAGTTTTCAGATACAGGTTCGTAGTCTCCGCTGGATTTTGCATCTAAAGGGTGTTTGAACAGCCCTTGGTCTGTTTTACATTTGTTACAAAAAAATGTTACTCTTAAGCACCTAAAAAAGCTGTTTGTGGCAGGAAAAATATTCAGTATTTCAAATGGAAAGTAGAGGTGGAAAATGTGTCTGCTTTCCACACGCTTCCTACAGCTTTTGTTGTTTCCTTGGAAAAACATCAGTGTCCTGATTTTTAGATACTCACCTGCTATCCATTCCTCTTGCATGACCCTGTTGATTTAAAAATAATAATTAATCTAAATTATGACCTGCATCATATACTCCTGGTGAGGATTTAAAATAACAACAGCATGTCCTCTGCCTTTAAGCCAAGAAGTCAGATTTTTTGTTTTGTCACCCAAATATGTAGGTACAGTTTGGATCTTCCCCTGTGATACACAGGCAGAGAGGGGGACAAAGAAGGATACCAGTTAGCACTGCTGTGGGGACGTGGAAAGTACTGTAATTAACAGCATCAACAGCAAATGCCATCTCAATTTAGCAGTGTCCTGCTGGGATCTTTCTCTGAGTCATCATACCTCCTGATGGTGCTGCTTTCTTCCCATGTCCGAACCTATGTGGAAAAGTTTAACCTGACTCAAAGTAGAGTTTCTTCAGCACTGGATCAAAGAGGGGGAAATGAGTCAAACCTCAGCCTGCTCAAACCTGTATCTAAAGACATGGAAGGAAAGTGAGTCGGATTAACCTGGTGTATAGGTGTAATTCATAGCTAGTTCAAATAGAGCTTCTCCTGGCATGCATGGGATGAGATCCTGCTTTTGAATTATGGTTGTTAACAACAGCACTGGCTCAGTTTTAGAAGGCAACATCTGAAAACCATGTGGGGGAGCTGGCTGAGCTCTTAATTAGCTACAGAAAGATGTATCGGAAGTACAGCAAAGCAGGGCATGATGTCTGGTGACTTCTTGCAGTGTTATTCCCTACAGTTGCTTTTGTGCCCTCCTGCAGTTAATGAGATTCAAGGGCCTTGACGTTGACCCTGCGTTGTGTTAGGGCATGGAGCAATTTGTTAGGTATTTGTAGATCCCGCTTTCATTTTCTTTTTCTTAGAATGAGCTGGAAACTATGTAAAGGGCTCTCAGAAAGTGATGGTTGATGGTAAGCACTGTCATGTAGTTAAGCAATCATTTTATTCTATTTTCTTCTTCATCCCATCATTTTACAAATATATCTAATAGCAACAGAGAGAGGAATTTCCAGATTTGTTGAGGTGGTGTTTTGTTTGTTTATTTCTTAAGTGTATAGGTTTGCAAAGTTGTTTTGCAGAGATTCAGTGCAGTTCCTGCAGTGAAAGTTTGCAATTATTCAGGTATAGTTTACACTCCTTAAATGTCCTAGATTTGTTGCTACAGAAGTGGGAGGAGAAAACGTTACAGCTGTATTCTTGTAAGGACCGTTTCTTTGTATTTAACGTAAAACTTATGTCTTTCTGGTTCTGTGTTAACAAATTCCTAGAAAACAGTATGATTTTAGTTTAGGCAGAATTTACGGCAAGACGTGATTTTGAGGGGGTTTGTCCATCTTGAGGAATGCCTTTCAGATGAAAGAGTTTTTCTAAAATCAGAGGCCAGTCTTTCTCTGTATCAGGCCATTCATCAATTACCTTCTCCGAATGCTATAAATGTAAATCCTTTCCAGAACCAGTTTCATTCACACTCGTGAGGCTGTGTGTCAAGCCTTTGGTAGCACATACTTGTTACCTTAGCAACTTGCAGGGGTTAAACGGGTGTCTCGGAGGGAACAACGTTACAGATCCCACGGAGTCATTTTGTTTTCCCCTAATGACAGGGAATTATCTCCTAGCAGGAGGAGCAGTTTCTGTTTTTCCATGTGATGCAGAATACCATTACAGAATTTCAAATTACTAAATGACACTTGACTGGAATTTGAACAGGTACTAACCAGCTTACTAACTGAATATATATTTGCAAGTCCTTTGTAATTTTGCACCCATGGGAGAGAGGAACCAAAAAGGACTGGTTTTTTTCTAGCTCTAGCAGAAATGAAAATTGGGATTCAACTTGCAAAGCCGAAGTTGCGTTGTCCTCCTCCTGGAGATCAGAATGAGGATGAGTGCAAGAGAGGGCCAAGGGAAAAATTCGTTCCAGCTTTGCATTTTACTTCCATTTATAGTTTGATTTCGTAAAACATTGGTCCTGTTTCCATAAAATTGAAGTTAACTGATTTCTTAAAAAAACATTTTGTTTCATTTTTAGAGATTGCACTTACTCAGCACCATCTAGTGGACTGACTGCTATTGTCGTTTAGAAAACAGCTGGTCTTTGTAAACCATACAGCAAATCAGAGCATGCAGTCCTTATAGTGTGAATAACGTACCTGAAGTATGTTTGTGACTAATTATATAACAGAATCAGAAGATGATGAGCAGTTGTTTAGTCGAAAAGGAACGGTGCGAAGGAGGGAAGTTCAAGATATATGTGGATAGTGGTGCCTGTTATCTCCTGTGTTCCTTTAGTCCATTGAGCTCCAGCCTGCTTGCCTGCTTCTCTGCCTTGCCATGCGATGCCGTCTAGGTTGTCAGCTTCTCTAACGCAGGATTTTGGAATACTATTTCTTTGTGCAGTACCACATAGCATAAATCACTGCCTGATTGTCGCAGTGATACAAATGATATATATGAGCTGGTGCTAACGGTGAACTCTGAAGTCCTCATCTGAGGAAAATGCTCTGGAGTCTTTCTAATTTAAATTGTAGGCAAGGAATTCAGTGTTTGGCTCTTTGAAAATACATGATTTTGTTTAAAGAAAAAAAAAAAAATCCTTTGTGAAAACCTCCCTATAGAGTGCATGTGTGCAGAAAGCAAGAGAATTGTCAGGTCATCCCAGTGGCTGCCTCAGGACTCAGGAAGAGATAAGGGGTCTGTGGCTCCGCTCTTTTGGGGTTGCATGGGAACAGGCTTGCTTTTTGCAGCTCTAGCAAGAGGGGCTGAATCTCTGGAAAAATTAATGTCTCTAGAAGCCTGGGTGTTTCTGCGGCCCTGGCTACATCACCAGCATCCTACTGCTCTCTCTTAAATAAGGTTTCTTTGGCAGCAAGCCTTTGATTTTGTAGCTCCAGTTCCAAATGAAGGGAGAGCAAAGGGGAAGGTCCTGAGTCTGTGGGCAGAAGACCCTGACAAAAGCCGCAGACATGTGGGTGAGAGCAGGCAGCCAGTGCACTTGCTCAGTGACACCAGGCAAGCACCAGAGGCAAAACCTCCCTCCAGCGTCAGGAGCAGCGAGCATCACCAAGAGCAGGGGGAACCACAGAAAATAGGAGCAAAGCAAAGTTGCATTATAGCAAATGCACCAAGTTGTAACATCTTCCTCTTTAAACTTCCTTGCGTTTTAACATTTCATCACTTCAGGGTCTATTGGTTTTGTTCAATTCACATGTTTTGGACGGTGAAAATAAGTGGGTCAGTTTTATTCTGTGAATTTGTATGCAATAGCATAATAACATTGTGCTGAGGTTTCCAAAAAAGCTATTTTAAATAATTTGTAGAAGCATGTCACGTCATTTTTCCAAAATCTAAATGTGCAGACTAGTTTGTTTCCCAGGTTTAAGGGAACCCAGCACTTAAATAACACTCTTTTTTCTTTTTTTTCCAAGTTTTTATGTAGTGCAGGAGTCAGAATATCGCTTGTGTGCTGGCCTCCTCACAATATTGCGTTACAACATAACCTCTCCAGGTGGAAGTGGCTGGTTCTTCAGATAAAGAAAATAAAGGTTTAGGGATTTTCCTTTTCAAGCTTTAAGTTTGGGACAATAGCTGTGGATGCTGATCGTAGTGTATGTGTTCATCCAGTTGAGCGGGTGCAATCCTGTTTGAAAATCCACTTGGCTCCCACTGACTGCAGCAGAAAACATGGGTCCGAAAAGGTCATAATGTTTAAGTAAACAAATTTAGTGACAGGAATCCCGTTTTTTTAGAGGTTTGGGGCTAAATCCTACATGCTGGAAAATACCCATTTACAAAGGATGTGGCTCTGCTTTTGTAATAGCTGTGAACCAAACATTAGCTAGCATATGGGAATTCAAGAAAACGCTTAAAAGTGTTTCCTCTCTTTCTGTTTCTCCTCTAGCTCTGGGATTGTACACAGTAAACGCAGTATATGGAGATACTATTACTATGCCTTGTCGTCTAGAAGTACCAGATGGTCTTATGTTTGGAAAATGGAAATATGTAAGTATAGCTTACCTTTACATTCATTAGAGCTGGTATAAGATGTGTATTTTTGCGTGTGAGATTACAGGACTCCAATCGATATGATTTCTGCCTCGGATATGAAGATACTCATTCCTGTGTTTGTAAGACTGCAAGATTCCAATCTGCATAATTTCTGCCAAGCATAGATTAGAGGTTTGAGGACTTAATCTCATTGTTCAAGAGAAATAATTCATTCGGGAGTTCTCTGCCAACCTGTATTAGAAATCTGGCATGTTACCCAGTGGTGTCTCACGCACGTGACAGAGCCATCGCTGTACATTTGAATACTTTTGAAGCGGGCTGCCTGAAGCAGGGCGTGCTTCGTCCCTGGGAAAGCGCTGTCCCCAGGTCTCGTTCATCTGACAGTCACTGAATACTGTTTCATGCTTCAGTGTGTCTAATGCACAGCAAAGAAGAGGGCAGAGCTGGCCTTAGTACAGTTGCTGGTGGTTTCAGTCTGCCATTTCTGGTGCGTGGAGAACAGAGGCAAAAACGCCCATGGTTGTCTCGGTCAGCTGGCAGTAGGAGCACCGCAGGCTGCGCTTCTCCTATACGCAATCGGTATCCAGGGCCAAAAGGAGAATAGCGTATCAAAGTCAAAGGAAACCTGGAAGCATATGTGGAACAAACCTCCAGGATACCAAAACCCTTTTGCTTCTCAGACTGACATTGGGACAACTGGTTTTCCTGCTACTGTGAAGTTCATCTAAATCTCCTGTTGTGCTCAAACCAAAATGTTACCAGCAATAACAGGTGATGTTTACTCTGACAGTGGATTTAAAATTACATAGTTCTCTCTCTCTCTTTTTAAATGGCATCCACCTGCCTATTTTACAGCAGACTGGTCTGCTACTGGGGGTGTTTCATAATCCCCCCTGGCTCCTTCCCTTGGACCTCGAAGTTTGCAGCTTTTGCAGCCCTGATCTACTCAAGAGTTCCTGCTCCACAAACATGTTTTGGGAAATGAAGTCAGAAGTCTGTGGAGGACGTTTCCCTGAAAGGGACAGTGAAACTGTTTCATATAAGCGTTCAGAAGATGCAGGGCCTACATTTTGCAATGTGCTTTTTAGTCTGCCAACTTTTCTTGGGAAGAAGTCCATCTGTATGAAGATGCAAGGCTATTTTGAGAAAAAGAAATGCATCATCTCTTTCCGGTGCGTTTGGATTGCTCATCTCGGACAAGTACCAAGCAGCAAATGGAGACGTTGTAGCTTCTCCTAAATGGAAAGGGACACGAAACCTAATGTGCAGAAAAGCCCATCCAATTGCTATTGTATGAAATTGTTGACCCAGCCCACACAACCAAGTGAAAGTGATACGCATTCTCCCAGGGCAGCTCCCAGGATGGCAACACTTGTTTTTATCAGGGGGAGAGTTTGGTTTAGGTTTTTTTGGTCAAGTGATTATTTCATTGGAAGAAGGAGGAATGCCGTTTTCTGCTCTGCTGCCTTGGGAGTAGCAATTCAGGTTGCTGGTGGGACCCCGACGGTGCTGAGAGACTTGCACCGTGGCAGGAGTACGTGTTACTCCCTTCGGCGTCTACCTGTGCGTGCTCGCGCGCTGGGTAGGCTTACGGAGCTAAAAGCTCCTCTGCACTTGGCAGCCAACTTTGCATGTATCGAGTCAAGGCAAAGCTTACTTTCCTGTGACAGACATCTAGAGTAATCCGAGAGTTAAAAGTGGGAGAGGGAGAAAGACTACAAGGGAATTTAAACTTCACATTGGCTGTCGCCTCCTGCTCCCTGCCCGGCTCTGACACCACTCATTTCTTGTCACAGCATCGTCATGCTTTTGTGGGCTCTGCAGTCAAGCTGAGATATTGTGCTGGGAACGCTACTCGCATCAGTGCCACAAGGTGCAAGGGATAAAAGGGAACGAAAACCTGTTCCAGCCCCCAGCACAATACTGAACGTAAAGATGGAGTCAACCTTTCACCTCACTTTATTTAAAGGCAGACAGTGTCTGTCCCTGTTNCTGCAGAACTCAGCCTGTAACTTTGTCTCTCGTAAAAATACATTTTTGATACAGTAGGTTTGTACAAGGCTGTCAACTTTGTATTCCTTCTTAGGATGGTAACTGCATACTTACTAATATAAGGAGGATGATTTTGCAGATTATCCTGAGATGCATAAGTAACAGTATTTGATTGTATGTATATTGCCATGCCACAAGCTCTTGGGTCCTTTAAAAACAAAGGGGGAAAAAAAAAAAAAGCTAAAATGTAATTTAGAATAAAATAGGCAGTTGTGCCTGATTAAATCCTGCATTTGGAATGAAGTCTGAATATCCTAGACAAGCAATATGAATATGTAAAACGATCATGAAAAAAAAAAGGAAACTGAAGCTTTTGAGCCTAGCTCACGAATGCTTCTATTTCAAATACTTTCTCATACAGAGGCAGGTGGTGCTAGAACCACCAGCCTTCATCAGAGGAAGCCCTATGCTGTGCTGAGGTTGAGCCAAAGCATTGAAATATTTCTACTGATTATATTCTCAATGTGTACCACGGCAGTCTTAAACTAGCTCTCGTATTACACTGAATTTCTTGTTTGTACAGGAGAAATTAATCAGGAAAAAAGCCATCTCGTGTAACTTTCACATTTTTTTTTTAAATTATGGGTTTGTACCAATTGCAGATCTTCAGAAACTTCTAAATGAGTGTTTATGCAAAATAGAGGTGTTTATGCTTTTATTATAGGAAATGCCAAATGGATCTCCAGTATTTATTGCCTTTAGATCATCAACAAAAAAAAATGTTCAGTATGATGATGTACCAGACTACAAAGACAGGTTGAGTCTCTCAGAAAACTATACATTATCCATCAAGAACGCAAGAATCAGTGATGAAAAAAGATTTGTATGTATGCTAGTTACAGAAGATGATGTTTCCGAAGAGCCAACGATAGTAAAAGTCTTCAGTAAGTAAATCTAGTTGCTACTACCGTTAACATTCATCAGCATCTGAATCGTAAATTATGGAAACTTTTGTTTAAGGGAAAGATTAAAGCCAAGAAAGTAAGTTTGGCTGAGTAAATTACTAAGACTAGCAAATTTCTGCAGCTTTCAAAAATGTAATCTACTGGTGGCATTTACGTAACAGGACTGCCTGCACTTGCAGTTTATTCATGATAAGTGCTGGCTCAAAGAGAATTTTAGGCTTTGATAATGACTCACTTATGTGATGTCATTTGGCCTTGGAAATGAAAAATGTAAAATTAGCACTGATTATTTTCCATTTGTTCTCCGAGTGAATTTTTCTGCAGGAGGGAAGCATTAACTGTGTGCGGTCTGCAGGATTAGATCAGTGGAGAGGTTTAAACCAGCTCCAAGCAGCTAGTATGCAACGGTATGAAACGTGAGTGAGCGAGCAAGAGGCTGGAAAACTAGTTGCTAGCTCCAAATGCTTATTTTGTCCCCTGCTGAACTTTCAGGGGGAAGACCAGTCTGCAGTTCTGTTTTTTTAGAGCACAGCAAAGTTTATTAGCGTTTGATATCGCTACGAACCGATCGCAAGGCTGAACTGCAGTGCTCTGAGGCACAGTCCTGCTCTGAGCTCGCACAAGAGCGTGGACAAACCTGGCCTCTTCCTGGTGCTGATTCAGAGCAGACGTGTAATCCCTCAAACCCTGACTCAGCTTGTGGAGGCGTCCATTACTCCTTGTTAGGGGCGCAGGTCTGCTGAGGCTAAGGTTAGTGTTTGTAAATGCTGTCCTGTGACTGAAGTGGATATCTTCCTCAGCTTCATGTTTTTATATGGCTTTTTTTGGCCTTTGTTGCTCTTCAGATGCAGATTTACACAGTCAAAGTAAGTCTCTGTTGTGGGAACGCGTTGCTTGCAGGGACGGGCAGATTCAAACAGATCACACTGCTGCTTGAAAGACATGAATTCATGTTTTGGAAGGGCACCCTTACTCTTCTGTCAGGGAGAAGGTGTCAGGGAGTCGTCGGTGGTGTCTAGGCAGAAGTTTGTCAGTGGCATGAATGAGATTGAAGCTAGATTAGGAGTCAACAGTAACTCCTTTCCCTCATTTCACTTTCAAGTTGACTGCAAGAACAATCGAATTAATGACACAGGGAGGAGTGTGCTCAGAGCACGCATAGTAAACACAGTGCTTCAAAGGAAATGATAAAGAATTATCATGTTTACTTACTGCACAGCAGTAAATATGTAGACGAGACAGTGGTATATGGTGAAACGAAATGCTAACTGCTTGAATTACTGTGTACTGTACTAAATTTCTAACACAATGCTAACTCAGCCGTGGAGCACAGCTTGTATGTTTTATTGTATGCATTAATACTAATAGAGGAAGCTTCTATTTACTAAGGAAGATAAGAATAGAGGATGCCACGCATGTAATATGGCCAACTTAGCACTGCAAGAAAAAATTACCTTTGCAGTTTTTCATTTTGAGTTCACAACTTTATTTAGGGTTCTCTTAACATTTCTTTGCGTTTAACTTCCTTGAGTCTGGTTTTTGGGGTTTCATTTTTTGTTATTGCTTGCTTGCTTCTAATTACGAGAGTTAAGAGTAGCCTGCAAGCTTCATTTATTTAACCAGTGGAGTTTCTAACTCGTCGAATCACAGATGCAGAGCTAGGCTGCAGCAGTGCGAACCCTCGTGAACCAAAAGTCTTGTCTACCTGAAACTCAGCTGTATCCCAGAAGCAGTGACTGAAGCTGTGTTTCACTGGACCTTGTCATGTCCTCAGCTGTGCTACCTGATTAACTCAGAACTAACGAGCTGAAATGGCTCATTGCACAGGTACCACCTGCTAGTCTCACTCACTGGACTACTCAAACAAGCTCTACCAGCTTTCCAGATGGATCCTGTCAGTATCTTTTTTCTGGAATTAAATGGCCAGTTTCCAAAGCGGAGCGGCCCAGCGGACATGAGCTGCTATCCTGCTGCACCGATGCTTGGCTTTTGCAGGCAGCGAGCTCTTTTCCCCCCTATTATAGGGCCTATATAGAGTTGCGGAGTATTCTGGCAAGCTCTTAAGCTGAGAGATAAGCAGCATGCTGAAGTTGCAAACCCACCAAAGTGGGCTCTGCTGTTGCCAAGTTTAAAATTTCTTCTCGCTTCAGATGCTGAGCTAGTAAATGCCAAATAAGTCTTTTATAGTGAATTACCTTGGTGCACATGCTACGGCTGTGGGGATCTGGCAGCAGGCGTTTCCCTTCGGAGGCTGCTCTGAGAGAGCAGGTGGCAGCCTCTCAGCTGGAGCATCTGCTCGGTCACCAGAGCGCTCAAAATAGGGAGAGCCGTACAGGGGCCACGGAGCAGGAGGTCCTCCCCTTCCCTCGGTAGGAGCATTGCAGGGGACGGAGTCCAAAGCACCGAGTAGGTCTTCCCGAACTGCTCCTGGGGGAGATGAGAGATGAAAGGAAGCAAAGCCGAGGTGGGGGAAGTTGTTGTGGTTTGTGGTTTGATCAGCTGGTGACTGTGATAGGCAGCCAACTATGCCTGTTTATGGGGCCCAAAAACCTGAACCAGAAGGCCTGTTAATGGTCTTGTAAAACCTAATTTGCTTGAACTGACATGAAACTGCTTTGTCCTTGACAGGTTCTTATGGAAAACAAGTTAGCCTTTTTCCTTTAAAACCAACAAAAGAGAAATAAACATCCACATATTTTAAACAAACAAACAAAAAAAAAAAACCACCAACCTTTGTTAGCCCTTTGAAGAAATTGTGATGGTCTTGGTGTATAGCTTTGACTGTTTTGTTTGGTTTTTGCTTGTGGCAAAAAACCAAAGTTGTTTGAAAATGTCAAATGAATAGCTTCTTTTATTGCCTTTCATTTCCCTTTTGTGCTGTTTTTCGTGTTCCATCCTGGCGTAGTCTTCCAAGTGAAGAATATGTGTGCATTTGTGCGCACACAAACACATGCACACACGTGCATGCACACGCACACAGAGGGAATGGATTATTGTGGAAACATGGAAGCTTGCTATCTTTGTGACCACAGGAGCAGTACACCTGCACATCAATAACTTCATCAGTGTGCTGAGATTTTGGCAAGATGGTGTGAAGTTCACTTTCAGCTGGGATTACTGACATACATATATTATTTCATAGGGAGCTTGATTTGGGAAAAAGGTTCTGTAAGCTGGCATGGTTACGGATATTTCAGTCTGTAAAAGTATATAACGTGTAGGCCTATTGAAGCAGTATAGCTAGGGTGCAGAGGCTTTCTTTGACTGTATAAACATTGATTTATTTTTTTTCCCCTCACTCTTCCCCTCTTCTTTTAAAATTGTGGGGGAAACTGTCTCTTTTGAGATAAAAATTTGCATTCCGGGCTTCAGGCCAAACTATTTTAACAGACAAGTTACATAGTCTCTAGAAAGTAGTTTTTTTATGATGGAAACGCTGATAGATCCTCCACTTTGGCAAGCTAAGAGGTCCATCTAACATAATAAAAGTAAATAAGAAGACATACTGGCAGTGAAGAAAAAGTTTATTTTTTTTAAGAGAATCATCACTAACTCAGAATCAGTTAAAGTAATTACACTTATCTCTATCATCTGAATTTCTTAAATGTAACAATCCCAGTTAGGATAAGTAAACATTAGAAGAATGATTAGGTTGAATTTGTTCCTTTATAACGTGACAGCTCGGCTACAGTAATATCCACAGTAAAGCTGCTTTTCTGTTGCTGGAGTTTCTGTACCACTGGTTCCTTCTCCAGCATGTGTATCATATAAATCAGGTAGATCAGATCAGGTTCTCTCCTCCCAGGTGCTGAACTAGTCTGCCTGGCTAAAATATATATTGTCAGAATGCATTGAATTAATTAGGGAAAGTATGACACATTTTAAGGTGATGGGTTTTCCTTTTCAATCCATTTGCTAATATTGAGGTAGAAGTATCTCACTTTTTCTTCTTTTAATGGCAAAGCATAGGTAAGACTATGTCAGGCCAGATTGTTCTATTTAGTCTCAAAGTCCATGTATCTTGTAGTAACTTTTTGGTTTTCAAACAGCTGTTTGTGCTCCCTTCACGAGTACTTTTATCCTATTTATGTTTTAGAACAACCCTCTCAACCAGAAATCTTACATCAAGCAGACTTCTTAGAAACAGAGAAGCTACAAATGGTAAGAGCAGCATTCTCCCTCAAAGTTATGTGCCTGACGGCTGCCTGAAGTCCATTTACAGTCAAGACAGAGAAGGGCGATGGCCTGAGGCTCGGAGAGGGTGCGTGTGCGTGCGTTTGTGTGTGCACAGCTGCCTGTGAGAGATCACGGTTTATAGCCAAGGATGAGCACAGAGTAGTTCCCTCGCCCCTACTGTATTAGCCTTGCCTGATGCTGCAAGCAGGGGCCGTCCTGATCTTAGACCCATCACCGGACCCTCTTCCAAATTGTACCTGAGCCTCACTGGTGGGATTTGTCCCTGTTGGAAAAATGGTTGGGGTTAAGCATTTGAACCTTCTAGAAATTTTTACCCGAAGCAGCATAAGCGAAAATCCAATATTAAAACATAGTGGAGAAAAACAGCGAGTAATTCCTACCTGTTTTGCAGCTCGGGGAGTGCGTCGCACGAGATAGTTATCCCGAAGGCAATGTGACATGGTACAAAAACGGGAGAGTTTTGCAGCCCGTGGAAGAAGGTACGTTTCAGTAACGGCCGATGTCCCTGAATCCACAGAGAGGTGCATGTGCTTATAAGAGTTGTTCTGCTTTAGTCTAACGTATTGTTCCTTTGAGGAAGACTACTCATACGGAAAGATGAAACTGGAAGGAAACTTCTGGGCCTTTCAGAGCACCTAAGCTACGCCATATAATTTCTCTCTTTCAGTTCCAGCTTTAAAACCACATCATGGGGCGGGGGGTTGCCTTTGTTAATGCCATTGCAAAGTTATTCTTGAACCTATGTAGCTAGTAGAAACCTGTATCTAATATCCAACTTCTTGTAAGATATTAACTCTCTCAATTTCACACCTGTCCAATATTGTCTTTTAGACCATGCAGATCATTGTCTCCTTATACAGGCAATTACTCTTCAGGATATTTAGGAAGAACTGGTTTTTTCCACTCCCTTTCAACTTTGATTTTAACAGGCTGATCAAACTGCAGTATTTTACCTTCCATAAAATAGAGAATGCTTACAAAATTAAGTTATAAATGTGATCCTGAAAATTGTTTTTGCCAGCGTTTTTGAGGCCTTCTTTCTGGCTTACAAAGTAAGCTGAGGTTTATATTAAAAAACCTGACCAGTTTGCAATTAGTTTTTTGTTTTGATTTGATTTAAAATATACACATCTATGTTAGGAGTATGTTGTTGATAAAACGTTCCTGGTATATGTCAGTGGCAATACCGGAGGAAAACTGTTTGTATAGTCTCTTGGGTAATTTGTCATGTTGCTTGCATGTTTGCAGCCTGATAACAAATACAGAGCAGGCAACACAATGTAGGAAAAAAGTTGCAGATTCTGTCTGTGTGACACTGAAACAGTATTTCCTTTTCAGTTGTGGTCATAAATTTGCAAAAGATTGTGGACAAATCAACTGGACTCTTCACCATGACATCATCTCTTCAGTACATGCCAACAAAGGAAGATGCAAATGCCAAGTTTTCTTGCATTGTGACCTATTATGGACCATCTGGCCAGAAAACAATACAGTCTGAACCAGTTGTATTCGATGTTCACTGTAAGTTATTAAAAAGCATCTATTGCTATACAAAGTTTACTTTGTGGGGAAAAAGCAAAATCAGAGACAGTTTACAAAATTACAGAGACATTGCTGCTTGGCTGTCGAGATGGTTTCTTCAAAGCTGGTTTGCAAGCAAGAAGGTCCAAGTACATTGTCTGTGTAATTTTTACTTATCTTCAGATTTACCTGAGAATTCTTTCTTTCTAACAGTAGAATACTGAATATCAAGATTGCATTGACAAGAGGAAAGTGGTAACCACGAAAAGTTACAGTGAATTGGGCTTTTCGGAACTTTAACAGAAGTTAGAGTGGTTGATTAGAGGTACTGTCTGTGCCCCTTGAAATATGCAATAAATACACAATATAGTTTTTAGTATACACAAATGTTTTTCATTTTTGCAGAGTCAGCACCAAACAGCTAATGCTGGCAAACTACCTCGCACAAAATGCAGTAGCTTCTCTACAGCTGTAAGATGCTGATTTTTACATTTAAAATGTATCATTTAAATATTGGTAGACTTTTAAGTAGAGAATTTGTGTAAATAATTACTTCTAGCTGGCCTAAGTCCTAAAGCAACTCCCTTACTGTGTTACTGACTGATGTGGAAATTGTAATTCTCCTTTGAATAAACAAACCAGGCAGTTGGCAAGGAAAGGTCAGAGGGGGCGGTAGCAGTTAGAGAGGGGGAAGAAGCATTGCAAAGTCTTGTAAAATGACACTTCTGAAGGACCGTAGAAGGCAGCAGGTCATAGCAGAATGAAGAGGAACAGAAGACATGCAAGATGTCCAGTCAGGTGTTATCCTTCTGTACACTTCAGGTAATACCTCAGCTTATAAAAAGGGAACACCCTGGTTTAGGAATGATAGAGTCTAAGTATACAGTCCAGACATCTAATAGGGTCTTAGTGCACATAGTGTGACAACTCAGTAATTCAGTTGAATACAAAGAAAATTAGTAAGGCACTGGATAGTGCACACCAGCTAGCAGGTGTGCTCCGTTGCCTTGAAAATGAAAGCTACAGGCTTGAAGTGGCAGGGTATGTTCTACCTAGATGATTAGTTGCTTCTCCTGCACAGGTAATGTTTGTTGAGCAGCAGAGCAGGGGATCAGTTTTGACTTTGGTCAAATGAAATCAAACCTTGGAACAGTTGCTCCTTGTTTCACCTGCAGAAGCCGGAGTAAATTAAGGCCTTATTTCACCAGCTGTTTCTCCAGAATGACAACTGGCAGAACTAATGGAGAAGAAAACCTCTGGGACAGTAACCATTATCCTTGGAAGTAACAAAGAGATTTCAAGCCTGCAGATACCTATCCCATCACTTTAAAGCTAGAGGCTTTTTTTTAGTTTTTGGTTTTGCTTTAAAGTTGGGTACCAGATTTCACTGGGGTTTTTTTCTGTCATCTGTGGAGCCCCATAACCGTGAACAACTCCTGCTGTGAATTGCAGATGTTTGCAGTAGTGTCACAGAAGTGTAATGACCAGAAAGCACTTGTTGCTGTTACTTGCCAAGAGATGCTCCGCTATCCCTATTTCCCCACCACTTTCATGCATTAGGCTACATCACCTGTTGAGGATGAGGCTCGTGCAGATTTCTGTGATGCACGTACTATATGCACTTGCAATTAAGAACTACCCAACGTGAAGGAAAAAGAAGGCTGCACAGCACTGCGGAATAGTCACTGCGCCAGATGTCACGTGCGCTCCATATTAAAGATTTAATGTTTGCTAGACGAGCTTTTTTTAATCCTGGTCTAGTAACACACAATTTAATTAAGAGAGTTCTTCCTCCAGAGATGGGCAGTATCATTGTACTGCTAATTAGCCAACAGTGGGAGGCAGGCACACCCTTCAGTACCCCTTCAGTACTGAAGAGGCCTCAGTTGTCAACTTTGGCTTTAGAGTATGAGGTTACCCAGTTTCCTTTCTGAGTATTTTCATTTCAATTCCTTACTCTGCTCAAATGCATCTCCAAATGATTTTTTGAAACTCTTTATTAATAGATGTCCAAAGCTTCAACAGATGGATTTCTTGACTGATGTTAGTTGATGATAATGACGTCTGATTTGTTTTTGTTTTTTAATTTGGTTCAATGATCCTAATTAGTTTCTTTCTCAATAAATGTGATTTTTTTAATGAGTCAAATGTAATGCAGATGAAAAAAATGGCAGACTCCAACTCTAAGAAATGGAGTCTGTCTTTCTTTCAGCTTTCTTTTTTCAGATTGGCTGTCAAAACTATCATGTTTTGCACCTCTGAAGCAAGTAGGAAAAAAAAAAAAAAAAAAAAAAAAAAAAAAAAAAAAAAAAAAAAAAATCAAAGATGACCTGCTGTTCATCCTGGCATCTAGTGAGATTCCTTGCAACTTACCCATTTATCATAAGGAAATGGGGAGAGCATGCTTAGAACTATGCCTGCACAGGAGTTTTTTAAAGACCTGTTCAATCAGGATTTAAAAAATGTTTTACTAGGTTTTTTTTTTTTAGCTCTGGGTTAGTGCAGTTTCTAGTACTCAAGTGTTTAATAGCCAGTTGATATCCTGGAAGCAGCCAGTCACTGTAACATGGTAGAAGAAGAAGAGTGAATTAGCTCCTGCTGAGCTGGGTGCTAGTTGGAAATAGATAACTTAGCTCAGCTAGCAGTAGTTATCAGTACTTAACTGTGGGCTCTGGTTTGCAGCTGTAGCAAGCAAGCTACTGAAAGTAACATGAGTAATACAGGAGAACTCCTGGAGTTGGATGGTTAGATAGTATCTCGGATAGCTAAATTATCTAGACTCCAGTTGTGTTGGGCTCTGCTCAGCATTAGTCACTGTAAAAAGATAATGTTTCTCAGGCACACTTTCCAGTCATGCCTTATTGTTAAGCATCTGTCTTGTTATGGATAAACTCCTTTACATAACAGATTAGACTCAAACACACTTTATACTCATGCTGCTTCCAGCATTGGTATTTTTCTTGGAATTACCCAAAATGATGTCAGTTTTGGCCATGGCGGGTCTGGGATAGCAGCATTCATTTACTAAATAAATGCTTTTTGGTGCTGGCTCCCAGAATTTTGCTCTTGCAGAAAGCAGATACAAAGTCTCAGGTTTACAAAAGCACAAGGTAAGATGGGCCAAGGCAGGGGTACGGGCCACTGAGAGGCAAGATACACCTTCACCAGGCTGCACCTGTTTATTAGTGAAAGCAAGGAAGCACATTACTCATGGTAGGCAGCACTCAGCATTGCATTGAACACTGTGTCTTCCAGTCATCAGGTTGTGTCTTCCTCAGAAGGGTGACCTGTTCAGCTTAGAACAATTTGATTAGTCATTTGCTATTTACTTCTGTAGATTTATTTTTCTTTTCCAGTTTAGAGAATGAAATTAAAAGTTTTCTCCTGGTTGATTGCAGTAGATAGAAGGGTAAGCTGTTCCTACAGGAAGGTCTGGCGGTTTGCAAGAGTGTCATTCTTGTTTAATTGTGTCCATTTTTAATCCAGTTCTGTTCATCTCTGAGAGAAAACTTGTTCCAAATTAAAGTGCTAAAGTCTTTCTCATTTTAATTCATCCCTTTTCAGTCTTGAGACAAAGCCTAAATGACTCCAGGGTATATCTAGACATCCTTTATGATAACTTTTTCACATTTGGTCACCTTCAGATAAACTTGACAGAGGGAGAGACAAGCTCCTGCAGCAGGTTAGCTCACCAGACAGCCCCTGAAACTGGGTTTTTGGACCAGCAGCTGTCAAGAGGCATGCATGTGATTCCTGGCTAGCTACTTCATCGCATCTGTTGTATTCCACACCAGCAGCGATGCTGGACTTCCCTTTCCTAAGCAGGCAAAGTTGTGCTTCAGCTCTGAAGGTATTGAGCTGGAAGCTGTTTGGACGTGGAAGGGAGCTGAGGCAGTTGCATCTGAAGGAGGGAGGATGTGGCTTGTTGAAGCCTGGTGTCACCAATCCTGTGAGGAGGAGCTGTGTTAGGGCTCCCAGTCATTGAGAGGCCACAGCAGAATGCAGCTCCTGTTATTGAGAAATCCCATAGCAGAAGACAGACATGATGAATGCCTTAAGGGTCGGAAGGGCTGTAGAGCACATGCTTCACTAACCACCCCAAATCAACTGTCAGGCAAGGGGGTCTCTGCTGTGCAGATTTTTTTAGTGTCTAATAAGGTGCACTGTACTGTGTCTTAACGCAAGACTGGCATCTTTGGTAGAATTTTATTTATTCATTGAAAATAAAACAGTGAGAGTTATCTGCCCATATTATTTCCTTTAATTTTGTTCATTTTACTTTGTTTTTGAAAAGTTATATTTTGGCTTCTACTTAGAACGAATAGCATCTATTAAAGTATACTCTGCCTTAAAAAAAATTGCCAAAGTAAAATGTAAGTTATAGTTCAACTTCACTGAACATGACAGAAGTATGTTACATTTACAGTTCTGTTGACTATGTTAAGGGTCCTATTATGTTCATCAGATTCATCTTTCTGAAAGCCTGTAGTGATCAGCATATAGAATAGGCTGAACATAGTCGCTTAGTCCGTATTTCTTTCGTTTTAATGCAAGAAGGCTATTATCTAGTACTAACGCAAGGCGTTCAGAGCTTCGGTTGTTTTTTCCGATTGCTGCAGTCCTCCAAACAGCGAGCTTCACAGAGGACAAGTTAATCCCTCATAATGAAATCACACCATGAAACTGGTCATACTGATCAGGGTTTTTTCTTTTAAGCACGTGACACGGTTGTAATCACTGCTGTTTCAGTTACAGGTATTTTGGCAAAGAAAAATGGATTTTGTAGCATACGGCTTCTTTGCACTTACTTCATTTGCAAAAATATAGAAAGTGTGATTAACTTCAGGGTTTTTTTATAAAAAGATCTACACATGCAAATACCTCACCTGCTTGATGATAAAATCGCGGACTCTTCGGCCATGAATATCATAGGCATAGTGTTACTGTGTGTTTTTTTGCAGAAGCTATTAGATGTGTACATTATTTTCACAGATCCAACAGAGAAGGTGAGTATTCAAGTGCAGCCACAAAGTAGCACCATTAAAGAAGGCGATAACATCACTCTGAAGTGCTCAGGAAATGGCAACCCTCCTCCACAGGAGTTCCTGTTTTACATTCCAGTAAGTCCTGCCTCGCTGTCACTGTGTAGTGAAATATTCTGTATCATCCCTTCCTACAGACATTGCTATGTGTCAGTGTATACGTGATTTTATAACAAATGAAGGAAGGAATTCGATGCGACTAAAACTGAAAGATAGACATTGGCCATTACATCAGAGTCTCTGAGAACGCCTCACCCAAGTTGCAAAATATTTTGAAAGAACGTCTCCTTCTGCTGACCCCACCTGAAGTTTTTGGGGGTTTGGACCTGCTAAAAATTGTTAGGCTTCATTTCCTAACGTCGGATATTTTGATAAGAAGCAGTTTTGACAAAAGGGGTTTAGCACCTTAAATAAAATCACCTCATCTGTTGTCATAACAGCCAAAGATCCAGCAGTGAAAGTACAGGAAATTAATTCAGCTTTTTTTGGACTTTCACAGATGAATCTTCGTCCAATGTCTTTAATTAATTGTTTGGTGGCATAACAACACGAAAAAGAACCAGTGCAACAGCATAGGAGAAAGTGTAGGACAAATCTGTCAAATGCCTAAGATGCAATTTGAGAAAAATAAAGGCTTTGGTTCCATTAATCGTCTTAGTATTGTTGAAATCCACAGACAGAACTGGCTTTATATTCTGAGATTCCTAGTCCTGCTTCCCATGTCCTGCTTCTCTCTCTCCTATTTTATATCCCTTTTTTTGTTCCTACTGCAGTAGTGAGCAGAGCTGATCTTGAGAGAGGCCAAAAGCAGTGGCATGCTTTCAGGTATTTCAAAAACTGCATGTCGCCCTTTGAACATAATTCTCAACTACTTTGGACTCCTGGCATGTTTGAATTGCTGAAGAGCAGCAAGGGAAACTAGGAGCTGAAGCCGTCTTCTCTCAGAACAGCCATTTAGGTTCAGTGAGTCACCCTAGGAACTCACTGTATGCCAGGGAAAAAGTGTATGGTCTCTCTCCTTGCTCCAGGATCACAGTGAGTGAGCTAAACACCCCAGTTTGTCTTATCTTCAGTTTCCCTGCTACCTGATGCTAGTCCTTTCTGTCAAGGAGAGCTGGAATTGGTGGTTTCTTTGCAAGACTTACGGGTATCGTGACCAACCTGGTAAAGCTCTTTCTGGATTCAGAGATACGAATTAGGGTTTCATTCTATGCTTGTTTCAAAGCTGATCTAAGTCAGTTGTCATCAGGTGGAAACTGGGGAACTGGACAGCCAGAAAGCAACACTTTCTGGCTAATTCAAAACACCAGTTTCTGTAGGTAACTGCATGTAAGTCAGTGTATACACTTACAGGCTCCATACCATGATATGGAGATAGACCAAGGTTTACTTGTGCTGTTTAAAAATGTGTAATGCAGCACACTTCATTTCATGATTTTTCCTAAACTGAATATATCATTTCAGGTACAGATTTAGAAACACAATTTGTTTTGCTGTTGTGATTTCTCTAACACTCTTCCTTGTAGATTGATTCAGTCTTTTTTTTTCTTCCCATTTTCTTTCTGCTAAACTTTCAGATTTTTTATTTTAATGTCCTCTTAAAATCAGTTAGTCATTCAATTAAAGAGTAAGCTTTTAATTGTAGGTGTTTTCTAAAACTATGCTGTCATGCAGGAAATAAAGCTTAACATTATTAGTAGGCAACTATGCTTCAGTGATGCTGTGTCTGCATATTTTGGAGTATTTCAGGATCCTTATAATAATTTAAAAAGTCAACAAAAATGAATGTTTTTAGCAGGCCCATGTACAATAAATGTTTTGTTTTCCATGCACAGGGAGAAGCAGAAGGTAT
The DNA here is from genome assembly GCA_013389945.1 of Fregata magnificens. Lineage (NCBI taxonomy): Eukaryota > Metazoa > Chordata > Aves > Suliformes > Fregatidae > Fregata > Fregata magnificens. The sequence continues at coordinate 44,861 of WAAD01018502.1, read as the reverse complement.
AAGAAGCTCAGATACTTACGTAATGACAGATGTGAGGCGAAATGCAACAGGAGAATACAAGTGCTCTCTGACGGACAAAAGCATGATGGACTCAACCACCATCACTGTTCACTGTAAGTCATTGCATTTTGCACTCCTAGTTAGGATCCAAACCTATCTTGCACCTTCTGGGATCATCTCTCTCTGCTTTACTTGGGTAGATTAGTCCAGTTAACATACAGGAGAACTGAATGATATGGTTGGTTTAAAGTAGTGTCAGGTAATTTCTTCCCCCCCCCGCCCCTTTCTTTCTCTCTTTCTCTCTCTCTCTTTCTTCGCCCCCGCCCCTGTAATGTATTTCTGTTTGAAAACCTGAACTTTCTCAATTCGTTGGCTTAGATACAGATTCACTTTATGGAACCTTTGTATAGTATAAGATATTCGTGCACTGTCACATACAGTGAAAATTCTGGTATTTTATGTTTCACTCGTGAATATGTGTATGGCAAATTATTCTGCTCCAGCTGTGCCTTAGAATGTACTCAAACACACAAGCTGGCCCACAGTGGTATCACTGAAGGTCATTCTTCATAGTCAAATTCACATTAGTCTAATATCCTTTCATCTTATCTGAATGAGGTTAACGTGTAAGGAGTCTAGAGAAGAGACTTAGGAATTCTTTATGTTCACATAGGACAAGTTGCTTTTTTCACTTTTCCCAGAATCATGAGGTACAGAGCTCAGTAAAGTTTCTTTAGCTGGATACTAGAGTATTTACTCACACTTTATCAGCACCACTTTAAAAGCAGCCATTGAACTGGTTGAACCATTGAAGCAATGGTTGCATTTCCATGGTTGCTTTTAATGTCTTTATGTGAGAAAACAAGAGCAGGAACTCTTTCAAATTTTGCTGTATTGTCACAGGCTGTGAAATGAGACTCAGTCCAATGGTGCTAGGTTTCCCCTAGAAACATTGATGATCTGTAGTCTTCCCGGTAGCATAAATTCCTTTAATAGTTTACAGGTTCAGAGTATGGATAATGATGGATAATGAAGTTTAAAGGCTTCCAGAGTAGTTATACTTTACATAAAAAGAAACTTCGTGTTCATATACTTGGTTTTGATTTTTTTTTTTTCCCTTGGAAGAGGTACAATGCATGCAGAATATATCTGTACATGAATAATTACACTATTCCATTTAATGAATATTTTGTATTTAATAAGGTCATCTGCTGTTTTCCTACCCCCACCTTCTCTTTGTCAAGAATCAAGGTATGTAAGATATGAAGAGTACTACTGCCGCTAGCTGCCCAATATCAAAGGTAGCTTACTGGTAGTTTGCTGTGGTATAACTGACCCTTTTATTTTAATCCAAGTAGATTGCATTTCTACTTGTACTTCCATAAATAGTTACTCTAAAGAACGGCTTCCTCAGCTCCAAGTTATTTATAACAAGCCAGTTTTCCTTTCTCTGCTATTTTGTCTGCAAGTCAGAAGAGCTTTACTACACAAGAGAAGCATGTATTTTCTTGACACAAGTCTTTGCGGTGTTGGCAGCTAGGGCAGCTACTCAGAGGTACAATCTAGTACCCTATTGCTTCGCTTCACTTAGGGTTCGTTTTGGTTTGTTTTTCTTAAACACCTCTATCTGCAATAAAGCCTTTGCTTAGTGAGGCGCAGTGACCTGGAGTAGTTCTGTAATTTCCTGAATGCCCAGACCTTTGTAGCTGTGTGACGATCTGTCTTAAAGCTACTTTGGTGTCTTGTCTTATGCTGGTCTAAAGCATTTCTGCAGCATGTTTTCACGTGAGGGGAACTCCTCTGAAAAAGTCATAAAATCCATAGATGCTTTATAATATCCTCCTCCATCTTTCAATTGCTTGCTTTATATTAATTTTCCAGCATAATTCCCTAATTTTTAGTGCTTTCTGATTCTAATCATTACATATTTTTGGTGTTAGATCTTCAGATTTTTTTTTATGCCTCCATGATGTTTTTTGTCCTTCAAATAATACTTACTAATGCCTATCAAATCCTACTTTTTCTCCCTCTTTTGCTTTATTGCTTACCTTTTCACATATGGATGAATATTCCTGTCTATGCTGTTACACTGAAAAAGCCTTCATTCTGAGTCAGGGCTTTTTGTTTCCTCACATCCAATCTAGGCACTTTAGATTTTTTTAATTTTCACTTAAAAAAAAAAAAAAAAAAAAAACAAACACAAAAACCAGGCAATATAATAATTTTAGTTTAAATCTGTGAATCTATTTATAGTAATTTGTTACATGTCAACTGTAGTGCTTTTTCCCAAACAGATTTTATTGAGCATTATAATGACACTGGTTCCTTTCAATGTCTAGGTAGGGAAAGCTTCTTGCTGGCATGAAAATACATTAGCACATTATAGCACTGAAATATTTTTGTAGCAAAATATTCTGACTCAATGCCAAGCTCTTTTTTTTCCAAGATGAATGTAAACTATGAGATTCACAGAAAGCTGAAAATTGGCATTAAAGCATCTGAGTTACCCATAATGTTTAGGGAAATACTTGATTTATAAAGCAAATTGAGGGGGGAAGAAAGAGTCTCTTCCTTACCCACAGAACATAAGGGACAAACTGGACAACCTGGGCTCTCGCCCCTCAGAGCAGGTGCAGGATCTGTGGAGCAAGGTCCCAGTTTGACGTCCGGCAGAGCTGAGCGCTTGTGGTTGGCGTGATTTGCCCCTCAACAGAGGGAGCAACAGAATGGGGTTTATGTTGTGGGTTTGGTTTTTTTTATACTAGGTTGTTAATTTTCTGCCAGCTCTGTGCCTTGAGTGAGCTTGTCCAGGATCAGGTGAGCAAAACGGGCAGAGGCCAAGAGGGAAAAGCGGGGGGGCCAGGGCAAAACCTGCTTACAACCGCTTAAACTGCTGTAGAAGCACACCCTGTGTGAGGCAAGGAAAGCCCCTAGCAGTAGAGGATGGGTGTACCTTCCCTCAGCTATGAAGCAGCAGGTGACTGTTTCAACCCACAGTCCCTTTATCTCTCGCTATAACTGTTTCTGCACGTACAACCGAGTATGGAGTAGGGCTGTGGAACTTCCTGTTAGTGATGCTTTTGCTTTCTGCTAAAATGTGTTTTCTGGGGAAATAGGTTTGCAAACCTTCCAGTAAATTAAAGGTTTTAGAAATTTTAGCATTTGTGTTTCTCTGTAGGTATTTTTAATATAGATATATATATGTACACACACACATACACACACACACACACATATATATAGTCTTTTCTTGTGCTACAGACTCATTGACAATACAGGGGAAATCACCTTTTGAATGTTGCATGGAAAAAATCTATTCACTGTATACTAGAAGTTTCTGGTTGTCTGCTACTATATTGGGGGAGTTCAGACTACAGGCAAGTGCTGTGCATAGTTTTCCCAGTCGTAGCACAGTATTCCATCAGAGGCCTCCTTTAAATGCTGGGAGCCTGTCCTATAAGTGCAAGAGAGTTTCAAAACAGAAATGTTTGCTCCAGTCTTCCCCACGTTAGTTCCATACCTCTCTCACATGATGTGGTAATACATGCAGAATGCATTCTTTGCCTCTTGCCTGTGCTACTTGGTATGCAAAGATAGCACTGAAATCAATGCAAGACTTCAAGTGAGACCACATTAAGAGCTAGTATATATTGAAAATGGTGCCTGATGAGAAGTTTGTTTATGAAGAACATTTCAAAGCCAAATGGGAAATGTATGGAAAATTCTTGCAACAAAGTTTTTCTTTCAACGGCAAGGAAAATGAATTTTGACAGTCTTCTATATGCAAGAAATATTTTCTCTTCATACTTATGTACCAAGAAGAAATTATTTACTAATGGACCATATGAGTTGAGAGGTAAAAGTATCTATATCACGTTTCTTTGTAGACCCTACAGATAAACTGGCAGAATATTAATCCAAATCAAATTGCTCTATATGGAGTTCCTAGAGGGGATCCTATGTTAACCAGTAGCTTAATTCTGTACTTGCCTCACAAATCACGTTACAAATACTGCTCTGAGCTATGCAGTTCATCTTGCACACTGTAAATTTCCCTGAACTTCTATAGCCACCAAGACCACTGTGTGAGAGGGATTGTAGTCTCAGTTATACCACAAAAAGGGGAGGGGTGGGGGGGTGCAGGCATGCTACCCTGGAGGAAGACTGGGTTGAAGGATTGCTCTGGGCTCAGCGTCAGTCTTGCTTGAGTTGAAGGCCAAAAATTTAATGAGTTTCTGCTTCCTGTGGCGTATGTGAGGAGAATCCCTCCTGTATGGTCTTCAGTGATCGCTTGGGTTTGAGATGCTATCTTGGTTCAAAGAACAAAAGGTTTTAGTAGATGTTGAATGAAAGTCACCTGGGGCGGGGGGAGGAGGAATCTTAGCTTTTTCTTCAACCACCCCTCTGCCTTGGTAGTATGTGCTCAAGAGTAACAGAGCAAGAAGAAACACATCCCATGCACCACCTGAATCTATATACGAATGCTGACTGGCTGAGTCTTGGGTTTTGGGGGGTTTTTTTCTTTCTTTTTTTTGTCTTGTGGAAGCAATGGTAAGATCTGGAGTACCTTGTTAGTTCGGTTGCATTTACTAGTTTGGGGAGGCAGGGGGAGAAATCCCCATAGGAATATGGAAACAAAATGCCATTTTATCTCTTCAGTAAGATCTTTGCTTTACTCGTGCACAGATGAAAGTACAGTTCTTGTGACCTCTCGGACTAGGCATTAGACTCGTAACACAGATAATAATGCAGACTAATAGTACAGGATGGACCCTAGTTGTTCCCTGAAGTTCTGCCTTTAATTATAATGGTGTTCCCAGGGCAACCACTGAATGAAGCCAGTAGCTAAGTTCACTGTTTTGTTAAGGAAAACTCACTATTTTCGCTTTCCGCTACCAACTGTGATTTTGCCTTAGGCTTTTTTTAAACTCTGCTTAAAAGCCAAAAGGATCTTTTGCAGTCCTTTTCCAGCAAGTAATATATTCGTGATGAAATCATGCGGGCTTGCCATTTGAGTCTGTGTGTATCTGTGTGTCTATGCGCATCTGTGATAGTCATTCAACTAGGCAACTTGGCTTACAAGCAAGGCACTGTGCAAAGGGAAGCAAAATAGAGGTTTAGCTTGGCAAACTCTGCTTTTCCTTATGCGTAGGTTTGGTTTTTTTTTTTTTTTTTTTTTTTTTTAAAGAAATTGCTAGCCCACCAAATCCATATACTAGGAAGAATCTAGAGCCGTGTTTCATGACCTTTCTGTTACTGGCTCTCACCCTGCCCTGTGTCAAACACAGCTATCACTGACTCTGCAATTTCCCTGGAGCCAAAACAGGTCAGGCAAAGCTTGGGCTCTAAGTTACACAAAAATGACTTTTTAAGTTACAAATGAAAACAAAATCAACGGGCCTCATATGTAGCTCCCCAACCCTATAATTCAGACCCCTCGCCCCTTCAGTCAGTATCATGTCTCACAAACCCTATATTGACCATCCTCATCCTCTCCAGATGGCGAGGATAAAAACCAACTTATCAGATTTGAGAAAGTTACCCCTTGTCCTCCTGTCCTCTTCTCCCCCTTACTGTGTAGGCTAATCTGTCCCCACCTGCACGAGTCCTCCCCTGAAGATACATTCCTACCTGGCCCATAGCAAGCTACCCTCACAGCAGTCTGTGCTTCCCCTTTCAAGGTGCACATACTGCTACGTGAAGTACTCCTTCAGCTTCCTGTATCTCCTCTGTCATTCTTCAGCAGTACAAGGCAAAAAAAATGTATCCATTTGTCTAGTGATTAGTGAGTTTTTGCTTTTCCTTTTAGCCTGTAATGACAGTAAAACCGTGAATGTTCTGCAGTGCCTATTTTAGAATAATTCTCTCTTCTCCCTTACTTGTAAAATTGATTTTGATTTTATTGAAGAACTGAAATCTTGAATTTGATGAGTCACATTTTCTTTCCTTGGTAAGCCTTTGAAATGTGCCAGGCATTCTGAGATGAACTTCTGGCAAATGTTCTTTCTGTCCCAGATTTGGATTTGCAGCTTACTCCTAGTGGAGAAGTCACAAAACAGATTGGAGAGGCCCTGCCTGTGTCATGCACGATTTCTTCTAGTAGAAATGCAACTGTGTTTTGGATAAAGGTCAGTAATTTCTCCCCTTCACACTTTATATGAGTGTTCACCTCTTCATATTACTGCTGCTACTTCAGTGTTTTGGAAGGAAGGAAGTCATTCAATGGGCTTTTTAAAGAATATTGTTAAAACGAGTCTTACACATATTGCTAAAAGGAGAGCTACTGACTCAAGTTGATGACTGAAAATCAGTTACCGTAATTATCGGCTCAATTTTCAAATGGAGAGAAGTAATGCTTACTGTAAAACCAATATAACTTTTTTGAAATGGTCTGTACAAAGCCCTTTGAGAATCAGATCCCTCTAAGAAGGAAAGCCCATTTGGAGGAATTTGGAATCATTAATCGTTTTCTCAGAGGTAAGCTTGGTCTTGGTTCCAATAAACATAACAAAAGGGCAAGGCAGGTTGAGAGATCAGATGTTAGCAACTGGTGTTCAGTGGCTGGTGAAAAAGGTAGCTATCATAGATGGTGGGTTTAAATTAAACCTATACTGCTGGAAACTAAAAGTAATGATACCTGATGATTGTTCAGTAGCATGTGTTGATCTTGTAACCCTGGTTCCTAGAGGAGGGTTGTCTGTGTCTCAAACAGCTTATACCACTCATGTTTTTGTCTAGCCTGCTAGAAAAGCTCAGAACTAACAAATGATCACATCTATGCCCTTGATTTGAAAGCAAAGTTGTTCAAGAAGAAGGGAGGTGGCTTTTAAAAACCTCCAGTAGTTTCCACTTTTCAATGCTTTGTGTTGCTGTCAGCTATTCAAATGCAGTTATTAATGGGGGAGCACTTTAACAGTGAGGCTCTAATCGACCAAAGCATGTGAAAAATTCTGTCGATAGTAGTCACATTTGTAATTTAGAGGTTAATGTATTCTGAGTTAGAATTCAGAGATTAACTCCTTACTTTATCAGGACAATACCAGAATGCAAACAAGTCCATCATTTTCAAGTCTTCAGTATCAAGATGCTGGAAACTACATCTGCGAAACTACTCTACAGGAGGTTGAAGGGTTAAAGAAAAGAAAGACACTTAAACTCATTGTGGAAGGTAAGGGAGCAGATAGCTACGATTATTAATTGTACTTTTCAAAGAAAGTCGTTAACTGTAATATTGTTCTTGTAGGAAAACCTCAAATCAAAATGACAAAGAAAACCAACACAAATAAAATGTCTAAAACAATTGTCTGCCATGTGGAAGGTTTCCCCAAACCAGCAGTGCAATGGACGGTTACTGGTAGCGGAAGCATCATAAATAAAGCAAGTATTTTTTCTTACTACTTTATTCATCAAAAGATAGTGCACAGGAGATGCGATTTAAAATCAAGGAACGTTTTCCAGGCAGTGAGGTTGAAGAAACTCAGTCTATTTCTTTTATCTAAGAGAAGGTTAAGTGGTAGCTGTAGCTGCATGGTACTTACATGGACGATTTCTGATGATAGAGGTCTTTTGAATAGAGCAGGTGAAGGCACGGAAGATCCACTGGCTACAAGCAGAGGCTGGAAGGAAAAAGAAAAGGTTACAAATGAAATATGCATTTTTAAGTGAGGGTACTTAATCATTTTATCTGGGTAATGTGATTCTGCCATTGCGTAAAGAATTTACAAATAATGATGGAACTATAGAACTTAGATTAGAAAGCAAAGGCGTACTTGATGTAGGCATTAACTGGGTGAAATGTAATGAAATGTGGCAAGTACAAGTCAGAAAATACAGTCAATATAGTTCCTTATGTGCATAGCAGTTTTTATCCTAATTTTTGTAGTTGTTTTTGTAGGGTTATACTTGTTGTTTCTGACTGGAAACAGAATCATAATGCAGTCATCCTGGGGGAGAAATAAGGAGTACCCATACGCAGCAGGAAGAATGCCTGGAAAATAAGCAAACTGAAGTATTTTCGTATTGATTACCAAATCACATGCAAAGCATTGCCACATTTTGCCTTAGCAGGAAAAATAAATGAGACATCTGTACAAGCAGTTAGAGACTGGAATTACAATGCACAGTGCTCCTGTAGATTTCATTACTCCATTAGGTTTTGCTTTAATCCTACAGAAATTATGTATAGCTGTCAAAATTTGTCCATTTCTTTGAAGTTATAGTGCAGGAATTGTCTTGAAGCCATATAAATGATTGAAAATAACTTTCTCTGGACATTGTATTAATCTAAGAATGATATAGAGCAAATTTTAGGAACAACTTCTCTCACTGTTACAGTACGGATCCTGCAGGTACTACTAAATACATGTAGCTTGGCAAAATAATGCTTAGTGTGGAAACAACTTGGAATGCCAGAAAGTGGAAAACTTACAGTGATTATTTTCCTTATAAAGACATAAATGAGAAACAGCAAGATGGAAAGAAATGAGAACTTAAAAGTTTGGGTTTGGGTTTTCTTTAAGAATTTTGTCACTTGGAATATTTTTTAAATAGTTGAAAGAAACAAAAGCGAATACAAAATGTGGTGAACCTTCTCAAAAATGCCTCTTTATCAGTGGTCTTGCAGTGCACGCTATACAAAATGTAACTATAACTGGATATCTTGACCAAAGATTTTCTTGCAAATAGTCACATTACCATTTAATAAAATAATGCATTATTTATATTGTTATTGTTTGGAAAACTGAAATATTAGTTGAAAGTTACTTGCCTCTGAACATTTTCAATGTGTAATACAGGTAATGTATGTATTGTTCTTTGCATTTTTCAAGGACACTAATCTTCATTTTTTTACCTTTTCAGACAGAGGAGACCAAATATGTTAATGGCAGATTTTCCAGTAAAATTGTAATTGCTCCTGAGGAAAACGTGACTTTAACTTGCATTGCAGAAAATCAGCTAGAAAGGACTGTGACCTCCCTGAACGTCTCTGCTAGTGAGTGTCTTCTAAAGACTATTTCCTTAACGTTGTAGTTTCACATAAAGTACCCACACTTCACACTCATACGAAGAGTAGGTCTGCATAGTAATGTTGATACCAAGATATTTAACCTTTTTGTCTTAAGTCAAGCAATTGTAAATCCAGTCTGGATCAGTAGTACATAAAATTTACTGATAGCTTGCTGGATGAAGTCACTTAGTCTTCATGATTTTGGCTAGCTATCTCATGTATGCAATACATTATTTACTTTTGTAAATAATATTACAAAATAATAGTACAAAAATATTGCAAAATAATACATTACTTAGGAAGACAAAAGGCTTTATTTATTACTAAATTAACATAATCTTTTAGTCCCCAAATTCCAGTTTATTGTTACTGGTATGACTTCATTCAGAAGAGAAATCAGCCATACTGGGCTTTAACCAAATGTCACTTTCCAATGATGAAAGGTGGTGAGAAGCTACAGTTTGTGGAAGGGTAACACAGAAATACTCAGTCAGAAATATTTCTGAGATTAATATTACAGGTTTTAAATAAGATTCTTCAATTGGATATATTATAGTTACAAAGGAAAGACTTCTGCTTAAAGGTAAGATTACCTTGTTTGGCAAACACTGCATTAAGTTTCAAGTGTTTCTGTCATTGCTGTAAATAGGCAATTAAAAGTGATGTTCAGGTGTAACACATTTTGTCTTTAATTTAGTTTTAACATTTTTTCATTTCAGTAAGTATTCCAGAATACGATGAGCCAGAGGATAGAAATGGTATGTATGGTTTTCTGTCTCCATAACCCTTTCTGTTGATTGTCTCAGTTCAAGACCTATGTCGTATCACTGAACAATTTCCACAGTCCCTCAAACCTGGACTTGATTTGAAATAGCTAGTGCCGTGATTGACTAAGAATGTGACTTTCTTGAAGCCTTAAATGTGTTTTTAAGAACAATGACTACTTTTTTTTTAATTTTTACTTTCTGACCCCTTTTCTTTTTTCTGATGGAAAGTCTTTAGAAATGGTGTAATGCTTTACTTTATCATAGGTCACCTCATTAACTTTTCTTCTTTGCTTCAGATGACAATAGCGAAAAGGTTAATGACCAGGCAAAGCTAATAGTGGGGATTGTAGTCGGTCTTCTGCTGGCTGCTCTGGTTGCAGGTGTTGTCTACTGGCTCTATGTGAAGAAATCGAAGTAAGAATTTATGGAAAACTTGATACTAAATTGAAAAAGAAATAATCATAAGTGGAAATGTGTGTCTACCTGTTTTGCTTCCTGCAGCATTCCAGTAGTCTGAGTGGGGAAAAGTTGTTACAGTAGGTGCATGTAATAGAGAAGGGAAACCTGGTACCTCTGATCAGCTTGTGCTAATGCTTAACAGGACACATCTCCTGGAGGTGGGACTCCGAGACTTTTCATAGATCATCACCTGTAATGAGGTTCGGTTTCCTGACAGCCAAGTCTGTGCTGATTCTTGCATTTAATTATAGTACCTGCTACTTAATTGTGGGATGTTACCTCTGTGTGGCTTTATTGGTATTAGAAACTGTCTTCATTTAGAAGTTGGGTAGCTCATTTGCTTTAAAAATTGAATAAATTACAGAATAAGTCTAAACCGTTTCAGGGAGAAGAGAGATCCTTAATTCATTTGTTCGTATATATTTGGAGATCTCTGAAGTAAAATTGGTAAAGATAGACCTTGCGTTGCTGGAAAAACTAGAAGCTATCGTCCAAATCAATACGTTTTAGCCGTCCTAGGCATAGAGCAGGATTTGCCAGTGAGTCCTGCTTGCTTTCAAGCTTCTTCATTATCACACAGGCTCACTTTAGAAAATAAACGGGATGATCTCAAAAAGTAACCCTGTTTCTCCATCCTTTTAAAGATAGCCACGACTCTATGCCATTTGGCCTTACCCCTACATTTGTCTCCAGGGAGAACTGAGGGCAGGCTTCCTCTCTGAAGGGTTCCTTACAGCTGCTTCTTAACAGGGAAGATTAAGGTAGTTATGCATAACATGCTCAAATCAGTACAGATATAGAAGCAATCTTAAAGTTCAGTTGTTCTTTCTATGACCTTTCATTAAAATTAGATGAAGTGAGATCTAAAATATACCAGTGGGATTTTACTATGAACAACTGTGTTTTCATTGATGTGAAAGTACAAGGAATTCGCCATCTGCTTGCGAATACTCTTTTTTGAAGAATACATAAGGATTTACTCTAGCCATAACTGAGCAGGTTTTGGAAGTTTTTCAAATAAAGAATTGCTATAAATTACCCAAGCACAGAACCACATTCAGATATTATACAGGAAAAAAAATATTTTTTGCAAAGCTTATGCTTCTTTTGGTAGAAATTAAAAAGTACTAATAACATTGAGCTCTTTCTCCCACACTTTGCTACTAGTGTAATAATGTCTAGAATCATTTTCTTTTGTCTTTCCTTTTGAATGTGAGAACGTGGAATCATGCAACTTTGATTCACTGGTTTGGATTTTTTTGGAAGAGGTGGTTTGGGTATAAGGAGGGCAGAGAAGGTGACATGTCTTTTCTTACACCATTATGTGGTGTGGGGAGAGCTAACAAGACTCTTAGAATATAACAGGTCCTTTGCTGAGATGAGTTTTATGACTTAAGATAACTTTTTCAGCTTCAAAGATAGGATATGGCATATTCTAAATGGACAATACTTCTTTTCCTCATGCTAAACTCCTCTTCTACAAGCTTAGAGTAAAAATTAGAGCTAGAACTGATTAGACAGGTTCACTGAGAACAAAATAAAAATACCTTTATAGTTAAATAATAGTCTTCATATTTGATACATGGTTGCTGGCCTCTGAAACCCTTAACTGATGCATCATCACTGACAATCTGTTCTCAGCATATATTTAAGTAATCTGTTGTTATCCTTTCTGCTTTCTGCACGCCGTACTTGCAAGAGCAAGCAGAGCGTCAGTACCTATTCTGACAAAGTTTTCAGCATGACTTACAACCTAGAAATCAAAATAGACCTTGCAAAAAGCACCTTACAACCCCTCCATCTCCATAGAGGCCAACAGTGTTAGTAGTTATTTTTTGAACCCACCCTTGAACAGTAACTCACCTAATCTCTATCCCCAAAGTGACGCCAAAGGAAAGTCTGAGAAGGCAGCAGCACAGAACTTTCCCAGTCTGCCGAGGCAAGAAAAACATTACTTTTTTTCATTATTGGTGTTGTGGTTTGTATAATCTTCTATTGTCTTGTCATCCACACTAAGTAGGAATTATACTTGTAGCCTTGGAGTATATTCACAATAAATCACTTCTATAGTTATTTCAGCTCCTCTTGATGCAAAAGCAAATTATTGCCACATATTCTTTTCACTATGAATATTATCCCATAAATCAGGGACTCATCCGTATTCCACATCCTGCAACCAGCCCCCTCTTGAATAAAGAGTTGAGGCTTCCTACCCCAGCATGCTATGTTTCTCCTTCATCTGAGCAGAAGGCCACTTGTTTTCTACAGATTTCTCCTTTTTCCAAAAAGGATATTTTAAACTAATTTGCACCGAACAGAATATAACTTAGCACTGCTGAATCCTTCTAAAATTTTTGTGTCAGACCTCAGTCAAGTGATTCTGGGACACCCATCTTCAGCAAATCCTTCATACAGGAAATTTTCACCTTGCCAGAAACAGCTGGGAGTACAGCACAAATCAAAGGTTTAGCAGGAAAAGAATGTACCTAGCACCCTGTATCCATGTTCTCTAGGCATGGAAGTTTTGCATGTGGATTGGACCTTTGTCCCATTTTTGCTCCTTGGGTTTGGAGGTGCACAAATCTCAAGTCACATGAGGCTACATCAAGGTTAAAGTGGTTTAAAATGCAGTGAGGGAAAAATTTCAGCTGGGCAAATTGAAGCACAGCAGCAGTCTTAAGATTGTTCATACTCAGAGCACACCAAACTCTTGAAATTCTTCTTAGGTCAGAGTAATCAGGAATGTCACTAGTGTCTCTGAAACTGGACACTTGAAGCATAACAGTTCTGCTTTTCTGATACTTTATAGGAAACTAGCATATGAATCCAAATGTGGCAGGTCAAATACACAGGAAACTTGCTGTATGTTTTGAATAAGACTCAGCATTTGTATTGTTTTTTCGTGCAATTCCCTTCCAGAGAAAAGACAAGGTTACAAACATCTCTGAAAGTGTCAGTTCATGTCACAAAACTTCTATAAAAGTGGCATAAGCTAAAAAATGGTCACTCGTTTCTTGATGACTGGAATGTTTTTCTAATATCTCAGCCTTTTGTCCCTGCTGATGGAGATTTGAAAATAATTAGTGGGAGGCAAGACTGGGGTAAATAGAAAGAGGTTGCACATAATCCAGATTTGGGTGTATAAGACCGTTAGCTCCTAGAAAATCTTTTGTAGCGGTGCAGTTGAGTGTCAACATGCCTTTCAAAAGTGATGCAAGCTTTAATGAAATTCGTGGCTCTTGCTTCAGCACCCAGAACTACACCTATGAGTATTCTCTTACCCGTCATTATCACAAGCTTGGGTAACAAGGACAAAGAGCACTGCAGATTTTCTTCCTTAAAACAGTATTGAGGGTGAAGCCTAGACTTGTGAGATTAAAAGAAATCAGCGATTAAAACCCAACAACAATTTTTGAGTCACCTATATGCAGTCTATATTTACTCTACAGCAGGGAAAACAATTGAGATGGAAAATGGTCTTTATATTAAAAACAATGCTGTGAACATTATCTAAACAAAATCCATGAAAACAACAGCCCCTCAGCACACACACACACTCCAAAGAAAACTAAAAACCTCACTTTGGTACTACTTACAGAGAGATTTTGATTAGGATTCCCTGAGGATAATTATTTTCCTGAAGAGCAAGCATAGATAAATGTAAAATATGAGTCATAATTTTAGGAAGAACTCAGAATGATCCATGTTTTACAAATGAATTTAAAAAAAAAAAAAGAAAACAACACAGTGGAGAGACATAAGCAAACTCATTTTCATACAACTTACTTCTCACTCTTCAGACCGATATAGCCAGAGCATGCTAAGGTGTGGACTTTGTTTGTGGAGCTGTAGGTGATGTTAAAGTGTGTGAGATGGCCTGGGCAAAGTGGGCTGTCTTGCCCTTTTCAGCAAATCCTCCGGAATATTTCCATCCACCCGGACCACATTGCCCAGCTGCGCAGATATCATCAGGAGCTCAGTCTTGAGTTGCAAATGGAGCAAACTGACAGTAGTTAATGCACAAAAAAAAGTAAGGAACAACTGTTGTTGAATGTTAAGCTGGCAAAGGACCATTTGTCCTATGCCTCAAGTCATCTCAGGAAGTGATGGAAACCATATTTTGAGCCATTTCTCTGTTACAAACCCAGGCCACGTCTGTTGAACCCTGAGGATTGGTGCCATGCCAGGGTCGCCTATTCCTCCACTGGAAGAGGAGCACTGCCAGTGGATCACTGCAACTCAGTGAAAATTACTCTTCTGTCTCTTAATAACACCATTTAGATAGCACGAAAAAAGGCAGCAGTATTGCTTGTGCTGAGGTGGTGAATCTGCCTAGATATCAGTATTTGGGGAACAAAAAAAGAAAAGAAAGGGAAAAAAAAAAAAAAAAAAAAGCAAGATCACCAAACTACCAGAATTAAACTGCTGTATTTCAGTCTTGGGCACTGAGAATCTAAATCCACCTGATTGTCAGACATGAAAAACTGCTGCTGCTCTCATTTCAAGCAAGTGGTATATACTGCCCTCCAAAAGAGCTCTGGGTTCCCTGCCTTTTAAATCTCCCGTTTTCACCCATTTTGGCTTTAGGAAAATAGAGATGACATTTAGTGAGGGGAACAGTTTCACTGCATCCAGAACTAAAATAGAACACTTTAAAAATCAAAACCTGATTGCATTGCAGAACCTCCCAGGTTTAGTCATCAAACAAAACCTAAAGATCAGTAACGCTGGTTAGAGTTCCCTCCGCTGTTAAGTGTCAGGTCATGTGAAATCCAGTCTGCTTTGGGCACTGTAAAACCCTTGATAAGAGGCCAAAAAAAAAAAAAAATCATACTGAGCCATGCCAATAGTCTATCCAGTCCACGCTCTTGTCTCCAAGAACAGACTTAAGCAGTCACTTGAGGGCAGATGTGCATGATACTGCTTTCTCACCTCCAACTCATTTGAGCTCAAGTAATTGCCTGAGTCCAGATTCTTTCAGCTTTTCATCTCTTTCCCTACTGTCTCCAATTTTGTAAGACTTATTTATGGAAAAGACTCATTAGCCACATGACAAGCCAAATCCTGTGCTCTACCCTAAAACAAAGATTTTTATTTTTTTAATTAAAAAAAAAAAGTTTTTTAATTTTTAAGGGATTTGTTTGGTTGAGGGTTTGTTTCTCTTTTACGAGGATTAAAGAGATTTGTGAAAGGTTAAGATCACAGAAGGTCAGTCTCTCCCAAAGCATTGAATTTTCTTCTTCATTGCATCTTACATCCTTTCCTTCTGTGCACATCACGTGTTTCAGGTTTTGAATACTGAAGAAAGTAGAAAGTTACTGCACAACAGAAATTTACCACTGTAGAACAAGTTACTTTGTGATATAATCTCAACATTTTAAAAATGAAATTTGCCGGCAATAAGCAGAAGTTTGAATCTTTGCAGTAAGTGGGTTTTCAGCACAGACACCTTGCTGTCAGCCATACAAACATAACAGAGGCGCTCTAAAGCCAATAGTAAGAGGTAAATGCAGCTTCGAAGCATCAAAACTTACAGCCACTCAGGAAATAACCTACTCTAAAACCAAAAAGATTTTAGAATAGTCCCATTCAGCGTAATTGGTGGGATTTTGGGCCCAGAATCCCATCCCCCCCGGCGCTCCACCTTACATGCCGCTCCTCAGCCCAAAGAGCAGCATTTCAGCAGCGCTCCCAGAGGCGTCGAGGGTTAGGTGCGTTTGCACCCCATCAGAACCTCTTCTGAGATGAGAACTAAACTATACTCTCTGAACAGTACCATTCAAGGCTACTTCAACTCAGGGCACACTTTTAGTGCTTAGCCGCTGCTGGTGGCCTTTGCTCAGATGGAGGATATGCACAGAAACACTCCACTAGCAAATATTCAGATCAGGAGTTTTGGGAGGTACATACCTGCATGGTGTCAGCGTGACATGTCACACTATCTTGCTAACCTGTGTCTTCATTGTATTTTGCAAGTCAGTGTCACTATGGGTCTTTACCCTGAAGCAAGGGTGAGCATATGCACGAATCTGTCACAACAGACGTTACTTTTCTGTAGGGGAAACAAATTATCCGTAGAGAAAACGCGTATACAATAATCTGCTTTGACACAAGGGATTTACTTTGTCCCGCTCAAACACATTTGCCCATTTACATTGTAAAAATTGCGGCCTTCAAAATGTTATCGCAGCACTGCAGGAATCTTCCACCTTGGCAGACAGTGAGGCTTCTCACACATTAAATGAATAGCTTAGTAGTTTTATTGTGCTAAGGTAAACTAAGCACTTAACTCATTAATTCATCTCCACTACTTGCATTAAGGAAGACCTGCTATTTTAAATGAGGCATACCTCTTCTTTTACCCCTCAAACATTTACACAATCTCTTCTTTACCCAAAGCTTGTCAGTCATAGCCAGCACAGATCTGGAAGCCAGAGCGGGTTTTTTCGGTGTTGTCGGAATTTTCATTAATTTCTTCACAGTTAAAGAGCTTCCGTTCGGCACAGGCTCTGAAAGTCAATTACTACAAGCACACAAAAGATTGCCATGTTGATCAAGATATCTTAGCCACACTTGTAACGTTTTAGTACGCCTTAAAGCAAACTCTTGTTTATTGAAACAACCTACGCAATTAATTTGTCAAGAAACATGGATCTGCACAGCTGGTTTAACCTTACTAAATGTCTGCTAGCTCAGAATGATTCTGAATTCCTCAAGAAGTAAAACACACATATACACGGTACTAACTCCAGTGGGGGAACCGGTGCTGTTGGTCTATTTACAGACATATGCAAGCCTATTGCTCTGCTCAGACCAGAACTGTAAGAATTTTATGTATTACCAAGAAGGGAGGAGACAGTGTTGTTGATGTGAGGATGGAACCAAATGCTATAGATGTGTACAAATGACCTTAATTTTTCATTATAGGACAGCATCAAAACATGTAGACAAAGATCTTGGAAATATAGAAGAAAACAAAAAACTAGAAGAAAACAATCATAAATCTGAAACTTAAGAGAAAAAATGTGTCAGTCATCATTCCAGGTAAGTGTTTCATATTGCAGCGTTTAACATCTCTCTGTCCACCATTTCTCTCTAGTCATCTGTGTCTGACGATCACAGTGGTGGCTTGGAGTCTGTTGCTCACCTTTCGGAGATTAGGCAGTGGGGTGGTTTTGAGTGGTGTAGTATTAGGACAGACAGACTCAACCCCTGGCCAGTTAAGAATTCATACCTGCATATGCACATATTAAAGAAGCCTGACATTTAGATGTAACTTAGTACTTGGCTTTATTTTAATCCACATACTTGGGGAAATGGAAATACAAATGTGTATAATTTATCACTGTGGTGTACGTGTGTGTGTGCATGCATGTATGTATGTATATGAAGAGTACGTTTAGGTATAGTTTAGAAGGTTTTGAGTTGTGACTTGAAATGGTCACGGGAACCTTCTTCTCTTACTGGAAGCAACAGTTTCTAAGTCCTTGGTCAGCTTTATTCACCATCACTGTAAGAGGCATGAAACTTTCCTTAGAACAAAAATCATTCTTTTACTCAAGATTTCACATACTCACACTATTATCGATTTTTATCGTGGAAAGAGACACTCTACATTAAGTTAGTAACAATGCAACAGGTATGAAAGTTTCCCCAACTGGGATCTGTATAAAATAAACTGTATACAAATAATTAGGTAGGTGCAGAAGTTCTGTTAGGAATTACAGGAGCGTTACAAAGCACCACCAGCACCACCCGATGTTCACATATACATACACCGCTGCTGCATACGTATGTGCCACTGTTGCTTCTCTCCCCTTAGCACCCAAAGCAGGGATTTAGACCATTTTTCTGACCAACTAAGGCCATTTTAAATTAACACTGTTCTAGCACAACAGCGTGGAAACCAACTAACCATACTGAGGCTTCCTGAGTGAGTCATCAGCTGTTCTTAAAAATGAGAGGAGTAAGCGTTCAGTGGTGGTGCGTTGTGGGGAGAATTACCACATTTCATATTTAGATAAAAAAAGTTTCTTATTTAAAGACAGCTCCTTATGAATAATTTCAATATGGTAGTAGTGTCTGAAATTTTAAAGTACAAGGGACTATTTTGGTGCTAAATATTCAGAATTCACTAGGTAGAATGCTTATATAGTATATAGACATGGAGCATTGCTGTATGCACTTTGCTAGCAATATCACTGTTTTACTAGTTTGAAAGAGGGAATTGGGAATACCAAAGTTATGCCCTATGAATGATCTGAAAGTGGAAAATAAATTTGGATCTTGAAAAAGTTGCAGTGTAAATACCCAGCATTTCTGCTGCAATTCTATGGGAAAATTCTGTAATCTTCTTGGTTAGGGCTCGGTTTGTATTTTTTGTTGTGGACCTGGTACCTTCTGCAACATTGCAATATTGAGGTGATTAAATGGAGGTGAAGTTAGCTGAGGGTATTTATTGAACATAGGAGTTCAAATAACATCGTGTGCCTTCAGTGCAGTCTTTTACTCTAATTATTTTATTTCTTCAGATCAGTAGATCTCTATAAAAGAAAGCTTATCCATAAATCCATTCCTTACCAGATAAACTTAGTGGATTTACCGGGAACAATATTGCAACAGCTATTCTTATCGTGAAAGAAAGTATTCTCATCACTGAACGGCAGAAGAAAGTACTATTCATGTAGCTGTTTATTTGAAGGTTAGATACTGAGTAGTTATTTTGGTTAACATATTTAAAAGTGTTTAACTGGCTTTATCTTTCATATTTTCAGAGAATACATATAGACCAATTGAAGCATGAACGTGGATTGTATTTAAACATATACAAAGAAGTGACAGCTATTCATGGTTCAAGTATTAAACAGATCATACTACCAAGTTTTCAAAGGGATTTTAGACACAATTATATCAAGCTAAAAAAACCCCACAAACTAATTTTGGCAACAGCCATGATAATAGGTCACCATGTTGTGTTCTGTTTGAAATATTTTTTTGTAAATGTCTGCACTGAAGATTTCTTTTTGTTTGCCTTTATGTAAATTTTTTACGTAGCTATTTTTATACACTGTAAGGCTTTGTTCTGGGAGTTGCTGTTAATCTGATGTATAGTGTAATGGTTTTATTTCAATTGTTTTTATGACACCCTTTGAGCAGGTACATGTCTAATTCTGATTGTTATCAGTGAAGCCTCTGCTTTGTAGCAAGTACCTAGAGTGTAAGATTGTCTTAAAGGAAAATGTCAAGTTCCTTTTCCTTTCTTTGAAATCACAGTAAAGAGGAAGGGTGACAGCTGTGACAAGAATAAACTAAATTGTTAATGAAAGTGAACATTTAAAAAACCATGCAAAGCTAAACAGCCAGAAAGGAATAAAGAGCTTCCACAGAGAAGGCTGGGTATTGAGCAAGGAACAGAATGAAAAATTCCTAGCCTATGTACAGACGGTGGCTAATAATCCTTTTCTTCTAGAGCAAGACACTCATTTTATTGATACGTTATCAGTCGTCTTTCATGTTAGAATTAGGATAAGGAACTGAAATTCTGGATTCATTTTGATTCCTTTATGTTATCTGCTGCCTTAAAGTACTGTACCTTTTCTTCATTTCAAAAAGATACCAGTCAGAATTGGAAACTTTTTTCAAAAAGTGGTCATATCAAAGCTGCATTTTTTTCCCCCAAAAATAGAATATATATATATTTTTTGTGTGTTTTTGTTAACTATGCTACAGATATTGAATGCACCTTGAGATAATTTTAGTGTTTTTAACTGGTACCTAATTTATCAAACAGTACATATAACTGTAACAATGAAATGTCTATGTATCTTTAGTTACACTCAAGTTTGTAACTTTATAAACATGTTTTATGCTTGAGGGAATTTTTAGAATGGTACTGATAAGAAAACATTTTAGGGTAAATGGCCAATAGAAAATTGTACTTAAGGGAGAGAAGTTTCACCTTATGCGGAAGGTTAGTTTCTGGAAGAAAGTAACAGGCAGCTTTGATGGAGAGGAACAGTAGAGTAAGCAGAACATCAGGTTTCCATTTACAAATATCCAGGGAAAAAGTAAGTTTTTATAGACTGGTAGGCAAAAATAAATAAATAAATAAATAAATAAGTAGAAAAAGATGGACGTTAGGAAATGTATTTTGCCACTTTTGCATTATCTAGGGGGAAGAAAACACTGTTACTTGTAAATTTGTAAAATGTTAAATGTCTGGGCAGTAGTGACTGATGTCTTAATAAAAGCTTCCTGTAGTGCATTGGCATGGATTAAATGCATAAGATGTCCTATAAACTCTATGCTGTGTAAAATATTAGAGGGAAATCCTGTTACATGCCTCTCAACTTTGATTTGCTACTGTTTTATTTGGCAAAAAGAAAAAAATTATAATCTTGGTCAATATTTAAACCAAAGTAAAATGGGGGAAAAACCAAAGTAATTTGTTTTGCATGGCTAAGCCATTGTTATCTCTGTAAATATTGTGATTTTTTCTTTTTAGAATTTTGTTAAAAAAATTCTAAAATTTTTAAACACCTGTTTTTCCAAAATAAAACGTGAACACACAAAAATTACTTTATATACAAATATATCTTTTTCTTTTGGTGCAAGAACACTGCCAAGTGATACACATTTAAAAAAAAAAAAAACACAGTGGGCGTGACTCTAAACAGGAAAAGTTGTGTAACAGAGTCCTGTGAAGGAGTGTGCAAACATCACCTGACTTTGTTTATAGCACTACAGATAGTTCTTAAATACAGAGAAGAAACCTCCAAAGATCATAAGGGAAAGCATAGGGAAGGGCTGAAAATTTTCATACCACTGTCGGGGGAATACAGAGGAGAGGAGAAGAAAAAAAGTCCTTCAACTTCCACAGCTACAAAAAAGGAATAAAAACAACTCCTCGCCTTTTGAGATTCTGCTAGATCTCCTATGCACTTTAAGTCGTCAATCCTAGGAGCTGGGTTTTTCACTGCTCCAAGTTCACTATAGGCACG
The DNA here is from genome assembly GCA_013389945.1 of Fregata magnificens. NCBI lineage: Eukaryota > Metazoa > Chordata > Aves > Suliformes > Fregatidae > Fregata > Fregata magnificens. The sequence goes on along the minus strand of WAAD01018502.1, from coordinate 23,628 downwards.
TTTCAAGAACCAAGAGTGCAAAAGAATTAATGTTTCTATCCATGCCTAAACAACAATAAAACTGAAGTATATCTTCACTTGCTTGTCTGAAATCTCAGTTTACGAGAACACGTATGAACACGAGGGCGGGCACTTACCTAGAGCTCGCGCTGTTGCTGACTGATCCTGCAAATATGCCTCCCTAGGGTCTGGCTGGGACAAAAAGTCCCGCGAAGCCCAGGGGGGCTTGGTGTGGGTGTATGGGCCTTCTTGTGGACCAGAGGGGCAGGACCTAGAGAGCATAAGCACTCACTCGGAGAAAAGCACGTGCCCGGTGGGCACGTGAAACCTTCCAAAAGTTCATCGTGCAGGTCTCTACTTGTGACCTGTTTAAAAGAATACCCTAGCAATGAATTTTAGAGGGCCTGTTCAAATCTGATTTTGTACACCACTCCAGAGTTTAACTTCAGTTTACTACACACAGGAAGACAAAAAAAATCCCTGCTCACAAACGGTTTAAAAGCATAGCAAGAGGGAGTGGGGGAGAGCCAATCCTCTTGTTTTAAGGTTGGGAAATTAAGACTGTTTGTGGTGTCTGTTCATGGCTGTACAGGAAACTGCCACTGAGCTTGGAACAAACCAACAGGTTTGTCTACATGCTGCAAAGGCAGCATCGTGCAAAAATACCCCTTGGGCTTCCCAAGCAACTCTGTAAGTCCCCAGAAGCAATAATACCAAAACGATAGCTGTACTGCAGTGGCTATGAACCACTATTAAAACACTCGCACAGAAATGTGATAATGGCGCAGCCAGAAGGTGAGGCCTTCTGAAAAAAAATAAGTACTAGCGGTCAACACAACAAAAGGCAAAGCAGCAGGGGCATTTTGTACTGGTTCTGAGTGCTACAGAACGGCCTCCATTCTAGGGCTTTACTGCACCTCCAGGTACTGCGCTGCTGGGGCTAGCAGCTGGTCAGAGCCTTAACTAATGTTAAATGCTTTACCGGACTGCTTGACGGTAAAACATACAATCCACGCCTGAATGCCTGTGTATTATCCATGATTTGCGAACATCAATCCAGCACTACAGATGGTTGAGGCAATATGTTACACCTTTTCCTGGACAGAGAGTTTTCATTCTGTCATGTTTTGAAATACATATACAAATAAGTAACTCTAAATTCTGTATTGATTATTACTTGAGCATTATGAGATACTAACATGAGTTTTATCCATATTGGTACCAGCCCATAGAGACAGACAAGAATGAATAAATGTAAATTTGTTGTCTGTCTGTTTGGGGGGGTTTTTTAAGATCAATTTCATCAGGGAACATCCGATATTCACCTAATATCCTCAGCTGCTTGCTGTTACAGTTAAATCTGATTTACTTGTAGTACCACATGTAGCTGGATACCTTCCTGCTGACTTCATGTTTAGACAGCCATATGTATGTAATTATCTCAGCTAAGATTAAGCAGTGACATATGAAATGAGATCATGACCTCCTGTGTCAGCCACATCTGTGCAAATGTTTTCTGGGTTTTCTTTTGACGAGAATGCATCTCCATCCAGGTGGCTGTTTCCAAGAAATGCCCAATACAGATTTTTCAAACAGATTTCTCCTCCAGGCAGAAGAAGATGGAGGGAACACAGGAGGTACATAACTTCTAGTTACGTGCTTCTCCTAACCCCTGAAGGGCTCCCACGCTCTTCTGGAACAGGGTAGCATCTTCAAGCTGGTGCAATTCAGTGCTGAGCAAGGCTGACTACAGCCTTCCCTCGCAGTGGTCTGCCAGAGAGGGAGGGCGCCGCCTTATTACAGGGGGAGCGTAGGAAGGAAGGTAGAAAGGTTGCAAACCAACCAACCCACCACACACCCCCTTTAACTGTGTATGCTTCACGTGCAATGCAGCACACACATTTAATAACGATTTGCTACATTTCAAATTATCAGAGAATCAGAAACTAAGCTTATTACTTATTATCAAATTATGTCAAAGTCAATTTTTAAAATAAGACTAACTCCATCCATCCAGCCACTCAATTCTTTAAATGTCCTGTAATTCATACATTTTTCTCATTTACATTCTAAATAGAGACATTTATTCTGTTAGCAAGGCATTCACTTTGATGTAGTAATGAATTTCAGGTTGAGAAGGTAGAGCCTGACAAATTGTTAGGAATTTTTGTTCCTTAGAAAACAGTAATGTACCTCTCTCATCACACACCCACCCCCACAAATGTTTTGTCTGTTCTCATGTTCCACCTGGTGATACAGCTAAGGCTTCCATCGTCCGCTGTTCCCTGTCCTAGTGCTCGCTTTTGCATCTCCTGTTCTGTATAGATTGATTCTCTGCTGCCCTCGCCATCATTTGTTTATTTGTAGGACATTTAGTTCAGAAATGCCAAAGCACCCTGAGGTAGATAAATACCAGCAGTTTAACACAACTATAAACATAAAATGGGCTGTGAAACAGGGAAAAAAATAGAAACATACTCAACTTCCTATGCTTGGGCTTCTACACGTTCATATCCGTTGTTCTGGAGTGCCCTGGAGTTTCCCCATTTTGGAAAAATTGCACAAAATCTAATCCACACTACAAAGGCTCAACTGCAATACCATAACATATACCTATAGTACCAATGTGCTTAAGTCTTTTACTCTTTTTTTTGGTTGTTTTTTTTTTTGGCAAACACTTTTCCTGTCACTCATACAACTAGAAATAATGTTAAGTAACTAACATAAGGAATCTTTGTACTGGAACGCCAGCACAAGTCTTATGTTTAAGGATGTGATCTTTTTTTCATATATTTCAGTCCATGTAGTTGTGATGCAAGGATTCATTGCATACTACCCAGCCCTGGACTCTAGAGAGCAGAGGGAAGAAAGCAACATCCTAATTGCTCTAAGAAGTAACAGATTAAGTTCTATTTAAATACAGTCACTTCCACCCATTTACTTTTTCTAGGAAAAAGCATTCCCTCTTTCAGTACAAACCTACATTCAACCTCGCTCAGAAAAACTCTCTGTATAATAAAGCTTATATTAAAAGAGACCAACTACAAATCCAGAACAGGAGTAATGCTTCCCTCAGCTCAAACTCACATCAACCTAATGCTTTTTTCCCCTGAGATTCTCACCAGAGCAGTCAAGTAATCGCCTGCATAGGTACATCACTGATGACAATTTATTTTCTCCAGAGCTAGAAAGCAAATACAGATTCAGATTCTGTTGTAAGTGTTCAATAATGTCTACACAGCAGATCCAAGATTTCATTAATATTTGCATCCGTCACAACAAGAGCTAGTCTAGCATGGACAACAGAATACATTTAAAAGGAAGAATGTAATTAAATCTAAATCCAGGAAATTGAATGAATTGAAGAATCAAATAAAACCTCATAAAGGCAAAATATTTCCACAAATCCAGTTTCAGTGATGGTGATATAAAAGCTCTTTCTGTTTTTATTACTCCAAATAAAGAAAGATCACACTCGTTTACATGAATTTAAGAAGGTAATCACACACAACAAACACAACTGGCCAAAGTGACTGCACTTACTAAACAAAAAGAAACAGGATATGGAAATCAGATCAGGCAGACTTTCTGGTAAAATTAGAGTTAGCAAGATTACCAGTGTGTGGAATAAGGTAGTTTCAATTCTATGTGCAATGTCTTTCTAACTCCCACTTGCTGTACCTTGAAGTAATCCATTTTGCGGTGCAGGCTGGGTTTGCTGTGTGTCTTCTGCACAGTGCTGGGTCTCAGATTTTCCCAATCCAAAATATATCAGGAACAGCAGTGGAAAAGCAGAGGGTTTTTTCCAACTGAAATTTTTACACATATTATAGACAGGGGTAAGAAGTACAAGTTTGGAAACAAAAACCAGCAGTGGTTAGAAGCTCTTGAGAAGGTAACATTTGTGGACCATCTTCTTTCACGCTGCCTCTGCTTGAAAAATCAATCATTTGGTCCTTCAAAAAAAGGGCGAGGGAGAGAAGGGAAGAGTGAAGTTGCCAGTAAATAGGAGCATAACTCACTAAAAGTTATCTTTAGCAACAGCTAAATCTTTCTCAAATGCAAATCTTGGAAAAAAAAAGGCAAAAAAGAAGCTGAGATGGGAATGTTGCTATGGTCACTGCCCTCCAAAGATATAGTCCTAAGACAGGTGCAGTGCTCCATCCTAAATGCCATCTCGACTGCTCTCTCTGGAGTGCTTATTCAAACATTTGCTCTCTCCTCATTATGTATATGCTTTTCTACATTTACACTAGCTAAAAGGGGCTAATAGCTATCACCAAGAATGGATCTGGATCCCAAGGCAGTCAGAGCTATCCTTTATAAAGCTGCTACCCTTAGTGGCCACCTTTAGCTCCAACAGAGGAAGCCATCAAATCTCTTTACATAGCTCCAGAGAGAGAAACCTATAGTATTGGGCAGAGGAAAATTCAACAAATTAACAAATCCATCTAGTTCCAGTTGCAGCAGGACAGAGATTTAAACACTGAAAAGTAACTTTAACCATTACAGAAAGCATGCAGAGAGTTAGCATTAAGCAGGATATATTTGCTTCCAAAGTTTTAAGGAAGGTCTAATGGCTGAACCAGCAGAAGCACCTGGAGCAGAACTTGTTGAAGCACTAATCCAGCCTCAACATAGCAGTAGGTACCAAGAGAATTTTTTTTAAACATTTGCATTTCTCCAGTCAATTCAACTTAGAGTTCAGAGATGTACTGAGAAAAAAAAAAAACTTTCTTGTGATCTGTGGAAATAATCAGGCTGGACAGACTAAGCCTCTTCAACTCTAGGAGATATGGTGACCAAATCCAAACAGCTCAGCTTCCTCACTGTACATAATACTGCCTTTATTATAATAATTCAGCTTTCAATGCAAAAACATTTACATAAATTTACATGAGGAAAAGTATTCAAGTACATTTCAAGGTATTATTAACTAATAAACCCTTCTCAAATGATATTTTAATGCACTCGCTTCTTTCATCCACCTAGATCTTGACACAAGACGTGTATAGTAAGTAATCCAGCATAAAAGTGCATTACTCGCCATCCCGAATAAATCCACTTGAAATACGAGGCATGGCCATTTGCTGCTGGCTAGGCATATGGAAGAGACATGGCCAAAGAAACAGTAAACGTGGCTATAGTAAACAGCAAAGGCGAGAGAATTTCTAAGTGGGAAAACAGCTTCTCTGTTTCTACCATCCTGAAGAGAATTTCGGTGCGAAGATACCACAAATAGCACACTCATTATGTATTACTGATGCTCATCCACATGGGAAAAACCCTAAATTCTGGCTAATTCAAAAACTAGCACAGCAGCACAGAGGTGGTAAGAGAAAAACTGTCAGGAACTGAGGAATCGAGATGGAACAAATAATGAAATGACTCAAAAGACATTAAAGCTGACCAAGAATCATTAGAAAAGATTCAAAAGAAATTAAATCAGGAATGAGAATTTACTCAAAAAGAAACTAAAACAACATCTGTAAATTCACAGGAAGAAAAAGTAATGGGCTACCCAGAAAAAAACCTCTGTCTGCAATGGCAGCTATAAGTATCCAAACAGATTTGGAAAGCTGATCATAAAGTTCCAAGTGAAAATTTGCAAACCCCCACTGCTCCAAAACAGGTACCATAATCTGAAACTAACTGGAACCCAAATATTTTCCAGGACACATGAGAGACCAGGACAATTTTGACCATGTAGGAACTAATGAGCTACAACTGGGAATAAAAGAGCTTTTAAATTAAATACATCACCTTTAAGGAGGAATTCAAAAGATTGCAGACTACTGTGGAAGACAGCCTAAGCGGAGGAGAAATCAGACTAATACTTAAGATGCATTTACAGCACTTCCTTACTGTCTCTGGTTCTACAGCAACACAGTCATGCGAGGTCGAATTTCAGAACTACCACCTGCTAGGTCGTTGCCTCAGGGTCTGACTCTCCTTTACATTGCAGGCTTGAGACATGACTGATAGGGGCTATAATGCTTCTCGATTAATCAACATATTACTAATAATTAATAAATAACCTAATTAACTAATAAACAGGCTACTGTTATCAATTTACATTATTTGGCTTGCTATTACACACAGGTACAAAGCTACTGTTTATCACTGTCAAATCCTATTAGCTACGCAAAACTACTACTGAAATACTAATCTGTCACCCTTCTCTCCCCACACCATTTAACGTTAAGGTGCAAGTTATCCCTCTTGGCTCTACCCTCCTACAATGAGGCCTCTCCAAAGCAGACCTGACAGGTAGTCCCAGCGAGTTGCTCCAAGGGTTCCCTCTGGCATCCTGGTGGCCTTGGGCCGGTGGGACAGCTACACTACAGTTCACACTCTTACTGCTGGAAAATCTGCCCTCCTTTGTTCTTTATCTTTATCTTACTTTCCATTTTTCCATTTCTGAACCCACCTTTTTGCTCCCCTTGTCCCTCCTTTTCTCCAGCCAGTCTCCTCCCAAATGAACAACCTGCTTCTAATTACTTCTTCTCCATTGGTCCCAGTTCCGATACATCTACCCAAATTCAGTGGTTTCGGTATCAGTACTGCAGCAATCTCAGCTTTATCTGGTATTCCTGATACAGTTCCCTGACTGAGGGTGGCCTTGCGAGACAAACTCCCCTATGGCTGTCTGGTTCACACCAGTTTACCTGCCCTCTAAGACAAATCACTCTACTTGAGCCTTGATACCACTACCCGGTTCCAGCTAAGTACAAGCACTTTCCTATCTTCTGCATGAAGAGTGTGCACGACAGCAACTTGTTTTTCCAGACTCTTTCTGTTCACGTACACCATCCTGCTCTCTCTTAGTTGATGGATTACAAAGCATTGCCCTTGATGTGTGCTTGGGACAATCTGCAGGTTTCCTGCAGAGACCTTAGAATACAAGACCTGGTATTCCAGCAGGACGTTTTGCTCCCTCCCATAGGTTAACTCAAAAAAAGTGATCTGAGGGAGGACATAATCCGTAGAGATCATGGCCAAATGAATCATTTGTACAATAGGCAGAGGTAGCCTAGCTGTAATGGAGCACAGAAAAGGAGTTGATTTAAATCCACAACACTGAAATTCAAAGAGGTAGCAGAAACGTCGTTTTGCTCCCACCCCCTTGCTCCCCAAATAAAGTTAAAACAGAGCAGTGTTAACTATGCCGGGTATGCAGCAAAGCAAAGCACTGTGTAGAGAGAGCATCCAAAGCCAGTTGCACCAGTGCCTGAAGTAACCGGCAGAAGCAGAGCTTACTGCTTTGAGCAGAGTGCGATGTTCACCCTCTCACACTTCTGGTGCCTGAACTAGTGTGAGTGAGCATGCTCCGAGGAGAAATTGTCCCGCTTGAACATCTCCGGGGCAGGGCAAAGTTTTAGGTACAACATAAAATATCACAGTTAACATTAACGGGGGTTTGACTGTAGACAGTTAACTTTATTAGTCACAAAGATCAAGCAATCATCACAAACATACCCTTCTGATCCCTAATCATTCTTGACAGCAGGTGGAATTTGTTTTTTGAATTAGCAGTCCGTCTTCCCTCACGTCAGAGATCATTTCCTTCCAGTACAGTCTCAGCACCTGGAGAGCAAGGCAGCGTTAATAAGTTTCTTTTCCCCTACTGATGCCAAACAGCCTATCATTAATCACACTGTCACCGGATCCTATTCTGATGAGAAAAGTAAGCTAAGCATTATTTATATTTCTAAGTATGTTAGGCATTTACAATATGGTTTTAACAGTTGATACACTGAATTTCTGTGACACTGGTTCAAATAGCAAAATGACACCAGTTTAGTATGTGAAGATCTGCTAGCCATTTCTAAGCCCTGGCTGAAAGTACCCAGGCTCAACAAAAAAGTTACAAGAATTATTTTCTTCTTTTCTTCTAAAACCTGTTCTCAGTAAAAACCCAAACTCCGTTACCATTCCAGGTAACATTATGTTGGCAGTTGCTTAATTAGCCTGTTCACAAGGTGCTGGTGACATTGCTTATTTTAACACTTGCCAGTAAAAAGGTTCAGCTGTCACAATTGTTCAGAATTTTTTCAGCATTGAACTGGGCTGCAATCTGTGATGGCTTTTAGCCATTTTTTCTGTTCCTATAGTCTGCAAAATAAAGCCTTGTACAGCAGCGAGCTCAGGGCCCTTCAGCTGGGACATCTGCTCTCCTGAGTGGTTACCTCAGGCAAACGACAGTAACCTACCAGATTTTTCCAAACATACAAGTTTTACCTCATTCACTAAAGGCAAAGATTTCCCTCCTCCCTTATTATTATTTTTTATTGCAACTAAATGATTTGATAGTCTTCTGCCTGGTTGTTAACGAAGCCCCAGTGCATATCCTGTCGTATTTAACGATTGTCTCAAAGCCCTGTATCATGTTCAGAACCTCACGAGGAAGTCAGACGCTATAATTTTATTACCAGCTTCTTATTGAAAGCAGAACGTCAGACTGAAGCTAATCTATTGTGTTGACACAACAAGCTTCAAACTCCTGGCTTACTCTTTCCTAATCAGAAGCCTAATCAAATTTTACTTGTTAATATGATCCGATTATTAACCTGCCCAGGAAGGAAACATTTTTTTCCCCAGTTATTGAAGTCAGGACCCTCCTGGGCTCACTGCCTAAATCCAGACACTGGCAAGTGGTGGTACAGACCTGCCATCTTGTTTTGCTGGGGTGGGGTTTTGTCACCTCTTAGGTAACGGGTCAAACCAGCCATGAATCAGCAAAAGCCCAGCAAACGTCGTGCTTGTGGAAAGGCAAGGGCGCTTCCATAGATGGCACTCCGGGCTACACTTGGCATCTCCCACATCCGTCCCACTGTCTGCTGGAGCTCCAGGTCTGCCAGAAAGAGGCATGTGTTGGATTAGAGCCTGCTCCTGTAGCCACCCTCCCCCGTGAGGCAAGGTTATTGCTGCTTCCTCTGCGGCTGGCAGCTATTACTTAACTGCCAGCTGCGCTCCTCTCTGCTTTCCTGCCTCTCCCTGCACTAAAGCATTGATAAAGCTGCGGTGCATTTGGGGGCAAGCAGCCTGTCGCTTTGCACGACAACATGAGAACATCCTACCCTTTGGTACTCATCTGGCTGTGATGAGGTGGCGGGGGGGATCAGGGACAAGGAAGAAACCTTGTAAAGAGAGGCTCTGAAGGGAAGATGGGAGGAAATGCTGCAGAGCAACAACATCAGACACAGGGAGCAAAGGGGTACAGGTGACGAAAAGCAAAGGAGGGGGAAATGCATTCCAGAAAATAAGGGAGAGATCTAAAACCTACAGAAAAGCTGAGGAGCAGGAAAGGAGAGGAGAGAGCAGAGATCCGAAAGAGCAGACTAAGCATGCAAATTCAGACTAGAAAGAAAAGGAAGGCTGGTGAAAGAGAAAACGCAGGAGAGGGAAAGCGGCTGAGTAAACAGTAGCAACTGTCAGCAAGACAGTGAAACACTACTGAGAAAGGATATGGTGCTCTGCAAAGGACAGACAAGGAATGGCACAAGGAGGACAGAAAGGGACAGGTTTTGGGGAGATGGTAGGAGAGTAACATTCTCAACACTTTCTTGTTTTGTACAACCACTGTTAATAAATATTCTGCACTGAAAATATACGCGAGATTTGTACGTGCAAGGAAGCATTACAATAAAAAGAAAATGGAAAGGGAAACAGGGAACAGAGAAAAAAATTGCCTAGTGAATTCTACCTTGTGCTTCAAATTTCCATCGGCAGGCACTCAGAGTGGATGAGGTGACTTTTTTGCACTCCTACGGGGGCAGTGCTACCACTTGGAGATTGGGGGAGGGAGGGGAAGGGCTTTGAACATTTCTGAAAAATGCGCACTTCTTCAGAGCACAATCCCTCAAAAAAAGGGAGCAGTGACTAGAGTGAGATAAATTATAACATGCTCCCTCCACCACACAGCAACAAAGATAAGCTCTCAATACAAATTACTTGATTTTTCTTTTTTTTTTTTTTTTTTTTTTGGAAGGGGAATGAGTAAACAAATCCATCTGATGATAGATGGATGTCACCACGGATGGTTCAGGAAACAAAGTATTAGAAAAATCATTCTAATTACTGCAAATCTTAGTGGATTTAAAGCATTTGGCGGTCATCTATCAAAATTAAAGCACGCTGTGATTAGAGAACCGCATTAGGACGGGATACATCTTGCATTACAAGGGAGCCTTCCGACTTAAAAACAACATACAGGGAAAAATGTCATTCCTTTGAGCTTTTACTGAAATCTTAGACAACTTGTAATTAATATGCATGCACAATGACTTGTAACTTGGTAGGTAATAATATCACTGTCGTGCCTTTTTAAAACTTGGTAATTTTAATGCCATTTTTATTAATATGATTAATGCAAGCCAGTTTGTGTAGATGGGAAGGAACAGAAGCAAATCAAAGTTAGCTGTCTGTTTCATTTAAATTCAGATTGGTAGGAATGTATACTGCGCTCTGGCCTGAGATATCAAATGGAAAGGGGAAAGAAAAAAAAACCTCAGAGAAATTGAACCATTACTTACTGAAGAGGATTCGAAGTTGTCATCCATTTAATGGAGCTTGTTCAACCATACTTTGGGACATAACCGTACCTTCTGCAAAATTCCAAGATAATGGATAAGGATTTCAAAGGAATTTTAATAAAAGACAGTATTTTGCAGGCTGTAAAAGAGTTGTAGATTGACAAACACCCTCACCCAATAGTGAGCTGGAAAATTAGAGGGACAGCTTAATCCACACTGCCTTGATTTAGGCTCACTAGACTCACAAAATATCTGCTGAAATGTGGGGCTGCCATTTATGAGAAATCAAACTTCCTTCTATAATTTGAGACCCTATTATAAATAAGCACGCAACACTGCAACTCAAGCTCAAGAAAAGAGGAGACAGAAGTGATTGGCATCTCTGAAAGCCAAGCCTGTAGTGTCTCAGATTAAAATCTTGTAGAAGATCATGTTCACTTGGCCAGAGTCCTTTTGTTACTGAACAGCATTAGAACACAGGTGATCCGAATATGAGCCGCAAGCCTATCTGCAGCTTGCTGGGACAATTAATATTCACCCTGCAGCACTGCTCCAAGTAGCCTCTTCTCCTGTAGCTGTGCTCTCTCTCAAGACGCCCCCAGCTACTCTCCCCTCCCCTCTGCTGCCCGCCATGACACAGGCATGGAGTAGATGTCTTGTGCGTGCAAGCAATCCTTTTCTTGTGTTTGCTACACATTTGAAGAACGCATGCAGAGCCAGCCTTGTATTTCAGGAACAGTTTTATTTCAGGGTTTACTATACACGTGCAGTAAATCCTCTACACTCAGGAGGATGTGTCCTTTGCGTCCTCCTGCGCACACACATAGAACGGTGGACTGAGTGTGCAGGGGACCGGATTTTTCAGAAAAGCTCTGGGCAGGGCTGTGTATACACACAGAGCCCGGCCTGTGCAGATGTGTTCAACTCAGCTTATCAGGAAGATCCTTCAGAGGAGGACACAGTTAGGCCCCTTGTTTTATAGGACACAGGCTTTTAGTAAGACTTTGGTCAAATAGTTCTGAAGTCAAGGGGAGAAATCACTATCCTGAACTCTGATGGGAAAGTCTTCACAGGGAGAAAGCTGAATGAACGGAATGAAACCAGTGCTGAAGTGCCAGGCCACATGGGTGCAGGTGAGCATTATAGATATTGCATCAGTACTGAGGCAGTAACTAAGGCAGACAGTCAAGGTTTGGAAAGAGCATGCCTTTGGGTAGGTTAAGTGCACTAGACAGTCCACACTTTGGTGTTAAACCATCTTTAGAAGAGCTGTGCATCCACCTGTCAACCAGTTCCTGGACTCTTTTTCGCTTGTTGTTTCTTCTTTTATTAACAAAACCAACCACAAGCAGGAAGACTCTTTCTACTTCCCCCCTTCCACTGCCTCCTACCTGTTTATCTTTTGTTTTATCTCCATCCTGGAAAGCCTCCCTCCAGCTAGTTTCTCTCTTGATAGAAAGTGAAGCAAAAAGAATCAGTCTTCCAGCAAAAGCCTTTTTTTGCCTATCATTAAATTCCCTTCAAAGCATCTCAATGGCTATAAATCTCTCCCACCAGCTTTATAAATTTGCCATAATATTATCCTTTATCTTCACTGCTGCAGCAAGTCTACCTCCTTTCCATCTTCAACTTTGCTTTATTTGATCCTTGTCTCCCATTTGGTTTTGATCTCATGGCCATAGATTTGGGTAGTGATGTGACTTCCAGTCTTCCTTAAGCATGTGATTGGCACAGGTAATTAGACAAAAGGAGCAGGAAAGTATCCAAGTTCTTGCTTGACCCACACACTCTTGAAAAAAGATCCCAGTTACTGAGGGTGCAGACAATATGAACATTGTGTTGTCAGGAATGACAGCACTCAGGGTGCATACAGCACCTTCTGCAGCAGACAGACAGAAACCACAGCAGCTGCAGAGTCAATCTTCCATCAAAGCACATTTAAAGCAAATTCTTCATTTCCACGGCAGAGTCAAGACACCAACTCCCCTGCAGCCAAACAATGCACAAGAATATTTTAAAAAAGTAAATTAAAATAGCGCAGATATCCCACGAAAGAGGTGGCATACCATTAAACAATCTTTTCAAACACCAGTGACCAGCTAGAATCCTCCCCTGTTGAGTAACAAGCAAGTTGTTACACGGTAGAAACTGGATCATTTCAAAGCACACAAACATACCACATTTCTTTATAAAACTTAAGATTTGCTAAAAAGTGGCTGAAAAAAAATTGTAGAAAAAAAACTACCTAGAAAAAACTCCGTTACGTTCCCAGTCTATAAAATTAACCCCTTCTCTTTAACATAATTTCTCTGCACTATTGCAACCTGCAAGCTCTTACACACTTGACCTGTCTTTCGTATGTCTAGTTCAGTGGGCTCCTGTTTAAAGTGAAACTACATGTTATTAATAGTCACTGTGGAAGAAGTAGATGAGATTCTATCATTTCTATCTTCTGACTCACCTCAGGAAAACAGCTAGCACCATAGCCTTCCTGGCTATCACACTTTACTACGAGCCACAGGACATGCTAATATCACAGAATCACAGAGTGGTAGGGGTTGGAAGGGAACTCTGGAGATCGTCTTGTCCAACCCCCCTGCTTGAGCAGGTACACCTAGGGCAGGGTGCACAGGACGCTGCATCCAGGCAGGTTTTGAATATCTCCAGAGAAGAAGATTCAACAACCTCTCTGGGCAGCCTGTTCCAGTGCTCTGTCACCCTCACAGTACAGAAGTTTTTTCTCATGTTCAGGTGGAACTTCCTGTGTTCCAATTTGTGCCCATTGCCCCTTGTCCTCCCGTTGGGCACCACTGAGAAGAGTCTGGCCCCATCCTCTTGACACCCACCCTTCAGATATTTGTAAGCATTGACAAGATCCCCCCTCAGTCTTCTCTCCTCTAGGCTGAACAAACCCAGGTCCCTCAGCCTTTCCTCATAAGACAGGTGCTCCAGGCCCCTGATCATCTTTGTGGCTCTCCACCAGACTTGCTCCAGCAGTTCCCTGTCCTTCTTGAACTGTGGAGCCCAGAACTGGACACAGTACTCCAGATGTGGCCTCACCAGGGCTGAGTAGAGGGGGAGGATAACCTCCC
>WAAD01018497.1:17387-58111 GCA_013389945.1 Fregata magnificens | reverse complement strand
GGGGAAATATTTATCCATCCTGATGAATGAAATAACATTGAATCTCAAGAGGACTAAACTACTTCAAGGGAGTGCCAGTGTATACCTGCTACATCTTGGCATAGACAATGTAGTAATATACACATCTTTGAGTGGAAAATGTTGAAGTATGATGGCAGTCAGGTGTAACAATTACTACATTTGAGAATGGACCATGCTGCTGGAAAAACGTTTTTCCTTTTGACCCAGTTCAGGATACTATTCTTGGTGATGTATCAGACATGGACATAGCTGGTTTTCTCCATAAAATAAAGCAGTACCTTCTGGACCAAAATAGCGCCAAAAGAAAACTAAATGCAGCGAGTTTGCAAATGAAACTTATGACCCAATATTGTCTGCAGGGATGTGATACCGCTGACTCCCTGGTACAAAAGATTTTTTCACTGCCTTCCCAGCACTATGCACCATAAATGAGTAAGAAGATGGAGACAGCACAATGGAAAGAAAACCAACTTAAATCTCAACAAGGTGAAGGAGAAGACTTGTATGAATAGCAGCAACTAGGTATCATTTTTTGTACACTGCTTAAAAATTGCCAGGGTCATCCCTCCCACCCTCTTTTAAACAAATCTTAGTTTAAGAAAAGAGTTACAATACCTCTTCAAGCAATAAAAAAGTGATGAAAATTACTGGATATGGTCGAGTTAATGCAGTGAAACTCACCAAAATAAAATAAAATTAAAAAAAAATTAAAAGACTCCTGCCTTTTTTCTTTACCTTAAATCTAAAAAGAATAATAAAAAAACCCCAAACTATTAATCACTTGTTAAGTAACAGAAGATTAAAAAAATGTGCTAGCAAAATATTCAGGTTTTCCATTCTTTAAAGAAAACAAAGAAAATATTTTACACATTTTGAAATTTAAAACCGTAAGAATAAAAGTTGAAGCTACTTTCCAGTCATGGTGGCTTTCAGTATCTGCTACAGCTTTCTATACTGATCAGTGAACTTAGTCATCCAATAACTCATTTCTGAAATTTTACATAATTAACACAGGCAGAAGTACAGCTAGATACAAAGAACCAGTACATATTCTCATTGTTATAAAGAAGTGCATTCACTTTCAGGCTCTCCAAGACAGCTGAAAGGCAGAGGGATCCCCCAACTCAGTGGCACAGACATGGAAAGAAATGGTCCTGTCACCATAACTGCATTAGAATTTAAATCTAACAAAACAATACAGAGTCCCTGCATTTGCAACATAGGTGTTTTTCCAAAATGTTAACTCATTTATAGAGCGAGGCCTGCTGACTTTCAATGGGCTTCTAAATCACTCCTTTTCCCCAAAAGTGGATAAATTATGTTATGTAGTTAAAAAAAAAAAAAGTAATTTTCAATTAACTATCAGAATTAGTTTTACATTCTGTAACTACAGAGGATGTATCTTCCCATCAATATCTCTTAGGTAGCAGTTCCCCTTCTGTGGTTTTTTTCCTATTTTGTTATGTTTTGTTGACTGCCATTGAAGGACTGTATTTTCCCCGAGTACTGTCTCCTCGTATCGGGGTAGAAGAATTCTGTTGTTCTATCGTCAAATATAATAACCTGGAGTAAACAATTTGCACAGATTTGTTTCAGGAATCTGAATAGAGAATGATGACAACAAGGACCGCTGGAGATCAGCTGCCATCCTACTGGACAGCGTCTTACCCTGCTCTACAATTACAAAGTAGGTGCAAACCTTCTACAAATGCGTTTTAAATTCCACAGTTAAACTACACCTAATGTAGTTTATTACAGCTACTTTTTTAGTTATCCATACTTAATAGCACAAATGCATTACCGTTTTTCTTATAATATTGATTTTTCTAGAGATATTTTGTATGCTACTGATCACCTAAGTAGTAGGGTTTTTTCCCAAGCTTTTTTTTTTAAATCCATACACATTTGTAAGTTTTAATACACTTAACTGCTTTAAAATTAAATTTCTCAGATTGGATTTGCTAAAATACTACTTTCCCTAGCAAACTGTTTTCAGAACTAAAAAGTATGGTGAGTGTTTTTGATGATCTACTTTGAGGAACACTCAAAGTGGAGAATACCTCTTCTATAGAATGCAAATTAAAGAGCATATGTGCACAAAGGACTATCTTCAAGCAAAAAAAAAGAAAAATCTTGTAATTAAATGTTCACACTGAAGTATTTTAAGCAATCTTACTTTATCCATAAATACATTGTGCTTCTACGTGAAATTTGCATAAAGCATATTGTTTCAAAACTATTCTCTTCGGTTTTGCTCCTAAAAATAGAGCAGACATGCAAGATTTTAGTACAACCTATTATTGAAGAAGTATCAGTTAGAAATAATCTTTTTTTTTTTTCCAAAACCATACGAGCAGTTTTTAAGTTCCAGCTGTACTATACTGGGTTTTTAATTTTGTTGTTTTTATCCTAACAATCCTGTTTGTTTCTCCATGCATATTATTCAAAGCAGATGTGCTGAAACAAGAAAAAGCTTTTTCAATCTACTACAGCAGCTGGCGCAGAAGTTAAGGTCTTCTTCCTTTCTCTCGTTTGCACACAAGCACACACACGTGCACCCACAGACCCTATGTCAGCAATGCATGCAGAAAGACTCACGCTGTGAATGTGTCTCTGTCCCCACGGTACGACAGTTTACAAGGTTGATGTCGGAGCAGCACATTTCTTGCACTTCAAATTTCCTCCTCATTTCTTCAAGCTTTCACCAAGAAAGTAACTGACAATCATCTTAATACTACTGCCCTCTACTGCTTCAAAGTTAGGGACAGGAAAAACACTCCTACATTGTATTAATTCTTGACTGAAGAATAAAGAATTTTAGTATTTTTAAATCTAGAACTTCTTAACTAGATGCATTATATGAAAATTAAGAACTGTGGAAGATGGTTCTCTCCTGTTTTGGATAATATATTAATTATTGAAGTTGTTAATATTGATAGAAACTGCAGTACCTATTCCAAAGGCTTCGTAAAGGCAATTAAAATGCATATTCAGAAAATACATTAAACAGTTTCTTTCCCAATAAAATGACATCTGCAAAATGCATAACAGTGAGCAGAAGCTGAGTTCATACGTTAACACATTTTTGTTTGTATAACTGAAAATAGTGCTTGAGTTATGGATTAAATTAGAATCATAGAATCATTAAGGTTGGAAAAGACCTCTAAGATCATCAAGTCCAACCATCAACTAACACCACCATGACTCCTAAACCAGGCCCTGGAGTGCCATGTCTACACCTTTTTTGAACGCCTCCAGGGATGACGACTCCACCACCTCTCTGGGCAGCCTGTTCCAATGCCTAAATTGGACCTTAAAAAATTAAAAAAATGTGATGCCCTCACTGAAAAGCAAGGTGTGAATATCTCAGTGACGATCAGGGAGATAAACAGAGATACAAACCCCAGATGTTAACAGAGTTGGTTTAAGATTGGCCCATAGGTTTGTAAACAATTTCCTGCACAAACCAACCTATTTTCATTTTAGTTTGATCCAGTCACAAATAAGATTCACTGGATATTACGTGGAATTACTAGAATAGGGGTTTTTTTCCCCCTGAACCTTTGGAACCATTTCTCCCCCTTTTCCGTTCCTCTAAGATTTAACAGCTTGCCCTTCACTTTAGACTACAGCAGAGTACAGAAATAGGACAGATGTTTCAAACATAGGTGATGAGGTCATATCTCCTTCTGAGCTGTATTACAGGGTGTACTATGTGTATTGAAAACAGATCTGAACGAGACATCAGATTCATACTCCTCCTGAGGACATTAAAGACAAACTCTCACTGATCTATTTCTCGTACACATCTATATTCTAGCCTTTCAGGCCCGACAGCAGCTAGCTGCTACTTCGCAGCACTGAAGTCTGCCATATTTTCTCCATCACCACAGCGATTTTCCAAAAATACCTTTTCTGATCACAGATTCATATACTCTCATACAGTCACTGCACATGAGGATGCTTTTCTAAAGCCTACTTGATGACCTACCTCCACAGCCCTGTATCTGAACTCTCCTAGACCTCAGAGCTGCCATAAAGCCCATAGCAGCAAGGTCAGAGTAAAAGTTCAGAAGAAGATAATGCAATCACTGCTCCATACAAATAGCTCATTAAGCAGCAGCAAAATGTGTTATTAATGTGATCCCCTCTCTCTCTACGCATCCGTATCTCAACGGTTATGGATGGGTCTCACCGCACCACTTTGATTACAAACTTATCTGGAAGACACTGTGTCTACAACTATACAAGACGCCAAGTTTCTTTTTGAAAAATGTAATGTAGCAGGAGCAATTCTGCATTTTTATTTCATATGCACACAGTAAGAAGACCGATACTACAAAAGCAATTTACAGTGGCTGGCTTTTTTCTGCTAAACCTATCACACATGCTGTTTGTTCTGGATTCTCCTGCTTCCTCTAATTTACCTACAGACACTGATAGTAAGTGAACTAAGTGCTGCTAACTCTTATTAATTTTTTTTCATTGAGCAGAACAAATTGTCAGCTCTCTAGGAATATGTATGATCATATTTTAGATTTTAAAGTGCATTAACTTTTTAATTTAAGAACTAAGGCTATTAGTTGAAGACCATTTGCCTGGTGTCATTTTAATTAATTTCTAAATTGAAGAAACACTGGCTGTGAGAATGCCTAAAATGCAGAATCAAGGAATGTCAGACTACCGAAATTGTCCTGTTCTGCCTCTTTATACCCCACATATATTTCTGAACACTGAGGCACTACGTCAGCATGTCTTGTGCAGGACACATATTGAACACCTCCTGGGATGCAGAACACTGAAGCTCAAAGGAAGAAAAGGATGGAGTTAGGGAGAAAGGAGAGCGGGTAATCAGAGGAAAGAAAGAGACAAATTAGAAAACCTCTGGTAATTCATACGTATAAAATGCAAAGTCCAAAAAAATTCCCACTGGTCCACAGCTTCAAGTGTTAGTTAATATGAAGTCTAATTATTTTTGCAGCTTGGTATTTTTATTAAACGTGCATTGAAATATGAAACTTTCAGCTAATAGAACACATGTGTAGGTAGAAAGCGTTCTTTTTGGCATGATTTCATTAGTTCCATGAATAATGATGCCAGAAAAACAAGAACTAAATTCAGTGCAACTACCCAGACAGACAATTCAGGAGGGGGAAAAGAACGTTAAAATCAACAGCTGGCAGCATTATGCAGAGAAGCTAGTATTTATTACTAGTATTACGAGGCTTAAAACGTATCTATCACCTTGGAAATTTTACTGATAAAATTTCCCAATAGATTTATGCCACTTTTTTTGCTTTAGTTCACATGAAGTTAACAACTCCATGCTTTGCAGTCCCCACCTTCTTGTAAACCTTTTACTTGTGATTCAGAGTGAAAGCCTGCATCAGGCAGCAGTACTAAACCTCACCTGAATAGAAAGAATACCTAACATCTATTAAGTGTACAATAATAAGTGGAAAACAGCAGCATAAGATGAATTTTCAAAGGGAATATTTAGCCGCCAAGCTAAGATCTAGTACCATTAGTAACCATATATTAGTCAGCTAGGAATATTTAGTAACTGAAGTCTCAGAAGTGCCACATTATTCACTTTCCTTATTATCAATATTCTTCAGTGTCCCTTGGCAGCCTGCATTAGAGTTCAAAACATGGAAGAAAAAGCCACTCTCCTGAAACGTAACGGACAGGCAGGAAAACTCCAGAGGTCTCTTTGATCACAGGTCATGTACAGATGATTGCAAGCTACTGCATTGTTATGACTTACATTACCACTGAACCATATCATGTGACAGGTTTTTGTGCTCTCATCCTACTACAAGTGCCAAGGAAAATGTATTAGTTTCAACTTCCATTCTTAAACCACAGTTTAGTTTAACTCATTTTCCTTTGCAATTTTTATGAGCTAATAGCTCAAAAAACGGTCGCTTAACACAGATCAGCTGATGAGCCGAAGCCAGTTGAGCCACAGACCTCCCCTCTACCCCCTCGCATAACACACAAAAAAGCTGTTGCAAGGAATCATGTGAGTGCTGCTCATCCACTTTAGTGCAGAACAGGCCCACGTGGCTTAAACTGCTGATGAAGGTTTCAATATCTAATGCAGAAAGGAGATAAAAATCCCCTAAATATTTGCTTGCTCCTATTTTTTGGTCCACTGGAAAACAGGTAAGCAGCAAATACTTTTGGAAGAGCTTGAGGGTTCCTGTGAATTTGCACAGATGCCAGCCGAAGTGTGACAATGCCTGGCTGATGATTCTCAAGAGACAGCAGTTACTCTTTTGCACCAAAATGCAGCTGAGCGCACGAAGAAAAGAATCATAGAATCACAGAACCATTAAGGTTGGAAAAGACCTCTAAGATCAAGTCCAACCATCAACTAACACCACCATGACTCCTAAACTAGGCCCTGGAGTGCCACGTCTACACCTTTTTTGAGCGCCTCCAGGGATGACGACTCCACCACCTCTCTGGGCAGCCTGTTCCAATGCCTAACCACTCTTTCGGTAAAGAAATTCTTCCTGATGTCCAGTCTAAACCTCCCCTGACGCAACCTGAGGCCATTCCCTCTCGTCCTATCGCTAGTTTCTTGGGAGAAGAGTCCAAGGCCTGCTTCACTACAACCTCCTTTCAGGTTCAAGAAAACCCAGCATTTCACCATTTGTTTTCAAAGAAAGTTCAAAAGCAGGGCCCAGAGTACAGCTAGTTAAAAACCCAAAATCTAGATGCTAAACTGATTTCCTACATCTACATGTACAGCCACAACCAC
Organism: Fregata magnificens; assembly: GCA_013389945.1. Lineage (NCBI taxonomy): Eukaryota > Metazoa > Chordata > Aves > Suliformes > Fregatidae > Fregata > Fregata magnificens. Next base: position 51,321 of record WAAD01018497.1, on the reverse strand, counting down.
TCAGACAGAACCAAGATTCCAATCCCAATGAAAATATGATATGCTCTGTAATAGTACAGATGCCATTATATAGATAAGCTGATGTTGATTTCAACACCACAAAAACCCAAAACAAATTGATTAAATCGGGCTTTTCTTCCCCATCTTGTGTGTGCTCTCACACACTTCAACAAACACGTATCACGTATCCATATATATGCACAGACACGTGTATACACACGCTTACAAGCACATACTTTTAGAATACCTTTCTTCCAGCATAGCCTTATTCTGCATGTACTAATGCAACCGCTCAGATCAGCAGGACTCTGCTTATGGGCATTTTGAGTTTGGAAGTTTGTTACTACTCTAGAGCACAGTTTTTTACTGCATGACTGTTTTAGCATGAGACATGGCTGAATGCTACTGTTGTATGAAAGAACTCACCTCCCCCTGTCTAACATTGGGGGTTTCAGGAAAATATGGTCATCCAAGCATTTCCCTTAAAAACAGCATGAACTTGCAACAATGTTTTAAACTATATATTTTGCTTCTATTTAAGAAAGAGATGCGATTTGTGGAATACTTACTGTGAATAGATATTTCAAGGGGAAAAAAAAAATGGTACTAGGCTATAATTAAAAAAATGCAACTTAATCTACAGGCCACTCTCAGAAAGACATAACACCACCCGATATTAGTCTTTTAAGACAACATAATTTGGACAGCAGTATTTCACAAAGAAGGAAAAAAGAACAGTAAGTACTAAAACAAAGGTTCTGACATGTCTCCAAAAAAACCACCTTTCATAGTCTCACTTCTGCAAAGTGCTTCTGATTAACGTCTCAGTAAAGAACACTTAAAGTGGTTTTTTATTTTTATTTTTTTAAAATACAAGTTAGATTGCTTCCCCACATAAATACTGTATGTGGTCAAAAGTTCAGAGTACTGGTAGCTTCTCGAGGCCTTTGAGTTGAAGAATCTTCATGATCTGAGCCTTTTCAATTCAGGGCAGTATTCAAGTTCTAGCCATATGTCTCACAACTTATTAATATTCAACAGGAACAAAAACAATTCATAACACATTTATTCAAGTGGCCTGGCTAGAAAGCTTCTTCCAGGAATATTTTTGTGCTGGGATATTTTAATATAGCTCAACATTTAGTAAATTTTGTCTGAGATCAAATGTTAGCAATTTTGCTGACACCTGACATGGAAGTTCTGCTAATTTAATCACTTACTGACTCATCACTCAAAGTAAAAGCTTCTTTTTCCTACCTCATGTATGCATAAGCACCTAATAAAGCCATCTTATCAAACAGAACAAAAGCAGATGTGAAAGATCTGTTTCTCCCAAGACAGCCATATAATGAAAAAATAGCTGCTTAAACCTCAGCAATAAATGTTCTCAGGTTTGCATAGACTGCAGTCCACATCTGGCCACAGTGACAGTGGCAACAGAGAAAAGAACATGCTGTACACAATATAATCAATCCAGTTAGTAAATGTAAGAGTGAAGAGGCCAAAGACAAGAAGGTATAAAACACAGGGGTAAAGTATCTTGCAGGAGTAATGAAATAAAGCTTGGTCAAATACTTTGAGTCCACAGACAAAATACTTAGCTTATGTTTTATGATTTTGCAAGTTGTTTATTTAAGCAGAAAGACCAGAACAGATTTTGCTCTTTAAAACAGCCACTAATAATGTGAGATCATTCCAACTGCAACATTAATCTTAAAGACCAAAGTAAAATGCTGTTTAAAATTCAGTTCTGTTCCTACCTGCCCATCTTGACCCACGTGAACTTGATGGATCTGCAGGTTTCCCTGTAAAATAAGAGCATTGACAATAAACACAACTTTGGAATTTAAAAATTTGCTCTGTCCTGAAAAAGGCCTGTTTCTCATCTCATTATGAAACAATTTCAATATTAAGGAAATCTATTAATTTTGGAAATTCTGCTGAGGGTTATTTTGGCAATCCAGCTACAGTTCAATGGTCAGCACTTTAACCACAGAGGATAAACAGACTAAAAAGCAAGGAGGTTTTTCAGCACCAGCATGTTTTGCTTTTTGAAAGTTACTGTCTAATGTACAGTATTTTTACGCAAAGCTTGTTTGGATGGCTTTTGAGGTAAGAGTGTTGTTCTTCTGTATTTATATAAAACTGCAAATTTAAGCCAAACCCTTACTAAACTAGAATTAGCAGTATAACACTTTTACATGTATGGAGTGTTATTTACTATTTGTTGTTATAAAGTTACTGCCTGTGCTAACAGATTCTTTTATTTTATCAAAATTCAATACCAGAGACCAACATAGGTCTATTACAGGAATTACATCTATTACAAAAAATTCTCAATAAAGTATTTTAAAGGAAACCATAGCTACAAGGTCTAAAAAGGAAAGCAGTATCTTTACAAAATGAAGTTTTTATTCATATGCTCAGAGATGTCTTTTCAAAAGTGCACTTAGATTAAGAAAAAACAGCTTCCCAAACACAGAGACTTGCAGTGAAATAGCACGTTTCTTTGTGGAAAAAAATACCGGTTCTTTGATTTGCATGTTTTCTGCGTTTTCTCTTACTGGCAGCACTTCCTCTTATTTGAAGCTGTGTACATTGTAATAAATTTAAAACCAGATGTTTTCATCTGTCACGGACAAATGTAGTCCTTAAAAGTCTTACATACGGGAACTTCAGATGAAGCCAGTGGACACCGGCGTGTGCTTGAACCTCAGGATCAATTACAAGTAGTATCTGCTGAATCATAATTTTTGCAGTGGCTCTTTACCCAAGAACTGCTTCAGCTTTATTGTAGCACACTCTGCACTCCTTTAGACCCAGAACATTTTAATCCGTTCTTATTTCTCTCTAGGTCTGACAAGCTCTTCAAAGGACACTGCCTTTAACTATAATATTTATATAATATTTACGATAACATTTATTCTACAATAGCTCCCTGCGTTAACAGTATTCCTCTGCACCAAAACTGGTTTTATGAGATGTGATTTAGGGTACTTTGGAAATAGATTAAACTAACCCACAAGCAGATACGCTTAACATTGAGTAAAAAAACTCTACAGGGAAATCACACAGAGTAAAAACTGTAGTCTGCATTTATGTTTAACCTTATTTTGCTGTTGCTTCTTCATGTAAGCAAACCAAGCACACAAGAAATCTAACAGCAGTCTTAGCAGTCAGCAGTCTCTATACATTCTTAAATAACCAACAACACTCTCATTCAGGTAAATTCAGCTGGCTTTAAAGGCTGTTTTGTCTGAGTGGGAAAAAAAAGTCAAAATTGGAGGGTTCAGTACTGGATTTATCCATTTCCATTCTACTGTACTATTTTTATGGAAAAAAATATGAAGTGCAAATACTGCAGGGCCAGATTACTTGATCAGTAATGAAGGTAAGTTCACTTCATTCTGCAATATATCTTTACCAGATGGCGTCTGAAGGTTTCTCCAACTCCTGTTCAACAGTTCCCACAATTAAAGAGACCGAGTATTCTGAACACATTTAGTTCATGAACTGAACTAAAATAATTTCATTTCTCAATCGCAGTGCAAGCACCTAAGCTGGTTTCCTATAATACTCTGTAAGTACTAAATTTCCAACAAAGACCATCAGCCATATATAGCAATCATTAGTGTAACACACACATATGGAGCTGTCTTGGCTGGTCAAAGGAAGGAAAAAAAACCAACCGAAAACACAGGGACAGAAATATTATATTGCATCTACTGCCATAAAGCACATTTCATCCTGGCTCCACCACATGCTTTCACGTCTACCAGCACTGGTCCCTGTAGTGTGCTGTAGCAGATCTCAGAGGTACAGTTTTAGAGTCAGGGCCCTAAGTTCCTGCCAACATCTGCTCCACAGGCACCCAAATGTTTGGCTCACCTCGCTGTCCTGTGTGATTTGGACTTGCTCGCCTTGAGGAACCTGGGCTATGTGGAGATGGCCCTGTGGGATCCGCAACAAAAGAAAACACCAAGGAGCATCAGAAGAAAATCAAAACTAGAGGAAGAAGCTATTACCTTGGATTCAATACAGCTTAACGTATGGAAGCAAAAATGCTTATTCAATGAAAACCATTAAAGATAACTTTAAAAACAAAGAAAGTGCATCCATATTTCCCCATCTTTTTATGCAAAGTATAAGCAGAATCACTTTGAAGAAAGAGTGGTTCATTTTCACATAAGAGGAAAGAAAATAGGCATGTTTCTCTATAGACAAAGTATCTGCATTTTTGGCTGATACAGAAAGCATGGGACTAACTTGCTTTGGTAGATTAGCATTGTGCCTGAAACATTAATCCCATTTAAAGACCTCGGAAACTTAGTTCTTAAAACTGATACGCCAAGACTAACTACTCACTAAGAGTGAGGTTTTAAAAGGTATCTGTAAGTATCCATATATCTTTGTATATTCATGAAGTTATGGCGAAGTACCGTACCATGCTAAAGACTATCTTTCAAGCCGCTATAAATTGGCATGAAGTCATTAACTTGAATGCAGTTACACTGGTTTATGCTAGTGGAGAATCTGCCCTAACAGTTTTAATAATGTTAATACTTTGTATTGCTGACCATACCCGCCACTTCAGAATGGTATCAAGTCTACCGTTTGATCAAAACATGGATAAGACAGTGGACGGAATTCCTTGTGCATCCTGACTAGCCCAGCAAAGTCTTTGCTGCTGTGATTTACCTGAAGGGAGATTGGATTCTAAATAACCTACTTCAGGGTTTATAAGGCTTTGTGTTCATTTTAATATGCCTGCATGAGACAGAGATTAAAGATAATCATTTGGAATTCTGTCAAAGCCTCTTCTTATTTTATAACACAAGAACAATTGCATGTGATTTTCAAAGAAGCACAGATCCCTCTATTTCAAACAGTTTCATTTCCTTTGGAAGGAAACTGTCTATTTATAGGGAGAAAAAACATACTGAAAGTATCACTCTGACAATAGGGACTGTATATAAAATTAGAGCACAGCCTAGTCCATGCCGAGATTAGAATCACTTTCCCTCCTTAACATCAAGCTCTCAGGGCTCCCAGGAAAAAGCACTAAACATTTAAAATATCCATTTATAGCATTTTCAAATATAAGCAATCCTTTCTGACTAAAGGGAGGGGGGAGGAGGTGACTTTATTCACCTTTGTATCATGCAGCATTCCAAAAAAGAACTGCTCACTCATCTTTTGCAGATACGTAGCTGACCTTCAAGGACAGTCCTTTTAGTTTGTTCACAAATTCAATTTGATACTGATTTTTTTTAAACATATATAGCACAAATAACTACCACCTTACTAATGACTCTTAGCCGGATCTATATGTATCATTCCCTAGAACTGCAAAAGCAATACCATCTTCATCTGTTTCAGCCTAGGACCCCTCTACATGTTTGACAAATTATGACAACATTTAGACAGTGGTTGTGGGTTGTAGTGGATTTTTGCCGGGTTCCACCATCAATTTAAAGGATAGTTGACAGGTCCAGATCTTTTAACGAGGCAAACTTTCATCACTTACATCTATAAACATAACCATTTTGTCTATTATAACCATGTATTTCATATAATTTTCCCTTCTACCTTGCCTTTCAAGACTTGAAAAATACTTTTCAGTCATCAGTTAAGTCTCATAAACAGATCTATACAGCAGTTAAGAAGATATGCTCTTTAAAATATACAGGGAAACCAAGAGACCAAGAAATCCACACAATAATACTGTAAAGTTATGGCAAAAGTGAAGCAGAAATGGAACCTTTGCACCCAGTTCCTCCAGAAAGAGCATTATTTCACTGAGGATGTGCTCAACTGACAGGAGGGAAAATACATTTGCAAATTAATTTATTGAACTTCTCTTTAGTACTCTTCCAAGTTTGAGAATAGTAACTCAAAGCATTTAGGATCTAGTTCCATTAAGCAATCACTCTCCAGGATTAGCTCCTCAACTTCCATTTAAGTCATATGGTATCCAGGTACATAACAGGAAAGGGCAAGGCCTTTGGGAAAACAAAAGGGTGACCCGGACTTTCCAGCCCTCTCTGAATCTCACAGCAAATGGTTCCTAGCATCCCTTATGCCCACACTCCAGCTCTTTCTTTTCTCTTACTCTATGAGCAACCTGTTTCACTTTGGAAAAATGTGCTCTCTACTGCAATTTCCTCTCCACAACTCTTACAGTTGCTGTCTGGAGTTCCTCTCAATCACTTTCATCTCAAACCCCTTCCGCTTCCACACACTCCTTAAAAAATATTCTGGCTAATATTTAAGTCCTACTATTAAGCAATGCTTACAGCTCTGTCAGTTGCCTTCAACACTGCTGCACATCTTGAAATTTTCCCCCAATTTCCATGATACTTTTCTCCTCTGATTCTTCTACTGCTACTCTGGTAAGCCTTCAGCAGGTCTTACAGACATGTCTTTTTTGGTAACGTTCCAAAAGCGTCTGTCCTTCATAGCCCTTTTATCTTCATCATATTTCTGAGCAACTTCACCATTTCCACGCTATTTGCAGCTCTACATGACCAGACTTGAGCCTTCCCTGCGTTGATAGTTTTCATTCTTTATGTGTACATTATTCAGTTGGGCACCTTTCCTCCTTCTCTCCTGCACTGCCTCTCTTACCTGGGGAGAGAATACTGTAAATATCTACCAAAGATGCTTCATTATCCTACTTCAGACTCTTCTTTGTAATGCTGTCAACTAAAACCTTTGCAACAGCCGGACCACTGGGTACTACAGTTTATACTGTTGACTAAGCTCTCTCAAGAATTCCTGTTTATTTGCCCATTTCCACCTGTTTCTTTAGCCTGGTTTCTAAGGAAAGTGGGCTTATGTGATCATCGTGCAGAACGGGTACGTACGTGGCTGTGCACGTTTCTTTTTCTGTGCTTGGACACTGGCTGGCACAGCTGAGTGCTGGCCCATACTCAGACTTCTGGGTACCTTCAAAACACTAATACCATCAGTGAAAAAGTTTCTGTGTTATATGAGCGTGCATAAATGCTGTAAACTGCAAAGCCTGAAGTTTTTGAAAACTAGTGGCAGACAGATTTCACACGTTAAATTCTCAGGTTTCTACCACAAAAGAATGAGTGTGCAGATAGAATTTACTATTTCTGAATGCTGCACGTCAGAAATGCCACACAATCCATCATTTCATTATTTTCTTCCACTTTTTTTTAAAATTTGAATTTAAAACTATTCTTGTAGTCAAACTGTGGCACACGGGAACTAAAACCAAGGTGTTTTTCAGAGTACACTAAAACCGTATATAAAAATAATCACGGCCTGAGTTATGGTAGCAGTCTCAGGCTTAAAAAATGTCAATATTTATAACTTGTACTTATATACATGTATCTAAATGAATGCACACGTAAAGGATTCAGCTAACATGTTCAAAAATGCCTGAGAATGCAGGGGTTTTTAAATGAAAATAAATAAATGCATTCTTGTTTTGAAAGTCATAGCTAAAACTACCTCTGAAGTGTAAATCATACGCTTAGTAGGTCTGCTATTATTATTATGGCAAGTGCAAGCAAATGGCCAGGTAGAGACTAGTCAATTCTATATACGGTAATGAAGGTGCATTTATTTGCAACAATTGTGTGAGCAAATCCCACATGAAGATTTTTGCCAAATAACTCTAAAAATTTTTTCATAAGCCTTCAATGTTTATTTTCTGAAAATCATGCTTAAGAAGTGATGTCACCTTTTTAAAATAAAAAATTATATTTCAACTGAAACAAAGTTTGCAATAATCTAGATTGTTGAAATGGAATAATTTAGAAAAAGTTGAGTACATACTACTTGAACTTGTCCATCTTCTCCTATTTGGTGGATCTGAACCTGCTGAGCATTGGCTAGTGCGTAGTGTAGTGCCTGTGGCTGGCTCTGCTGGATCTCATTAGATGCTGAAACTGAACTCTGCGAACCCTCTGAAAGAGACACAAAAATCCAGCTTTATTATATGTGTATATCTCATGCCAGTGGCCATGCAACAATGCATACTTAAAAACTGTGGAAAACAAATGCAGTCAGTAAGTAGATGCAGATCATTTATACGTTAATATTCTTACGCATGTTCATTGGTCACCTGTACATTTGCTACAAATTCCAAAGGAGTTCCAAAGGCTGTTTTGTCTCTGAGAAAGCATATGTTTAAGAAGCACCTTTTGAATCTAGGTTAAAGATTCTGCAACTGTAAAAGTCCTATCGCAACAAAACCACATACATTTCCTAAGCGGTTCAACACTTTCTTTTGTGCACCTGTGTAGCTGAGAACTATTACTGCCACCACCACCACAAGGATACATTTGAAAACCCATCCTATAAAATGAAGTTATCATGTAAGTAAAGGATCTCTCAGCTGGTTTTCAAGATCCATCTTCTATAATTCATACTGACACACATGAGCCTAGAATTGCTCTTTTTTAACCTCAAAATGGCAGGTTGATTTCTTGACTTAGATGAATTCAAACACTACCTCACACCGCAAAGTAAGGCCTTCTGAAAATGCCCCCACAAAAAGGAAGACACCTGGGTGTTATCTTCATGTAACAGTGACAGCCACCAGGAAAACCATCACGTGATTTCAAGAGGACAACTTGCATTAGAAGTAGACATACCATAGATTCATTTCTAGGTTTTCCAGCTGCAGGGAAAGGATTCTTATAAACATAAGAGGCAAAANTCTTTTTTTTTTTTTTGAAACAGGACTTTTTTAATGCATTTGGTGTCAGTGATACTGACAGACTAACAATGTCAATAATTCTGTGCTGAAAGGGTGAAGCAGAATACAATGGGCCAGAGACTAATGCTATGTATGGGTCTTCCTACAGATTAAGACACCTCTAGCAGGTAAATGTATCACTAGGTACCATATATCCTTTTAGGAATCAGGAAAGAAAACGGGGGCTATCAATCAATGACACTTCTGCAGCACATGTGACAAGCCCAAGTACGCGCTGCTAAGAAAAACCTTAAAATCTCCCAATATCATACTAATATCATACTGGTACCATACTAGGATTCAGCATCAGTCCTAGTTTTCTTCCTTTTTTTTATTTGAGACCTCTTGGAGAACGGGACTGTCAAAGGGCTTTTAGAATAACGTAATTGAAGAAATATTTTTTACCTACAGTATTCCTGTAAACAATTTTAATATTTTTCTTTTGCTATGCCACAAAAATACATTGAATGAAATCTCTGAAGCATTAAGTGTTTTACAATTTTTCTAAATTATTTATTGCTCTGACAATTACTTTTATGCTACAAGGTAACGTAAAACACATTAACATCTACACATGTAGTAACATTCAATACTATAGGGCTTTCAAGCTGTCCAAGTACCGGAAACTATAATGCAAATATTTAAGAAACAGCGTCACTCTACTTTCATTGCATTTCACTTCCTTACAAGATTTTATGTATTGCTTAAATAAGCGCTAGGCAGGGCTCGTCCTGCTCAGAGATGACTCATGGCTGATATATTTTGATTTTTAAAATGATGGTTGGTTTTTTTGAACCAACACAGCAGGATGGCATGTTTCATAACATTTTAATACCTCTACTTAATACTCTAAAATTTACCCTGAAAAGAGAATGTTAGTTGCAAGAACAAGCTTTATCCACTCATGCAAATATTTTAATGGAAATGTTCTTTAATAAAATCATCCATTTGTGTTTTTTTCATCCTGTCTGCAAATGTTTGTGTAAGAAGATAATTTTGAGTTTTAAGTCTAAACACGGGAACTGGAAACTAACTCAAAACAACCAAGCTAGTATTTACTTATTTCTTGAAAAGTTCAGTTGTTTAACAATTCAACTAGACAGCTCTAATTATGTTAACAATCTGCAAATACATAACTACAACCAGAACACTTAGGCCGTAACTGAGCCAAACATAACAAGTACTTGTTTTTGCTGTCTATTGGACATACATCTTTAATACCTTACATTTGACTAGTAGGTAACTGCAGAATGTTTATAATTTCTTAAATATAGTCCTGTTGCATACTGCGCAATTCCAGTATTTCCTGCACTGTTGTACAGTGGAAGTTTGCTGTACAGAATTCTGGATGGGATTAATAAATCACAATTGGCAGGAAAGTTCTGTACCTAGCATGAGAAACTGCACCATCAGCCAAATAAAAGTGTGATTTGTTCAAATTCTGATACTAGATCATGCTTTCCATTGCCAGTGGCTTTGTCGTGGTCACTGAAAGTAACAGTTATTCTAGAAAGATCATTTACCTAAGCCTCTGTGTCTTTCACTTTTTCTCATTTCCATTACTTCAGTCCTAATAACATTTTATGCAATTAGTTTTCTGTATTTTTTTTTTATTTTACAAATAGCATTTCGTTAGGATGCTAAATGGCCAAGAAAGCCCACCGTTACTCATCTTGCTTCCTATAGGCTACCACTAGTCCATTCTGTTGTGCTTTTGTCTTTCCATCATGCTGCCCTGTCCCCCCACTATGTAATTCCACGGCTGAGTTGAGCTACAACTCAACTTCTAGTCAAACCACAGTGTCCAAATACATATTCCTTCATTTAGAAGTGTGAGCATATACACACATATGCATACATACGCAACTCAAACATATATAGTGTAAATGTAAACAGATGTACCCAAACAGCAAAACTGGACTTGGGACACAAGCGAGGTAAGACATGTTTCACTTACAGATTTAATAACCTTCTAGCAGTACTTTTCCTGTAGCTTACACTTACCATTACACAAACTGCAATGCTGTACTTCTGAGAAAACATGAAGATGCATGTATAATGAGTATTTATTTTCTGATTAAGAAAGTTATGCAATAAAAGAGTATCAAAGAAATAAGAGCTGCGGCAGATAAAAATGTATATTTACATTATATGCACATATTGAAATACATTTTTAACTGTGAAGTCCAAAAGCCATTATTTGTAAATCATCTTTTGCTTCACAGATTCCAGAAATTATTACGCTTTTCAGAGGTGGGAACAGGAGAGAGAGACTGAATGCAATCATACTGTACATCTCACGTGGTCACTTATAAACAGATTTCAGTTTGGCTTCACTGCAACAACCACCACAGTTGGGGTTTATTTCTTTTTTTGTTGGATTTTGGTGGGCTTTTTTTCTTCTTAAGAAGAAAGAAGAGAGAGGATTCAACAGTGTCTAAAAACAAAACATCCTTTATAAGTATTGTTTTTCCCCTCAACCTCTGACCAGACAAAAGTAATATTTATCCATTTTTAAACATTCCCCATTAAAAACAAACACAAACACGAATAGCACACAGATTGAATAGAGGATATGTCAACAGTTATAAATCACTATCATGTAAACTATCTAGCCTCACATTTACAACTTTGATATATTAGAGAAACCCTGGCACCGAGAAGCTATACAGCTGAACTCTTGCTTTGAAATTTTCCACTGCACTAGTTACAAAGGGGTACTTTGACACGAACCGAACAGCTTATGTAGCGCTACTACTGAGCACGTTATCCACGGCATTCCCAAAGCACCCTCCACTAGATGGAATAGGTTTGGAGCCACACACAGAATGGAAGATGCTGCACTGACTACTCCACAGGTGATTCAGTTGTCATACAGGGGGGGAAAAAACCCTGACTGCTGAAATATTTCTTCCTCCCAAGTTGAAATTGGACCTTTTACATTTTCTGTTTGTTTACTGCATGTGCTTATGAGTCAAAGAAAATTTAGCCTAAGTGAGTCTGTCTTCTCAGACGAATGTTCAAGAGTTGGCAAAATCACCCCCGCTGAAGCAGTTACTTCTGCCACATTTCTCAAAGCTAATCTTCCTCAGCCATTGCCGAGCAAGATTAGATTTGTCAGACAAATGTAATTTGTAACTGTTTCAAGAATGTGTGTGTTTAATTCTCAACTAAGATCAGTTTTAAAATTCCTCACTTCAAAGGCAAAACCTTTGGGATTTTATAATTCTTTCCTATTCTCATTATACTTCATATTTATCAGTTGAGCATCTGGCTTCTCATTTTGGAAGGAAATGTAGGAGGTACAGATTCTGTAGCAGAGGGGATTCATGCTTAGTCTCCTTATGTGTTGTTATTCAAAATTGTTTTCCTAGTGTATAGACCTCCCGGCCTCACACTTCTGCTTACAAACTAGGACATATTTTCTTGCTTCCTTGATGTGTAGTCCTAGCAAGGAAAGGTTAACGGCCAGACGTAGCAAAGCAGTCCTCAAAAACAAAAAGCAGGAAAAACACCATTACTGAACAGTTAATAGAAATAAAACTGTATACTGTAAACCATTATCTCAACCTGACTCATCCAGTGCTAAATGACTCCAATTTTGCAGAACAGCTTTGAAGATTTGGCTGCACATCCATTTTTATATGTGACATCTCAGCATAGGCTGAGCACTTCAGCCCAAATCTACATATAAATCCCAAAGTCATAAAACTAATTAAAAATTCCAACATGGACAACTGTGATAACAGCTTTAACAATCTTAAGAGAAATTAAAAGAAAGGGAGAAGGCACTCTTCAATTAATCCTCCTCCCAAAAACCTCATTTCCTATTGCCTTCCCTCCATAGACTGCTAACGTTTTTAAAAAGAGTAACTAGCTAAATTATCATGGCAGCCATGTGTACAACTCTTGTCAGAAAAAAAACCAAGAGAAACACACACATTAAGGACTGAAGTGTTGGCTCTGAGAAGAGCAGAGCAAACCACTGCAATTAATACCTCAACTACAACAAAAGGCAACTGCTTCAAACAGCAGAGCCAGATAAAATAAGGAAAACCAACTTCCGCCTAAATATAACAGTCTGCTACAACAACTTTATGCAACCCATAAATCTTGTGGCTACTCTAAAACTGCACAGTTAATTAAATGTAGAACAATCTCAATCAATATCTTTGGGGGTGAAGGAGAGAGGAGAGAGATTCATTCATATTTTCCTACCAGCTTCCTTAGACATGTTTTTGTCTGCAGATCAGTTCCTCCTGAGCTCCTAACACTATCTGTGTTCACTAACTGTGAACATTATCACAGAATTACGACGTCAAAAACTTCTAAGGCTACGTAAGGACTATGGGCTCAGCCTCCTGCTTTTCTATGTCATTTGCATAGATAATTTTTCCGTATGATATGCGGAGCAGAGAGGAAATCTGTTATTATTAAGTGCATGACTCCAATCAAAGCCATGTGCTACATAAACTTTTATGCACAACAAGCAGAAAAAGCCTAAAAGTTTTGACATGTCCAACAAGTACGTAAGAACGAAGCTCAAGAACAGCAATCCTCTTTAGAAGTAAATAATTCAGAATTATTTATTATGTGTGCAACAACTCATAAAAATCACAAAATCACAGAATAGATGAGGTTGGAAGTAACCTCTGGAGATCATCTAATCCAATGCCCTTCCTCAAAGGGATCTTATCAATGCTTATACATATCTAAAGGGTGGGTGTCAAGAGGATGGGGCCAGACTCTTCTCGGTGGTGCCCAATGACAGGAAAAGGGACAATGCGCACAAATTGGAACACAGGAAGTTCCAGCTGAATAGGAGGAAAAACTTCTTTACTGTGAGGGTGACAGAGCACTGGAACAGGCTGCCCAGAGAGGTTGTGGAGTCTCCTTCTCTAGAAATATTCAAAACCCGCCTGGACACGGTCCTGTGCACCCTGCCCTAGGTGTACCTGCTCAAGCAGGGGGGTTGGACGAGATGATCTCCAGAGGTCCCTTCCAACCCCAACCATTCTGTGATTCTGTGAAAGCACGGGCAACCAGAACCGGTTGCTTCGGACTGCATCCAGGTAGATTTTGACTGTCTCCAGGAACGGTGTCTCTGCAGCTTCTCTGGGCAACCTGTTACTGTGTTCAACCACCCTCAAGATTCCTCAGAGCCAGAGAAATCAAAGTCAGGTCACAGGCAGGTGAACTTCAGGCTTTTTTTTTTTTTTTTTAAAATGAGGCAAATTAACCACTGCTAAAAAGCAGCTCTGGAAAATCACATCCCCTAATTCATAGGGGAGGATGCCCAGCAGGGCAGTGACCATGCTGATTTGAGACTATTTCAGGACTAACAAAAATATTATTTTTAATGATACGTAGCAATGTTCAACAATTTTCACTGCCAAACAGAAAATACTAAGTTATTCTAGACTTTTAGCATACCAGCATTTAAGAAAATATTCTGTAACACATAAAAGAACGGTGCTCCTTTGCAACACTTGAAGAAAGTGCCAATAAATTTCTGCTGATTGAAACATGTATGATGATACTATGACATAACAGAAAGCTATCCTGCTATTATAAGTCCCTAGAGATAGCTGATGAAAAAAAAAAAAAAATACTTCAAGCCAATCAAACACAACAGTTTTGGATTTGAGTCTTTTTTTTGTTGCACCTCTTGGTCACAATTTTAATATGAAATACTACAATCACAAGTTCAGAAGTGGAAAAACCTTACCAAAGTCTGGAAAAAGTTCATACAGGGAACATGGTGCTCATTCATGAACACTCAGGACGTTGAAATCATATTGAAACCTCTTAATGATGTTTTCAGAACGGCTCAGCTGCATGGCAGACGCTGTGATACTATGCATCTACTCAAGGCATCTGTTGATAGCAATAGTGCATCTTAAAAAGAAGTGCTTTCTGAAGACTATGGGAATATCTTCTAGGGTAAGCCCTAAAACTTCCCTAGGAAATTGTCATCATTTAGCTGAGAATCAGTGGGTTTAAGTACTGCCACAAATAGCTTAGGTTTATCATATTTAAGCTGGTAAAAGGGGTGAGAGTGCGTGTAAATATTTCCCCCATGTGGCATAATCTGAAATGCTTGTTTACAAGATGTGAAAAGAAAGTGCTTTCCTACTGAACGTGTGCAACATAACAGTTGTATCTAAACGATCAGAGAAGCTGATACACTGAGCTTAAGGTCCTCAGTGACCTAACCTGGCTAGTCACAGAACCATGCTCTACTAAATTTCCTGATCAAACTAAATAATTATAGCTTCTTTGAAGAGAAGTCATATAGTCTTAAGCTGCGTGAGTGGAGTCAAAGCCAGAGCTTCTCAGAACAGCTCAGAGGATGTTATACAAGAAACTACACTGCGTATCCCACATCCTTTACAGTGTAAACACGACACAGTAGCCATTCACAATCTTTTAAGAGCCTTTTTTTTTTTCATTATAGCTTTTGTGAGAAGCAGCTACTATATTCCGCCTAACAGATAAACAACTCAAATGCCTGTTATAGGTGAACTGATATGGAGCAACATATTACTCAGTGAAACCAAACACAGGTATTCTGCAGACAGCAGCAACCACAGCTGGGTGGAGACCTGACATAAAGCACCTAGAAGCTGGTCTTAATAGCTATAACTAACAATAGCGGGAAAGACAGTTTCTCAAGTAGCTGAATTCCAGACTATTCAAGGCTCACCTTAAATTGCCCCCTGAAACAAATGCTACCATAAAAACTGTCTGGGTTCATATGTAACACTTTAAAAAGCCATATTTGACAGCTATGTTGTCATAACTGTGAAATACAGACCTCCTTTGCTTCAGAGCTGTGAAATATTACTTCTCTTTCCTGCTAGCTGGCAGCAGGAATTCTGCTATATCCACTATACAGTGCATATAATAAGGAACAGATGCCTGTGAATTATGATGCTGTAATTCCATTGAGGGGTTCCAGGGATGTCAAACCACAAAGGCAAAGTCTGAGCGGTTCATGAAGTTACCTGAACAGAGCAGTGGAATTACAGCCCTGTCATGCAAAAGTTACCTTTTTAAACATGTGTGAATCTACATTTTTTCCTTGCATCTTTTCTTCTCTTTCTTTTCCCTATGTACTCATTCAGCCTCTCAACCCGCTCTCCTGTTTTTCCTTATACCTCCTCTTCTTTCTTCACACGAAATACCACTCCCATCTGATTTTGGAATGCAAATTAGTTTTTCAAAGGACCACCTGATTCTGAAAAGGAGTCTGTTCTTCTACAAGCTTTTTCACAGCGGGTGCGAATGTAGTGTTGAATTCATCTAACATCTTTACAGCCTCCCAGAAAATGATGCCAATGACATTCTGAGTAAGAGCAATATTTTAAAGAAAATTAACAAAAGACTCTGAATCCATGGGAACATTTTCACATACCATTACCAAAGGCAGCTGTTAATGTTATTGCCGGTACTCTACTTTTGGCTGCACAGTCTATACAGTCCTGCCAACAACATGCCAAGATGCCTCAGCTGGCCTTCATCATCTTCAGGACCAAAGACAGCTTTATAAGAACATGGGGTCACCTCTTTGCTATCTAGGGGACTTGGGAGATGAGATAGCCTGTACAGTAGGAGACCCAGGTGGCATAAAAACTCCTGGGAAAATCCTGGAGATTGATGTACTAAAGGCAGCCAGCTCAACTCCAGCTAAATGAGCTAGCCGGGGCGCACAACCCAAAAAATGGCTCTTGCAGAACCAGCTCGTGTGTGTCTGCACCACGCTACTCCCACCTGCTCAGATAGCACATTGCTGAAATCCCAGGAGTTAGTTCAGGTGTCTTTGTACCCATGGAACAATTTACTCACAGATCAGGTTAGTGGAATTGGGGGCAGGGGAGATGGGAATTGAATTTTCAGCTTAACCACAACAAAAAACCCCCACCCAAACTTACTATCTTACAGCCTTCTGAAGACAAAAATTCACTGAGCTGGAGTCTGAGTTTTACATCTCTACACTGGACTCCCCAAATCTCCAAACCAGGAGATTAAAGATTAATATTTTTTAATAGTAAATCTCAACAACAGTCAAGGAGTACGGTCTAATGAGTACAGGCCCATAATATCCACTTACTACTGCATTTTTATTCTGAAATACTGATTGCTAAGAGACTGAAAATAAAAATCCCATCAACATATATGGCTTATGGTTAACATTACGTTGATTAGTTGTTTTAATTTGAGAATTTTGGATATGATTCCCAGTTCCAGCACATAAAATTTTCCACTGAAAGCAGATTTTGGCATTCTTTGCATGAGATACAGTGGTTAGTGTTAACATGCAACCAAAAATTTTATGCAGGCAAATAAACTTACTTCCTTTTCTTTGGGCTCACTTCCAGAACACTGTTTTTAATATATGATGTACAAATGTCCCATAACACTGCTTTATATTAAAAGCATGAGCCAGAAATGTCCTATGAGAACACTTCTTAGGTCAGTATTTTTCATTTGTTATTATTATTCATGCCTACATACCTATGTGGAAATATAGAATCACCTACAACATATTTAATTTCTTCAAAGGAAAACACGTCAGGAACAAAATTTAGCACGTCCTACTAAATGGTGTGAACACACTCAGGAAGATTTATTCACTTGACTCCTCTTATGAACATCGGTTGCAGAAACGTTTTGACCTTCTACTCAAAAGACTGAAAATGGTAAAAAAACCCCATATGATAGCACAAAGCTGCATGTGCTGAATTTTTTCAGTTAACACATGTGGATGGATGTTCTCAGGCATCTCAGTGACACCAGACATTCAGATAATGTACAAATCAAAGCAGTCAATCTCTCTCACACGCTGGAATATACTACACTTTCATTTCTGGCAAATCTGTATTGTACTGCTGTTTTAGAGTGAGACTCGTTCTCCCTCTTCTCTTTGTGAACAAACACACACATCTCACTGCCTTTCTAGGATCATTAATGCACTGCAACCAGGGGCGTGACTGCAATTTGTAGATGAAACAGGATTAGAAGATCATCCTACCAGGGATCTACTTTGGTACAAGCCCCATGAGGTTGCAAAGGACTCCGAATGTACCAGGAGGTGGTTGGCTTGCATTGAAGGCCCATGACGATGTCACTATGCATGGCTGGCTTCACTGGCTTCACGGATACCCTCCTTGAGGAGCACCGTAGACATATGTACACTGTAATAAAGAGGCCTCTTTGCCAATGATAAATAGTGCTTCAAGAAAAAGATGCAATAATAAAAAAAACACTCCAAAAATTCAATTGTGAGAAATGTGGGTTTCTCCATTTATCTTTGTTACACAAAAATACTCAGATTTGTGGGTAATACATGCATCTGTTGTAAATATAACTTAAGATCAAAATAATTTTCAGGTATATTGAAAAACAAATGGCATTATTACTTTAAGTTTCCATTTATGTTGGGGTTTGTTTGGTTTTTGTGGGTTTTGGGGGGTTTGTTTGGTTTTTTACCTGAACCACTGTAAGACGATGATGAAGGTGTTCGCCTTGAAAAGCTTTTCACAGCAAGACTCTGCCCTCGCTGTTTCCGCCTCCAAGCTGTTCGGCATTTGGAGTCTATGCTTTGCTTGATTCGATACCAGTCAGATTCTGTGATTCCAAATTTGTAAAATAGGTGACCTGTAATTAAAGACAAACACAAAGGGGTGAAAATCAGCATGCATCTGTATTTTCAGGAAAATGCATAGATGACACACACTGTCATGCACACATGGTGAACAGAGCAACTGAAAATTTTAGAACTGCCCTCATGCTTGACACTGCCTAAAGGAATACAATGACATTACGAAAAACGCCAAAGCTATACAGTGATGTGATTTCAACAACTATTCACAAAATTAAGTAATTATACATATGTGCAGTTATGTATTTAAAAATGTCAGTGGTCTACGAAATTTTCTAAGCTACACTTCTATCCATGGAAACTGCGCTATTACATTCAAGCTGTGCAACACTGACCAACAGAAGGATCCAGCACTCTGAAAGCCAAAACCGGATAAAGCTTCATTTCTCATTGATAGTGCCCCACAATATGTATAAGTCTGATAAGTAGAAAACCATATAAAGCTCCCTATAAAAAAAACCTCTTTTAAAGCTCAGTTCAAAATTCATCCAGCTCAAATAAAACTGCAACACAAAATTAGAATCTTCTGAAAATGGTACTACCGGTATTAAGTCATTTAAGGAGCCACATTATGCACTTTCCAGCATTTGGTGCTAAGTCACCAAACTCTTATAGAAACACAACATTGACTTGTGAGTTGAACTGAGTATTTTGAAACAAAGCTCCTACAGATTGAGTCCTGCTGCCAACTCAAACCAGGTTCATTATCATGTGCAACCTCTACACGCGAAGGGGAAGCCTAGTTATACAAGAAACGGAGGGAGCAAAAAGACTATGTCAGGTATGACAAGAAATACTTGTTTCAACATCTGGACAAACAGCTTTAAAACTGGGAAGGAAACATGTTGTGCATTGTCAGCTGTTTCAAGATCCTCCTCATATTGCTACATACTTTTACCATTTCATTGTAAGCTTCGGAGTGGTTTATATTTTGCTTAAAGCATCAACAGTTCAGAGCATTTGACTGTACGTTAAGAGAAATTTATAATCCTCATGGCTGCAGAAAAAACACTTGAAAAAGTAAACCCAAAGGTTCAAAACCCATGAATTAAAACAGATCTGAACATTTAATATGCTCTAAAACTTCAGTACTTCTAAACTTTCCAGATTTAGATGTGCAATACTGCAGTTAAAAAACAATCCAAAGCTGTAATACATGCTTTTACTCAACACGACTATGCTTGAAGGAGCTCTTTAAGATTCTTATTTTCCTTTTGGTATCAGTTGCTTTCCATACCCTGCAAAGTAAAACAATCTTTTCAACCTACTGGGTTTTCAATCTTGCTCTCAGATAGGATCCTGATCCTGTGAAGTACTTGCTTAAGCTGTTGTATAGTTCTACGAACAGGATATGGTCTGCTCCTCTAAGACAAATGATTTGAAGCCTACAGCCATAAAATTCCAGGTTTGCACGAACTAAGAGAGCGCTCTGTACTTTCCTTTGTATTACAAATGAGCCCAGAGTCCTCAGAAACTGAAATCTGCAAGTTACTGATCTAACATAGTCGAGTGGAGTACTGTATCTCTTAAGTCATCATTTCTTAAACACGTTTATTTTCCAATGCTCTAAATTTTTTATCGATCTGTTCAAAAAGCAATTTGAAATAAAGTGGAGAACATACAGGAGGAAAACACTGGCATCAAAAAGCTAATTCAAAAGCGCTTTAAACGCCCCAAGATTTCTCACTGACAAGTGACAGCAAGCACGTTACTTAGAGATTGCTTTACAATGCCTACATTATGTCTCCAAAAAGGGGGTGGGAGTAGGAAAAGAAGAAAATCAACTGAAATTATCATCTGCTGCTGTGCAACAGTTTACTTTCCATAGGTGTCAGCAAAAGGAAAGCACATTCTGTATTGTAAATACTGAGACCACATTTCTCAGTGTAATCTATTACTAAAATGCACTACACAGAGAAATGAGTTTATAAATGTTTGCAGTAATGTCCAATAAAAATAGTTGTGCTTTAACTCTTTATACGACTTCAGCTGTCAGTACGTACAAAAGTACTTGTGTAGTCCTAGAGAAAACACAGTCATATGCTCTGTGGTTATTTTGAAAAAATGTCCATATTTCATTCATGAATACATTTTAATGACTTTCACGTTGTATGCTGCTCTGTTTAAAGGAGTGACTGAATCAATTGTAGGTCAGCGAAAACTCTCATAGAAAAGCAGTCTAACTAGGAATTTTAACTATTACAGTGTAATCCATGGGCTATTCCAGGGTGTCACTTAATTCAAAGAGAAAGCAAAAGCAATATAAATTATTTGGGACAAGATAGTCTCAGGTGCAGTGACCTGTTCATACTAGGAGACCCAAGCCGTGTAGGACAAGAGCCTGAGAAAGATGATGAGTGCCAGAGCTGTGACATAAAACGTCTCAGAAATTGCTCTATTGAGGGAAGACAGGAAAAGGCCGCCTTCTACTTACTGATCACAAAAGCTAACATTTAATCAATGTGATAAGGAATGGCCATGAAATACTGGATAGAGATACCTCTACCTTCACGAACAGAACATGACTACAGAGGAAAGCATGGAAAACAGAAAACAAGCTAAACAGACTAGAGTCAGAGAAGAAGATTTTAGGCTAGAGAGACTGAAGACATCAGGCACAGATTTCCAAAGCCAGGCGTGCTTTATTTCTTTTCCCTTATTAATGAAATTCCTACTTAGCTGTTATGGTGGTCGAAGGTGTAAAACCAGTATAGACGAAACACCTGCTGTCTGCACAGATTTTTACCATAACTGCATGTCACAGTAACTGCATGTGCAAATTAGGCATGAAAAATTAGTCCTTAAGTACAAAGATAGTTGATATAAAGGTTAAATGAATTTCAGATGTATAAATCTATCCAGTTGGTATTACAATCTAAAACGTTATTCTACGAACAGGTCTTTAGCAACCACATTTCATAACAGTCCACCGCTGACTGAAGAAAAATCTAATGCTAACAACACTGGAGTATTTTTTAAGTAGATAAAAAGTTCACCATAACATTAGAAATATGATTTACCTGTAGTAGAGAGATACATCCCGAAAACATGTGCAAACAATATTAGAAAACCGAAGCATGCTGACTTTCTGTTCTCTATCCATAAATGATCACATGCAGGAGAGCTTTCAGCTGCCTCATTCTGAGTATGTGAAATACCAAAAGAAGTTAGAAAGGCAGCACTAAAGCAAGATACTGCAAATGAGACATTTAACTTGGGAAAGTCCATATTAGAAAAGACAAAAATACTTCAGTGAGAAGGGATTTGACTTTTTCAGAAGCAGCATGAAGCACTGTAATTTGTACGCTGCACAGTATCTATGAGCCACATAACAACCCTGCTAAAAAACACATTAAAAAATACATTCAGCAATATAATTCAGCACTTTGGCAAAAAGACAACAGTATTTTGGAAGACAGATGCTCTTATACAAGAAGAGTGAAGTAAAGGATCTAGATCATCTAAGGATGGCTGACTGTGTTTTTAGCAATCTTTTTATTTAGGACAATGGATGGCTGCCGGTAACATTCAAAACAAAGGATGTGCTTGTTTTTAAACATTAAGGGTCCAAAGTTTGCTTTCTTTGGGAACCTCACTTCCTAAACAAAGCTTTCTATGAAAACACACCAGAGACTTAAAATAGTTCAGTTATTCAACAAATTGCAAGAGCTTGAGTGATTTCTATAGACCAGATACACACTAACAGCAGCTTGGGAGACAAAAAGGTCTGCACAAAGAATTCACAGAGACACAGGCTATTCTGAAACGTACAAAGAGGAAATCACTTTGGTTTGAAAGCAAGAACCAACATTCAAATCTTATCAAGCAGAAGCTTAGAAGGAAGGCATGTGTGCATCAGGAAAATTAAAGAAGTCAGCTTTAAAAGCCAACAGGTGCATAATACTAAGTTTTGCCTTCCACAACCTAGACTGGGAACACAGCACATTTTTGCCAAAATTTCTATAAAACTAAAAAGACGACTGACACAACAAGTTCTAGAATGCTTCTTGTGCACTGCAAAATAAATCTTTCTGTGGTTCAAAGGAAAAAAAAAAGCTCGGAAATGCAGGGAAGATGATGTGGTACAAACACAAAGATCATCAGCAATGATGTCTGAAATTACTGTATACTCCCAAACTTTCGAGGCATCTAATGTACAAAATAGGGGGAGAAAGGGTTGGCTTGTTTAAAAACAAGGCCAATTAGAAAAAAAAAGTAAACCCCATGAAAGCAATGTTCCTGAGAAAGTAATCCTCTCTTTCTTAAAGGTCAGAAGTCAGTCAGCAGACGAAACAATCCACATAAAACATTAAATTGTAAAGAAATTTAATTAAGAACAAATTGAGGAGGAAGAGAAGACATTTGCAATATCAAAACCAGACATGAAATAATTCCATCTTGATGCCGCATTCAAAATCAGCCTCCTAAAAAACAAACTTCATGTCAATAGCTTGCATTTGGATATTGCTAGGTTGTGCTGCTTCCCATTCTCCATGAATACCAGATTTCTTTAGAAAATTAAAAGGTAAATCATTATTTTTATGTACTTGGCAGAGTTCCCTTTGCTGCCATTTAGACTGAGATGGCACAGACTTTCCCTCTGTTATTGTTACATTTTGAAAGATTAGGGAAAGTGTTACCCCCAGAGAATCTAACAGCCACATGTATAAAATAAAGACGTATTTACATTAAATGTGTAATCCAAACAGATTTGGTTAACTGTTCCTTCCATTTCCAAATTCAACATCATTTTTAAAGTCTAGAGAAAAAGCAACAGGATGTCATATTCAAAATTCAAATGATTAAACTGACAAACAGAATCTTTTTTTAATTGACAAGAATATGATGGATATTGTGAAAAACAAGGGCTTCAGATTCTGCCTGCACAGAATCATGAAGAGGGGCGATTATTTGGAGGTTTGGCTAACAAAATGCATTTTTTCACATAAGGGTCATACATTTGGAGTTCTTTTTATTAAACGAACAGCGTATGACAACAAAATCTGCTGTACTAAATATTGGAACGGCGGAGGAAAAAAATTAAGCACCTCTGAAGTTACTTCTTGCGCCTTCAGGCTTCAATTCTTCAAACATAATTACGGTCGTGCATTGACCATATTGAAACAATTTTAAAAAGAGTAATTGTTTACTCATTTGACAGCTGGGAGGGGGGGGTATGATCTCCACAGCTGCGAGGCAGTTTCCCTCTCCAAAACTCAGAAGTGTTTAGGGTTGGGCAAAGGGATGCAGGCGGGGAGGGCAACATCATCCTCATTCAAGGAAAACTCGCCCTGTTACAGTCGGTGGGATGGCAGAACCTTGGCAGCTTCTCTAACATCACATGCTTGTGAACGCCAGTCATGTCACCAGATATTCACTTTCCATAACATTGTTCTCATCCACAGGCTAAAAAACATCCAAAAAGAGATGGGGGGAGCTGTTAAAGACACAGAGAGAGGGAGGAGGGAAGGAAAATTCGGCTACCAAGCAATTACTCTGTTTTCCATTTTATTTCTACAGTTCCTTTGTTTAACTATTATGTTCATACCTTTCAAACGGCTATAAATCTATAGGCTACGGAGACTAGAGTGTGCGCGCTTTATAGTGCAACCCATATTCAGGGGTACTTACGAACAGCCTCAAATACAACTGAAATCCTATTCTACTACACATACCTAAAGAAGGATTTACTAAACCTTTGTCAGTAACCAGAACATTTTGAGCAGTCAAGTATTAAAATCAAACACTATAAAATGTTCAATAAATCTGAACTTTTTCAGGAAATTTTCAATTGTCAGCTTTTAAAGAAAAGAAATGCCCTGTTTTCCTAGGTGCAGAAGATATGGTTAAAGAGGATTTCTGCAAATAAGATTCCATAGAAAATGGATTGTACTCTTCAACTAAGTTATAACAATATATAAACCCCGAAATTCCATGTTCATCAAATCCCTTTCCACTTGGACAACAGGAACTCAACTCTATACTAGAGATCATGAGGAGTCTTAATCTTAGGTAACTTTATGACAAAACACAGAATTGCTAATTTTACAACACCTGCTTTACAACAAATACCTAGAAATCGTTTACCTGCAGTAAGAAAATTAAATGTCATGACAAGAAAGTAAGGAAATTCATAAATACCACTAAGAACACGATTGAAAAAGCCAGGCACGTTCGAGGAAACACTCGAGATGTGAAAAACGTCAGTGAAGTCAGTGGTATAAGTGTGAGCATGTGATTCGACAATTTAGGGAATAAGGACCAACTTCAGGGACACCAAAAAGTGTTTTTTCCAGGAGTGTATTGCTCATATTGCATAATTCTCCTGGCTTCCAAATGCCATCATGATGTGGGTGTTATATAAATACACACGTCAGCACATTAAGGAACCAAACTCTAAACGTTCTATTTTCATACCTCTTACAAGATAACTGGAATAGAAGTGAGACTGTGGACATAAATTTCTGCAGACTGAACTGACATCAGCCTGTCAGCATCCCACTCCTGCTCCCCAAAATCCCCGTAACACAGGTCTTACAACTACCAAGACACCATCTGCCCCAAACTATGGCTACTGTAAAATTCCCCAAGTTCAAGAACAGGATGGGTTCAGGTAACATCCTATCACTCATTACTTCCCTTTTAGAATGAAAATCTCCTTTCTAATATATATGAAAGCAGTATGTTTTAGCTATTTCAAGAAAACCAACAATTTAAAACAATGTTTTCTCATCTCAGCTCCTAAAACAGAGGCAAGTTCAAATTAAGTATCTGTCTGGTAGGAATACTTTCTGGGATCAAAAGGGTGCATTTTGATGTACCAGCATCAAAGAAAGCCAGAAGAAGTGTTAAACTACAATCAGCAACTATTTATAAAATGCTAATTACACTGTTTAGACCATCTGCTGATTACAATTCTGTGCAAATAGAACACTAAACCATTTGGAAGAACAGGCAAGAAAGTTCTCCTCAATGTCAGATCACTCTGTCACGTTGAGGAAACATTTCAGAAGTGAACTTGTTTTAAATATCTACCAAACAGCATAAAAAGTGTTTGCACATACCGGCTTGTGTCTCAATAACAGATTAAGGTGAGAGTGAATTATTCACTGCTTCAATCGTTACAATTTTCTCTGTCAATCTGAAGCTGCAGATCCGACAAATTGGTGCAGACAGACAGCTGTAACCACATTTATTTTTCGCATTTGTCTCAGGCCTACTGCAAGACACCATTCACCTTTTACAAGTGTTTGCTAGAAGTCTTTCTGCTACGTGATCTCAACATCCAGATAGTTTTTTGTTTGTCTGTTTATTGGTTGGGGTTTTTGGTTTTTGTGTTGTGGGGTTTTTTTGTTGTTGTTGTTTTTGGGTTTGTTTGGTTTTGGGTTTGTTTTTTTTTTGTTTTGTTTTGGTTTTTTTTATAAGTTATGAGAAAGCAGTACAACCCAAAAGGCATGAGGCTTCTCCTTCTCTGTTCTTGCTACCTATAAACCACAGATAGAGTGTCTTGTATTTTAAAAGATTTAAAGCATTTTGAAACCAAATGTTACACAAGAAAAGTAAGCACCTTCTTGATGCTTATGTGCAGATCTGGCTCAGATTTCATTCTGGCAATACACTATTCCTCAAAAGAAATAATAACTAGCTTTGAATTATCAGAAGATTTAACATCTAATTTTATTTTATTAAAAGTCAATTTTTCAGAATATTTCATTAATATTTATTAATATTTATTTAGAATATTTGCCTGAGTATTTCATTTTTAACAAATCACAGAATCAGAGGAAACATGAAATTCAACGTTATTTTAAATGCCCTTGTTCTACAAATTAAAAGGACCCATGCAGGTCTACAGGACCCTACCGGAAGTTTCAAAAGCAAAAAATCAAATTAATTAGCACCTAGAATCTCCAAATTCCACCAATGTATTCTCTTCCAAAACAGAAGAGCTCCTACATTCAGACACACCTTACCACCTTTCTTGAAAACCAGCCAGTCTATTTTTATCTATTTTACCAAGAGCAGGACCTGTTCGATTTTGACTCTTCAAGAGACAGCCATAAGCATGCAAATAATGCCATCTAGTGGAACGTCAAATTTACCATTCTGGCAAGAAATGACAGCATTTTTTCATCCATGCTTGTGTATGTTTGCTCAATCTCCGATTCCCTTGCAGCACGCGCCAAGTGCTACAAAAGGTTAGCAGAACTGCAGAACCAGAGATATGCTGTGAAATGGAAGTGAGCAAATCAATCACTACAGGAATGGAGTATTTTTGATGTTCCTTTCTTTCACACTTTGATTGAAGTGAGTTCCACGCAGCGTGTTACAGTGGTGGCCGTAAGGCATTCCCGCAGGGATCTTTTGATCACTTTTCTCTGATGGTGACAGAATATCAACAGCTGCATAAATGTAACTGTTTAATAACCGGGGTATAATTATCAAAAACATGAAGCGTTTCACTCATTAAATGAATTAATCAACCCCACAAGAAAATAATTCTAGACCAAATCAGAGGTTTTATAATCTAAAAATAGAAAACTCGTCATATACTGCAGACTTGTCTCAGTTCACAAATTTCACAAGAGGTACTCCACTATGATGATACTGGACAAATGACATACATTTCCTTCTATTTTTTCCCCCATTTTTAAAAGAAAACACATTGCTTGCACTGAAAAACATGTTGCAAAAATCCAAGAGACACAGCAAATAAAACAAGATACCTTGAAGAAAGATCTATGTTTCATTTCCTCCCAAAATTATATATATTCATGCAACGTTTGGGTCTCAGTATGAAAGAAAAATTGCATACTTCATATAGCTATAGCTGTACAGCTAAAAATTGCAGTGGCAGCATTCCATACAGACTGCACAAGCATTTTCATCTGAAATGGCTTTTCATGAAGATCAGGACCTAAAGACTCCAACGCTTGTTTGACTTACCCGGCCACTAACAATCTCCTTCCAAATAAAGTACCTAATGCGCTCATGATAACTATTACCTTCTTTTTGCATAATAAAAATGCACTTACGGCATACCATGCTTTTAAGTCTTCAGTTAAATTTACCTTTTAGTTTTGCACATTCAAAACGTCAGAGTATTCATTTATGATCACAGTCAGCAAGCAAAGATCTTGCTATTTCTTTTACTCACTGGGAGAAACAATCCCACAAGGTTTATCAGACATCATTCTGTTTTGGAATGGAACATACCTAAGTATATGATGTGTTTATTGCCAAAGGATCAACTTACTGTTTGAAATCAAAGTCTGATGCTGAAAACAAATGGAATCACCTAAATTGAAGCAATAACGCTTGATTGAAATAAATGCTCCTGATTTTAAGGAGCCGCTGCCAATAACCAGACATCAGGCCATTTTTGATAGCCACAATTTTACAGAGAAGTTGATTAAACAGCTGTTTGTCTTTCACACAGCAGCACAATGTGCTCTGACAGAACCAGCAGCAGAACCGATGGAAAAAGGAGGGTTGTTGCTTTAACCACCCCCTTCCCGAGACATCCCATTACATAAGCCCTCACCGCAGTGCCTCGGGAGCCCATCTGGATGGCAAACGCCACCACACGTGCCGCCAAGAAAAACTCACTTATGAATCAACAACGAAAATTTCTCCCCTTCCGAAGGAGCTTGTGGGTTTGGAAAGGACTGGCACGACAGAAACCTGAACGCTGCGGGAATTTATTTACATTTTACTTGCAGTCAGCTTGAGGCATCTCCTCACTTCACTTTTTAACCCTTGTGAAATAAGAAAAGAACGTTCAAAGCCAGGAAAGGAAAAGCTATGCAACTTTCTGGAATTCTGTTTATGAGATTTTGTGAAATCACAGCTCTCCTTGCATGCAGCAATGCGTTTTCCAGATGAATGTACATTATTTTTGTGCTGATCGGTCTGTGTTTGGTGGCTGAGCTGCTTTTCCTCTCAAAATGTCAGGGATCAAATACTTTCTTAGACTCTTCACGTCTTCTAAAACCACACCATAAAAGTTCAATTGTGTCATTTCTAGGCCTTCGATAGTAAAGAAAATATTTCTTGTCTGGAGTCCCTTGAAAGTTCATTAGGATATTTTATTTACGCAGGAACTGAGCCTGAGTGATACTGGGTAACCACCAGCCTCCTCTACAGATGGCGAGAGTAAAGCACGCTCCGCATCCCTCTGAATTAGGCCCTAAAGTGACACCACCGCTGCACACTGTAGTAACTACCCTGCAGACAGTCATAACACTGGAGAAGTTCCATGTATGGAGGAATCAGCCCAAAGAAAACAGTGATTAGTACAACCATGATACAAAGAGTCCTCTATTTCACTTCTAACTTCATAGCTCGGATGGATGTTCAATACTGATAAAGATGATCCTTGGATATTGCACTCAACACATTGATTATAAATGGTCCAATACTTCTTGCTGACATCAGGGTTTGGGGCTTGTTAATACATTAATATGTAATGACTTCTGAAATCCACACAAGACTCCCTTGATTTTCATTAGAAAAAAACAGCACTCTTTCACCTAAGTTATCATATTTGTAGCAGTAACTTTCCCAATGAGCGCATCCTTCTTACAAATTACACAACTTGCCCCTTTTTTCGTTATACGCTCCTGAAGCAACACTTAAAGTCACTGAGAAAACTGCTTTTGTGCTCATCACAGACTTATCTGAATGTTTTTAGCTGCCCCTCAAGAAGTGAGGACCTGTACACGTCAGCACGTACTTTAAATAAGTCTGGCCAAAGCGGAAAAGTATTGACAGGATGGAACAACTGTGCATCAGCTCGAAAGAGATGGTCCAAGTGACCTAATGCATTAGTTTTGTTCTTTCTGTAGAGCCTGCAAACTCAAAAATGCTTGACAGCACAATCATGCACAATCAAGTTACATGCAATCACAGTTGCGACTGACAGGCTAAGCAGCTGCTTACGCTCAAGAATGGAAAATTTAATTCATCGTTTGTGTAATGCAAGAACAACAAGAGAAGTGTGAGAAGGAGAGAGAAAACACACTGCCAACAATTTATTTTATTTCCCAAAATTGCTGCCTTTATTTCAGTTTATTAAACAGTAACTGGCCAGGAAAGTAATTGAAATAAACATAAGTGCCCAGGAAAGAAGAAAACAACAGCCAGCATTAAATTATAGTGCTTACATAAAGTCAGTAAGCAAGTGCCAGCATTGATGCCATTTATGAGAACTGTGGCGCTGAGATAAACTCAATGGGCTCTCATACTATCTTCTTGCCTAGCCTCAAAAGAGGTTATCACTTCCCTCCATGTGGCAGCATTTAATTGATTCACAAAGAAGCAGCTATTTGGAACTGAAGCCAGACTTTTGCAGCTCTGAGGAAGACGACATGTTTGAAAAAAACCAGCACTGCTGCATCACAAGGCCTTTCCCGAGGGCGCTGTACAAAAAAAATTAATGCTTTTTGGATATGAGAAAAGCACAACAGAAATGCTTTCTTTCACTTCTTTCCAGTTAAAGATCTGCTGAACTCTTAGACTTTGCTTCTCACTCTCTTCTTGAGTATGAGATAGTTCAACACCTCTGCAAAACTCTCCCTCCTCTCTTCCCAAGTTCTGCCCCAACAACAGATACCACTCTCATGGACTTCAAAATGAAGCACAGTGCAGCTTTTCTGAAATGGTCAGATGGAGGTGGTCCACTTGGGAAGATTCAGAGTAGAGGTTTTCAATCGCACAAGCTCAAGAGAACCTGCTTCAACTCCCCCATCTGCCACCAGCATGATGCTGCAGAACTGGGCAAATTCTTGTCTGCTTATACTCAACCCTTCAAACTGTAAAATGAAGTTTGTCCTACCTCTAAGCAATGATCTGGCAGCTGAGGAGAAATGCACTACAGCATGATAACACCGCAGTCCTCAAAGGAACAGGCTGAAGCGAATTTTTATTTCCAAAGAGCTACGGTCCATGGTATTTATTAGTAGAAGAAGAAAATGTTGGCAAAAAGTATTTCCAGGGACCGCAAGATTAGCTCATCCGTGCGGATACAAACCACACAACTTCTTTTCAGACTACTATAGCTTGGAAGATTAGTTTATGTCCTATGTAATGAAGAAACAGAAGCATAGGTTAAACAGAAAACATCAGAGATCCTCAACAAGTTACTAGCTTGAGCAGTGCCACTAACCCATTCCTCTTCCCCCCAAACCTCCGGAGTATCCAGAGCATGACTGATTCTTGCGTTAGCTGGTCTGTCAAGAGAGATGGATTGAAACGACAATTAGCAATGTAGTCGCAACAATCCAAGTTACAGAAATTCATCAGTTTCTAGTGCTGATGAAATATTAAAGAGATAGGACAAAATGCCAATTTGAAAAAGTTTGAATTTTTCTTGAAGTTCTCCAACAGTCTCCTGATGGAATCCAAGGTCTACATGCATGTCTACGATTGCTGATAACCAAGACTTGTAGCACTCTGTTGCATCCAGGTGTAACACTGTTTTAAACCATTGTATATATACTATATACTCTGACAGTTAGTGACTGGTATGATATCAGAAATGAGACACATGAAGCCCAGAATTATAAACAGGAAATGAAAGGAAGACAGAGAGAGAGTGCAAAAAAAAGTATACAAAGCTTAGGAAGGAAAAAAGGAGATAAAAGGAAAAATGGGTATAGTTTATAAAAATACAGCAATAAAAAAGGGTTTTTTAAAGTGGAAAAATGAAAAAACCAGAAAATACTAAATACATTCTGTATTTATAGTGTACATTTTCAGTAACCGTAATGTTTATTTATATAAAACATTCTATATAATAGCAACAGTCTGCAGTATCTCATAAAACAGATCCACTGGTGAGAAACAGAGCTAACAGTTTGTCTATGAGAAGCAGCTTACTACCCTTCCTCCAGTATTTAAAAGCATGATAATGCTTAAGACAGAAGCGTGGTGTATTTGTTGTTTATCCTGCACTGTTATTAAGATCAAAATCTTCATTAAAAGCAAATGAGAAGCTGAAACAGTAGTGACTTACTGCGATCTGCAGATTTTACATGAGACAAGTCACAAGTTGCTTAAACTGGCCCAACCTGCATTATGTTTGGGTGACATGCATGAATATATATACATACATACACTGATCTAACTGACACACATTACACAATCAAGCAGGAGTCAAATGTGTTTCCTATTAAACAAACATGGGTGGTCTGCTTCTCAAGCAGTACTGTGTCAATGAATTTTGTAAAGCAGTATAGTGCTTAATTCTATTTGAACAGCCCTCTGAAGAGGACACAGCTATGTTCCGTTCTCTATTAAAGTATTAACATCTCTTTCAACTAGTACAGTAGAAAGGTGGTCCTATCTTTACTGGAAGCAATATTATGACACAACAGAAATACCAAGCTTTGATTACCAATTTCTTTCTACTCTACCTTTTTAACAGCATCTTAAAAAGTAAAATTATGTGCCTTTTGAAACAGAATATACATCACTTACCATATAGTTAAAAATCAGACTTTATCATAAGGTATTTCAGATAACACTTTCTTCCTATGTTATTTAAGTGACAGGGATGTATTCTGGATGAAATAAATGTTAACTCATGAATGGAAATCGGCAAGAATTCACTCTACAAAGTAGTCTTGGAAGCAGATGGGAAAATTCAACAGAATAGCACTAAGCTGGCTATAACATTACTCATACATCCTTCACCACAGTGCCTTCCCCTCTGCAGGTACTGGGGATTTTTTTGGTTGTTTGGTTTGTTAGGTTTTGTTGTTAAACAACAATCATGTCCCTAAGGTGAGAGTTATTTCAATATGCATCAATAGCTCCCTGAGCAACAGACGACTGTGTGGAGCCGAAGGAGGATTTCTGGTGTCCAATAATACAACCGAACTAAGGGCACAGGTTCCCCTTAACACAATTAGTGACTTTGTAACTGTTTCCTTCACCCAAACACTCGTTCTGCATTTAATTTGTAGGTACTGATCTTCTATCCTCTTGTCACAATTGGCCAAAACTGACAAATATGTTAAAAAAATGACTGGTGAGAGTCTGCAAAAACACACATGCAGATGCAAGAGGCTTTCACAGAGATGACACACTAACAAAGTTACACACACAGGAAATAACTAATGTTATTTTGTTTTCATTTAATTACTTAGATTGTTCTAAAGAATAAGAACTATTGATAGCTTTTGGTTTATGAACTTCAGAAATCCCCTCTCAATTTTTTCCAAGATGACATGCAAAATCATCCTTTGTGTCATAAAGTTTCTTATAAATGCAAAATTCTGAATTTGGAAATCTGTTTTTTCCAAACTCATTTGTGGAGATTGCTGTAAAATCTGAGAGACCTGTATTTTCCGTTGCACAAAGAAAATTACAACTGTGGATGTTCTTATATCGTATTTCACCAGAAAATGTCTACTTTTTTTGTAGGGCTGAAGTAATGAGCTACTTAATGACATATAGTGTGTTTAAGTCATTTTGGTTTCTTGCCCAAAAACTCTCTTCAATACCACTGCCACCCCACAAGCAAATTTATACCACAAGTGAAAATTTATACTTCCAAAGATAAACTTTCCTCTCTCTTGCGGTAAACCTTATGTCGTATATCAAGAATTTTTAATAAACATACATCTCTTCATATTCTATAGTTTCTGCATATTATACAAAATATTTTCTCTATTAAATACAGATTTGGTTGGTGTTTTCTTTTTCTTCTAGAAAAAGAAAGGAAGGAGTATCTTCCCACTGACAAACTTTAAGAAACTTCAAACAAAAGGAAAAATAAAATCCTTTACATTGGCTTGAGCTTTTCTAGCTATGACTGGCAAATGCAAGGCTGATGACATTAGATTTTTCATTTAAGTTTAAAATAATGCATCAAAGTATTACTGCTCAGAGCAGAAGCAAACCACATTGTTCGGACAGCAACTTAATTTAGTTCCCATGCTAGTGGTGCACTCAGTTTTTGGTAGATTTTATGGAACAACACTTCACCAATAAAAAACAGATGGTCTGTGGACTGGTAAAGCAAAGCAGATATGGCATGGCAGGGCTCTTCCCAGTACCTCTCTGACCAATATTAGGGATGAAATCGTGGCACAGCTGAACTCAGGAGGAGTTCTGACACTGAACTGAACATGATCAGAATCATAGAATCATTAAGGTTGGAAAAGACCTCTAAGATCATCAAGTCCAACCATCAACTAACACCACCATGACTCCTAAACTAGCCCCTGGAGTGCCACGTCTACACCTTTTTTGAACGCCTCCAGGGTTGACGACTCCACCACCTCTCTGGGCAGCCTGTTCCAATGCCTAACCACTCTTTCAGTAAAGAAATTCTTCCTGATGTCCAATCTAAACCTCCCCTGACGCAACTTGAGGCCATTTCCTCTTGTCCTATCGCTAGTTTCTTGGGAGAAGAGTCCAAAGCCTGCTTCACTACAACCTCCTTTCAGGTAGTTGTAGAGAGCGATAAGGTCTCCCCTCAGCCTCCTCTTCTCCAAACGAAAAACCCCAGTTCCCTCAGCCGCTCCTTC
>WAAD01018497.1:4213-15772 GCA_013389945.1 Fregata magnificens | reverse complement strand
CATCCGCCTCTTTGTCCTGGTTGGGTGGTCTATAACAGACTCCCAGCAGGATATCCGCCTCGTTGGCCTTCCCCCTCATCCTTACCCAGAAGCACGCAACTTCGTCATCACAACTATTGAGCTCTATACAGTCAAAACACTCCCTAACATACAGGGCCACCCCACCGCCTCTCCTTCCTTGCCTATCCCTTCTGAAGAGCTTGTAGCCCTCCATTGCAGCACTCCAGTTGTGGGAGTCGTCCCACCATGTTTCCGTGATGGCGACTAAGTCGTACCTATCCTGCCGCACCATGGCTTCCAGCTCCTCCTGTTTGTTGCCCATGCTGCATGCATTGGCGTAGATGCACTTGAGCCGGGCTATCGATTTCACCCCCGACCTTGGCCTGCCACCCCTCGGCTCCTCTCTAGTGAGCCTGGTTATATCACCTTCCCCCTTCGAGCCTAGTTTAAAGCCCTCTCGATGAGGCCCCCAATTGCATCCTCGAAAGTTAGGAGTCTTCCATATGCTCACTCACATCACAGCAAATTCATAAACAGGCTACTGAAATCAAATTTCATTTCAACTTAATTACTCGCAGTGATGACATATTAGGTTATTACATGAAATCAACATTTCTGGACCAATGTTGTTACTATTAAATTTGCTGCTTCATCAAGTTTACATGCATTTTCTTCCCTTGTTGCCACAGGATTCTTTGTCATTGCTGACAGCAAATCTCAACAACCATTAACATTTAGGTACCCAAAAAAGTAAACTCTGGTCAGATTCACACAGGGTGTATTTCTTCCCCAAAGGCATACACAATCCGTAGTTTGTTATGGACTGGTTCCCAAAAGAAAGCAACACACTAGTCAACATGAAGAAATAAAGATATGTTTCAGATACCTGGATCCCAAACCTTCCAAACCGTGCTTATGACACCAAAGACACAGACAGGGGTTTCTGTGCCCATCATTCAGAATGTTGCTGCTTATGATCCACTGCTGTTACATTTCTGCCATTGCAGACCTTTTCAAAGTGCAGGGATCACTTCTATAATCCAATTTCTTCATGGTTCAGAATGCCTCATATAAATGACATAATCCCTAGCTTGAGCATTCAGTCACATAAGCACATTCCTTCCCCATGCTCACATCTTCAAAAACCTGTTCTTCCTACACAAATAGTTATAAACTCACTCGTTTGACTTGTGCTCACAGATTTAAGCGATGGGGAAGAGAGCTGCTAGTGACTTGCTTTAGCATTGGAGCAAGATTCATTTCTTCATGTTTCTAAAAACTGTTGTCAACAAAAATCTAAGTTTTAAAAATGTAATGGAACAAGGTCATTTACATTGATGAGATCAATAGATAAAAAGGTTCTGGAGATCAAAATTACTTTGAATCATAGTCTCCCTTAAAAATATGCATTTAATATCTTTGCACTAGAAGCCTGAAGTCTTCTGCTTCAGGTATGTAACGAGGCAAAAATTGGCCTAATGCAGCAAACTGAATGGGTTAGTTTTGCCTACCAGTTTCCCCAAGATAGCCAGCAAATTACTGGAAACAAAAGCAGGTCAATAGGACTGTACTTCCTCAGCTCTGTTCAGTGTAAAGAAAGCACAGCAGTCTCATCACCAAATATTCTTCACGTTTTCTTCCATGCAACTATCAAACATATTGCCCTAACAGAAGCATAAAAAAAAAACCCCATCAAATTCTTCAAACACCATTCAAAATAAGCTCTCTCTGGCTGTGTTCTTAAGCCTTAATTGGCATTTCAAATTGGCAACTGCATACAAAACACTCTAGTATAACAAATTATTCCCACTCTACTAATCCATTGCTGACCTACATAAGATGTGACTAAAGAGAATCTTTTAACAGTGACATCTACTGGTATATTAAAATCTAGTTCAATTAGTAAAGTTGGTCATTTTTAGACTCTGTCTGTATTCCACACTAACATTTATATTTGTCTCCTCTTTACATGCATAGCAAAGGTATCACACAAGAGCTGTAACACTTGCGTCAGATGCTTGGCTGTTTGAGAGGCCTTCACCTACCTCCCGTACTGGAAAATATTTACACCATAGCACATGGAACAGACTTTGCTGTCCTCAATGTATTCACCAAGTAATATTCTACTAGAGGTCACGGTATCAGACCAAGATGCATATGTCCAGATTCTTCTTCACTCAAAACCAGAGGCTATGCCTACTATATCCTCTACATCCTTGCTCTATATGAATAAGATGCATATGTCCGGATTCTTCTTTTCACTCAAAACTAGTGGCTATGCCTACTGTATTCTATATGCAAACCAGATTTGATTCCTCTTAAATTGACAAAAATTCTATCTTCAGTATAAGTAATATCTGTTCATTACTGCATAATAGCTTTAATAACCAAAAGACTCATGCACACTGGAGCAGACAGAAGTACATTAGCACCATATGCATTCCTGTTATGAATCCACAGACTTTGTGATACTTAATCTCTCCTTTAGTGGAGATCGCAAATTTCTTCCATCTCAACATCAGCAAGTCTTTTGAAACAATACACATAAACGGGAAGTAAAAAACTAAGATTCAAGACCATACTGTTTTGAACACTTGAACAATATTTAAATTTGTGTAATTTGTTTTATTATTTGTTCCATTAGCTGAGAAAGTAATATTTCTCCAATATTTACTACACTTGGTGCGCTCACAGCTGCTGGTTGCAAAGAAATCTGAATTCAGATTGCAAGATTGAGGAATTTCTGGTGAACACCCACAACAAACTAAATTAAACCAGACCATTACGATTCCTTCATAAATAAAAGCTAACAAAACATCTGTCTGGCGACAACAATACATACCGCATTCCTACAAAACATAGCTTAACTGCAAGTAGCAGACAGTTTCTGCCTTATCTACACAGTATAGATTCAAAAGTTTCAGTATGATACTCACAGCGAATTCCATAAATCATGAGAGGATCAAGTTGCTTCTTCCCATGCTTCCCCTGGCCCGAAAGGTTGGAGATGGCCTGAATTTCCCGATGGAAGAGATAATCAAGCAATGTCAGTGCCATCTTCTCTGCTGTGCGGCAGTTTGTGCTGATGTGCAGCATGTCAGCAGGGGTGATGGGGCAACGGACCCGCATCTCAGGATTATTTTCATCTCCAAGCCATGTCCCATTGGGGTAATCCTCTAAAAACAGAGATTGTGGAAATTCTAGTTGTGGCACAGAATGAAACAATCAGGTTCAAGTTACAGTCAACATTTCTCAAGCTGTCGTGAGCTCTTTCAGTTTTCTTTATAGTCTCCATAAACTTCTTTAAAATTTAGCATGACTAATAGGCTCACAAGATTTGCTACAGAAAAAAAGTTATTGTGAAATCCACACCAATGGTGACCAAAAGTTATTACCATTAATGTTCTGGCCTACACGAGGAGCTGGTACAATTAGTCCAGATGTCTAACTCGCTCTCAGATATCTTTTTAAAGTGTCTCATACTAGAGGCCAACAGCTGAAAGAACACACTATATTCACAGTGTTCTTATTCATCATGTTAGTCATCCCCTAAACATGGAGATTACTGCAACCCCATAATATTCTTAAAGTACAGCTAATTTCAAGAAGCTAACAGCTTTGAACCACATTTTTCCCTAAAAGCATCAGATTAAAATGAGTCTAAGCAAGATCATAAATTGAAGAAATTATAATCAACAGTGAGCAGTAACTTATTTAATCACTTTAAGAGAGTATTTCAAGCAATGACAGTCATTCAAAACATAGCCATAGATCCCAATCAAAATTTTGGTCTTGCTTCAAATTCACTGGCCAGTAGTCTACATTATTTCCTAAACACACAGTTTACCAAGGAACAGGCCCAGCATAAAGATAATGAATCGATCGCTAATCATCTGCCAAGTGCATCTTCCCTTCTATTCAAGTATAAGGTGATTAGCAAGCAGAACTATACCTAACTTCTCTTGTGTATACACACATACATTTTATACATAAAGAAGTCTTTTGACTTCTGACCCAGCTTCTCAGTTTGGCAAGAAAAAAAACTTACTCATTTTAAGAGGAATACTAAGCCCTCACTTGAAATTAATCTTTGCAGACAATGCCAAAAGTTAGCGGATTCAAGACTAACCAGAAACTAGAACAGAGCTCATAAGGATGACCAATCCCTACTGAAGTGGAGGATGCAACACAGGACCTAGGATGAGACTCTCATTCCAGATAATAACAAAGTTTCCAGTACAAATCTTGACAATGCTAATAGGATCTGGATAGAACAACATTCCAGTACTATGGAACTATTCGATGTTCACTGACACAGATCATTTGGATTTGATTTCTATGTTTGCTCAACTTTGAGGAGTAAAACAAAGCTTCCTGACTTAGGAGTCACTCAACCCTTCCATACTAGAGCTTTATAGTATTTCATTGTTGTTTCACACACCTTCAGAATGGTAAAAATGTGAACAAGTCATTCAATTACATGATTTATCTTTCATTAAATGCCTTTAGAGTTTCATGGTATATACAAAGTCACAAACTCCTGGTTTCCATAACTCTTCCAGTCACAAAATAGGGTGACAGAGTTCAGACAGATGAGCATATCCTTTTCACATCAAACAGGACCCCTGAACAAGCAGCATCTGTATTTCCAAGTACCAGCATAGGTTAAGCAGCCTGCATCTTACTAGACTATAAGCCAAAAGTATGCAATAAAATATAACATAAAAGCAACTCAAACACTAAAAACCACTTTTCCAACATGACCTTTGGATTGAGAAATACCACGTCAGATGCAAGTTTACTGCAATGAATAATGACAGTATGAAGCAAACGTTAGATTATGCAATACTGATATATAATTATAAACATCAGATTATCAACTATAATAATTTATAAGGAAAAGTATTTATTGCTGATGTATGTAGGAGCTAGTCCCTCAAACTTTCTTCTGTTGAAATCAGAACTTAATGCTCTGTTCTGAATATATTTTTATATACTCGCAGTTTTTTTAATATATATTTTATTTGAACCTTACTTTTTATCCTGAACTATGTAATAGGGCACACTGTTTTCTGCTCACAGTACCAGGTGCCATCTGAAAAATAAGGTGGTTCAGATTAGTTATGACTCGTTTTGAACGCCACTGTGTCTGGCCTCACCACAAGTCTCATTAACATTATCAGGGGCAACAACAGTCTGTTCCTAAAGATAAATTGACTGTTTTATAAAAATTTGGGCAGAGCTGGCAAAGCAAAAACATCTCTGGATAAATGTGTAAGTTTTTCAAAGAAATTCTAGGAAGCCTGAGTAAATGATTCTACATCCTATCAAAATCTTACTTCCTTACTAGTTCACAGAATTACTATTAGGTATAAGAGTTATTAGTACTTATGGAACACCTTTCACCTGCAATCTTGTTTAACAAATGCTGTCAACCAACATGAACCAAAGATTTTTTTCAATATGCAAACTAATTTTTTTTTTTTTTTTTTTTTTTCTGGCAGAGAGTCTAGAACATACTGTTTTTACCACATGCAACTGTTCTTTTATTGCTAACACCCTGGAAAAAAGACACTATCTTATTATTCTGACCTATGAACACATGCCCCACATTAAATTACCTCTTGCATTTTCCTCCCACTTTAAAAGCTT
Organism: Fregata magnificens; assembly: GCA_013389945.1. Taxonomy (NCBI): domain Eukaryota; kingdom Metazoa; phylum Chordata; class Aves; order Suliformes; family Fregatidae; genus Fregata; species Fregata magnificens. The sequence continues at coordinate 10,120 of WAAD01018497.1, read as the reverse complement.
CAAAAGAAAGGGAATTTGCTTTATAATCATTTTGCATTAAGTGAACTTGCATGACTAAAGTTAACCATGACTATACTGTCTCACTGCAGCTACTTGAGGGCACAAAAGCTAAACTATTCCTTATCATATATAAAAATAATTCCTACTGGCCTGCCAACACATCTGGCACATCGCACAGAGCAAATAGATGAGATTGGCACACAAAAAAAACCTGGTGAAAAGAGGAAGTACAGTGCCAGTTATGAGGGAGGCAGAACTGCTCTGAACCAGTGGTGTGGCATGGAAGAGGGCAGACTGAATAAGGAAAGAGGAAAAAAAAAGGCTCTGAACAATTAAGTACATGAACACTATTGATTAAAGCAGCATCATTTGAAGCTCCTAGCACTCAAAAATCCTTTTATGCTTACTGAAATGGTTCTTTACATGTATTACCAGGCATTATATGTAATATCTGGATAGAATCTAGATGAGTCAAGGTTATTTAGTACATACATTGTAATAGTCAGATACCGAGCCAGGACTCCAGTAGGCACTGCACAACCATACACAGCTTCTTCTATTGCTTAAAGACTACCAAAACACAAATAACATGTGAAGGGCTGGGGAGGAAGCATACAGTCAAAGAACACACTTTTCTTAAAAATAACGAAGCATAAGTGCACACAGTCTTTTGTAACTCAGTTAATCACACACCTTTTTTGTTTTGCCCTGAAGTATTTTTCTTTCGTTAATTTTCCTAACGGCCTTGCTGCATTTTGAATGCATTTTAAGTGCTATGTGGAAAGGTACTTCCTTGCGCTTCTTTACACCAAATATTATATCATCAGAGAAGTGGCTCTTGATCATTTCTACTTCCGGTGTTAAAAGTTCTGACATTTTTATCTGATTTCCTCCCTGTACTTAGAAGCTCATTTCAATGAGACAGACAGACTAATTTCTAGCTCCTCTTCAATGCTTTTTTAAGATCAGAAAATTTGCCTTGATCTCCATTCTACTGAATCCAGAACTAGTTCACTTTTCAATGCTGTTTTCAAATCTTTTTTACTGTATTAAGTCCATTTCTTTTATCTCGCAACACAGCCGACTGTTCCTCTGTTTCGGCAGGCACACGCGAGATGAGCGGTGGCTGGGGCTGCTGCGCGAACAAGCATTTCTATGGAAACCGGACAAGCGAGCTTTAAGGTTAGTATCAAGAAAACCCGTGTCAAGAGAACAAAAACCAGACAAGAGTCACAGGCTTTCAGACTCACTCTCAACGTGTGTATGTGTTTTCCCGCCTGGGGAGATGACAGACACTTGACTGTTACTCACGTCTTTCCACTGGGATACGTTCCCCTAGTTTGACATGTGAGCATTAGCAGTAAGACTAGAAGCAAAGCTAGGCTCTGCTCTCTCGCTAGGTGCGGTCAGTCACTCCTTTAAAACAAGGAAAACCAAAAGGAAACACCTGCCCATATAAACACTTGAATTAACATAGTCCATTATTCTGAGTAGTTTTGTTTATTTTACTAACAAAGCTGGGTGCAAATCTGGCATTTGCAGCTGAGAAAAAACGACTGGTAGCTGCAGTACAAAGGCAGAAAGATGAATCAACCTTAAAAAAAACCCACACAAAAACACAAAACCCCAAATCCTAACCTACAAAAATAAACCTCCATTTCTAAAAAAATTAAACAATATTTTGGCTGCTGTGTAGAAGATTCAACATCATCTTTTTAAATAAACTGCTGTCAATTAGCCCAAGTCCTTTGCTCCTGCAAGAGTTCACAGGGTTACTGATTAACTGACAGAGACTACAGAGCACTGACTTTATTAACTAACAATCATACAATACAAGGAACAGAGCGACAATCAGGCTGTAAGTTAACCTACAAATCTAGCAATGTGATTTAAAGCTTGTGCTAAAAGAAAGATTAAAGAACTAGCTTTAAAGCTACGTTCAAAACCCTCCCACCACAGAAAGCAGCTAAGACACTGGAAGTTCTGGCAAAAGGAAGCATACAACACACACACGTCCATGGACATCAGAAACCCTGGACACAGAACTGGAGTTTTTCGCTTGACTCTTCTCATGGGGAAAAAAAAGGTTTAATTTCCACATAAGCATAAAAGAAAGATAGCCAGAAGAATCTCATGCTCCAAGTATAATCTTCTGCATGGCACAAAGGATTTGGCTAACAGAGACACAGTTCCAGTTAACTTCTAAGCCCCTAAGGTTAGAGGACCAGTACACTACACGGGATATTTTGAAAATATATCCTGCACTCTCCTGCACTTATGGTTTCTTCAGTTGTCTGATAGACAACACAGCATGAAAGAACATACATGGGCATGCAGTACCAACACATATTTGTCTTAGCTAATACTATGGTATGCATAGAAGTCTCAGCATAACATCAGTGAGATTACCTGTTTGTTAAAAAAAAAAAAAAGGCCTCAGTTTTAGTATATGGTTAAATCCATGAGAGAAAGAGGAGACTCACTTACTTAATGACTCATGGAAGGCCAGGGAATTTATTCAACAGAAGTAGAAAATGAGGACTATGCAATCATCTGTAATGTAAAACGATCAGCTAAAAAAAAATCCAGATAAAACCGAGAAAATTAAAATCTTAGAGGGCTTTTTAAACCCTTAGAAAGTGTGTTTCATGTCAGAAAATTACATTTCTAATTTAGATTTTGTCCATTTTCTTGTTTATTGCCTCTTTGTTATATTTAACTTTACACAGTGGACCAGACTTAACTCCAAACATCACTGTGACAGATACCTGGAAGGAAGCATTGTTTGTTTGTTTGCTCCCAATAATAAAAAAAAAAAAAACCCAAAGCAATTCAATTTCTATAGTTTTCTTTGGCTTCAACAAGTCACTGAACCTCCTGACATCAGTGTCTTCACATCAGTTACATATAATGTTTTAAGGTACAAGAAGTTTGCTTTTTAAAAGTTCATTCTCACTGTCTGTATCTGGTCATAAGGAGCTTGGCAGGAAAAGGAAAGTGCTGCAAATGATCATATAACACGTGAGATTTGGTCTTACAGTGAACTGGAAAATCCTGTGGACAGATAAGTCTGGGCCACATACAAATAGCTGCTTGGATTCACATCTGGAAAGCAAATTCTGAGCACTATTTAATACTACTATTGTAAAATGACTGTTTCAGATGCAAAGTTGAAGAGACAATATGTGACTAAACAATTCTCTTTGGAAAAATGTTATTCATCCTTTAATTAACACACTATGTAGATCAGTTTTCCCTTATCGTCTCAAAAAATACGCAGGTTTACGTTTCTAATTCTATATTTTTGATGGTCTTAAAATGCAGTAAAAGGAATGCAGAGAAAGCAGATATGATACAAAACTATTATATATGGTGCCAAACATCACATGTCAGTATATCAAGTGTAAAGTTCACTGAACCAAATTCTGAATCAATGGATCTTGCAATTTTATTTGTATCACTTAAAAACAACTTTCACGGAGCTCTGTTCAAGAGCATTTCACATACTTGGGAGAAACTAAGGACAGTGTGTTTCTTTCTTAGTAATTTCAAAGTCTTGGCTTTAGCATAGACATTTTTAAAAATATCTGCTTTTAAAGCAGCATAGTAATGCTGAATGGGACATTCTTAGACTACAAAGATGAGAGGTCCTGCTTTTTTTCCCCCCTTCCCTATTAAAGATAGGACAGTAACTCTATTATGAAAGATTTTAAAGGATAACATAATGTGCATTAATGTTTTAGGAACAGATGTTCCTCTTGTTTGTACAGTAAGGCACAGGTAAAATATTTTAAATGTTACCATATACTGAAAATGCGTAAGAACAGCATTATTACAATATTCCTTACATCTTGAAGCCCCTTGTATCTTGAAAGCAATATCTAGTGTTAAGTAAAATAATGCTCTCATCATATCTCCTAGAGAGGTATGCAAGTATAGAATAATCACAGTGCCCTTAGATAGCTTACTCTTTAGTCGAACAGTAAGTATTCAACATTTGAGCTTTGCTGAGGTAAACTGAAGCAGCTGCTTAACTTAATATTTTTTCTGTACATAAGCTGCATAATAATAAACCACAAATTCTGTTTTTACCAATATTCTAATGTGAAATTTTGAAGACCAAGTTCTTGTAAAGTTTTTCAAAATAAAATCCAACACCGTCAGAGGAAACACAAAACTGCTTGATCGCAGCAAAACTAATTTATCAAAAGCATTAGTAAATATACTTGGATATTATCTATTCTTTGCTTTCTGCTGTTTGCACGCGTTTCTTATGTTAGTACTTAATGTACAATTCTGAACCTGCTATTTAGTGCAAGCTCAAGACTTATCAGAAAGAGCTCTTTATGAACTAAGTGTGATCTTTTTATACAAGAATTCCAAGCAGTTTACACAACAAATGAGAAGTCACAAGTAAGCAACAGCCACGCTTTTTGACTGTTTCCTATAAATCCAAGTCTAACACTCTTAAATGAGCATCAAGTGTTGTGGAAGGCACTATATAAGTACAGAACAAATACAACATCCTCACCCAGCAATTTTACAAACCAAGAATAAGGCAGGAGACAACAGGTAGATTATAGAGAGGCAGGCAGGTGACAACACACATTGAGATGGTCAGCATCACCAAAAGAAAGGGTATCTTAAAGAAAGTATCTTAAAAGAAAGGTATCTTACCTATGGCTAAGTGTTATGTAAGCACCAAGAAAAAAGACAGTTTTATGGGCAAGTACTATAGACAATGATGTATATGAGGATCTCCTTCCAAGGAAGTAGAAGAAAGCATAAAAGTCTCTGTGGACACATTACAAGCAAGGAAACCTGTCATCTATGGCTGAGGAAGCCAGAGCAACTCTAAACAGTGACTGGGAGATGGCAAAGGACAAAGTCTTCCTTCATAACGAGGGTGCCATGGAGTAGGGAAAGGGATGCAAGGAGAAGACAATGGGGTTAAAATGACGAGTTTGGAAAATCGTATTTGTAACAGCTTTCTGAACATAAGGCCAGAGAGGAGTCCTTACAGTAAATAAGATGGGAGGTAACTGGAACCTAGACAAAAGTGTTATTTTCATCTCAGATGTTATCTATTAAGAACATAAAAGGCTCCTTTTAAGTGTTGATCATTTGAAAATCTGCTCACCATTCTTACCAAACTTATTTGTTCCTAGTTACTGCAACTTGCTTTTCTTCATCTAATGCTAAAACTCTTCAGTTAAAAAGTTTAGACAAATATATTTGAGAATGTCAGAATATTTTTTAACAGATTTGTGGTGAGCATGAAAGTGCATACGGTTGCCAGGTTGTGGCTTAGTCAATTGAAAACCAACCCCTGACAGGATTACAACCACATACCAGTACTAGAGAATTCATTAAAGTCAGAAAACAATATAGGTATTTAATATCAGAGCTTTAAAACTTCTGTAATTTAACACTAGTGTGGATCTAGTGTTCTTCACAGTATTACTTTTTGCAGTGGAAGGCAAAATCCAAAAGAATGCAACAATGTTAGGATGAAAGTTTTCGTGGACACAGACTATGTACAAGGCCTTCCTTACCACGTAATCAACTAGTACCGGTATCTTCAGGGATATGAAGGCCTAAAGAATCGATTTGCAAAATAAGTTCTGTGCAAGAAGGACACTAAATATCAGCTGTAGTGTTTTAGATTGGTGAAATCCAATTCAGGGTCTACAGACCTTTATAAACGTACAAGAATTCTGGAAAGCACAGAAAAAATGTCCGCAAAATAACCTAGTCTTTCCCTTCTATTACCACCCTGAAAGTGTAAGAAGTACAATATCTGAGAACTGAAGAAGAAAATAGAATAGTGCCACCACATCATTTAGCACACAACAAACTCCCACATAACTATTAAAAAAATATGCAGCATGTTTAGTATAAAAAACT
>WAAD01018492.1:22921-46140 GCA_013389945.1 Fregata magnificens | reverse complement strand
ATCCTTTATCAGCAGTCCTGGCTATCCAGGGAGGTCCCAGTTGACTGGAAGTTAGCAAATGTGACACCCATGTACAAGAAGGGCCGGAAGGAGGATCCAAGGAACTACAGGCCTGTCAGTCTGACCTCGGTGCTAGGGAAGGTTACGGAGCAGATCATCTTGAGTGCACTCACCAGGCATGTGCAGGACAACCAGGGGATCAGGCCCCGTCAGCATGGGTTCATCATAGGCGGGTCCTGCTTGACCAACCTGATCTCCTTCTATGACAAGGTGACCCACGTAGTGGATGAGGGAAAGGCTGTGGATGTTGTCTACCTGGACTTTAGTAAGGTCTTTGACATAGTTTCCCACTGCATTCTCCTGGAGAAACTGGATGGTCATGGCTTGGACAGGCGTAATCTTTGCTAGGTAAAAAACTGGCTGGATGGCCAGGCCCAAAGAGTTGTGGTGAATGGAGTTAAATCCAGTTGGCGGCCAGTCACAAGTGGTGTTCCGCACGGCTCAGTATTGTGGCCAGTTCTGTTTAATATCTTTATCAATGATCTGGACGAGGGGATCGAGTGCACCCTCAGTAAGTTTGCAGGAGACAGCAAGCTGGGCAGGAGTGTTGATCTGGTCGAGGGAAAGAAGGCTCTACAGAAGGATCTGGATAGGCTGGATCGATAGGCCGAGGTCAATTGTATGAGATTCAACAAGGCCAAGTGTCAGGTCCTGCACTTGGGTCACAACAACCCCATGCAACTCTACAGGCTTGGGGAAGAGTGGCTGGAAAGCTGCCCAGTGGAAAAGGACCTGGGGGTGCCAGTTGACAGCCGGCTGAACATGAGCCGGCAGTGTGCCCAGGTGGCCAAGAAGGCCAACAGCATCCTGGCTTGCATCAGGAATAGTGTGGCCAGCAGGAGTAGGGAAGTGATCATGCCCCTGGACTCAGCACTGGTGAGGCCGCACCTTGAATACTGTGTTCAGTTTTGGGCCCCTCACTACAAGAAGGACATTGAGGTGCTGGAGCATGTCCGGAGAAGGGCAACGAAGCTGGTGAAGGGTCTAGAGCACAAGTCTTGTGAGGAGCAGCTGAGGGAACTGGGGTTGATTAGTTTGGAGAAGAGGAGGCTGAGGGGAGACCTCATCGCCCTCTACAACTACCGGAAAGGAGGTTGTAACAAGGTGGGTGTCGGTCTCTTCTCCCAAGTAACAAGCGATAGAGCAAGAGCAAATGGCCTCAAGTTGTGCCAGGGGAGGTTTAGATTGGATATTGGGAAAAATTTCTTCATGGAAAGGGTTGTCAAGCATTGGAACAGGCTGCCCAGAGAGGTGGTGGAGTCACCATCCCTGGAGGTATTTAAAAGACCCGTAGATGTGATGCTTAGGGACATGGTTTAAGTGGTGGACTTGGCCATGTTAGGCTAACGTTTGGACTTGATGATCTTAAAGGTCTCTTCCAACCTAAATGATTCTATGATTCTAACAATATGCTGTTACTGACATCAGAAGGAAGAAATGGTTTTGCACGCAGTGACCAGCTGGATTACAAAGTTACAGCGTAGTCTGACCCTAGCCAGAAATGGTAGGTGCTGACTTCGGTCTTGAGTGTAGAAAAAGGCTCAACAAAATTCACTTCCACATGAAAGCAACTGTAATGGTCCTTGGCAACGCAGAGACAAATTTTCATTCTTTGTTCTTACTTTGCTTTGCTGTCCAGTATACCAGTGAGACCGAGTCCAGGCTTCAAAAATTCCCCAATCTTAGTTAACTCCCTTCCTTTAAAAAAAAAAACTTCCTAGAAGACAACCATTTCTTTTGGTCATTTTCTTCTACTTTCCACATTATTATACATGCAGTAATCTATCCTGAGGGCTTAACACCAGTCAAATTATCAGTATGGACATCAATTCTCAGTAATAAAGAGTTGCATGAAAATACATTTCACACATAAGAGGAACATAGTTTTTTAAATGGTGTGGGAGGGGCCTTACGTTTATGATCCTAGCATTTTAAAACTGTCATCTAAGTAATCTTATTTTCAGAAGTGCAAAGCCTTCTCATTAACTTTCACTTAACTCAATGGGAGTTAACTGTAACATTGCCATGTCCTGAATGTGCAGTCTACTTTTTCAGTGCTACTTACCCAAAAATAGTGTAACTAAAATATTGAGAGCCTAGTCATTTTTGAGATCAGCTGAGAGCAGTGACAAGTTTTCACACTTTCCAGTTCACTCCAAAAGGCAGACATATATCTAGCAAAATCAATGCTTCTAAAACAGTATTATATTAAATAGAGATACAGAACAAATCTTGTTTATGTCTAAAATTTGTGAGTTCACTTATAAATAATATTTAATTTTATACCTGCAGAAGGCTATACATTCTTAATGAAAGATCCTTTTTGATGAGATAAAGGACCACGCATCAAAAACCTTAGACTAAAGGGAAATCTCACTGTTTCTGGAAAGACTGAATTGTTCCCACAGATGTCACATCCACAAGAAAGTACCCCGATGCTTTCAGCAAACATAGCATAGTATGACAATAACAGGGATTTAATTTGAGACTTGAAAACAGTAAAGGACAACAAGCCAAATTTGCAGAGATTATACCCTCACATAAAGACGGCAGATGCTTTAATAAGCTTTTTAAAGGAGGTATAGCCCTGTACAAGCCTAAGCAGCATTTATTTCTATGACAGTTATCCAACCTGCTACAGTTCTTTTGTAAATCCTACTGCTTAGTAGAAAGAAAGAATTGTACGTATTTGGATAATTCATACCAAGTTATAATAAAGTGTTGTAATAACATTCTGGATTTCAAGCGGTGAAAGGAAAACTGTCAGTTTGATTTAAATCATGGGTGTCCAAAACTTTTCTTTTTGATGTGCAGGCAGTGCAAAACAACAGCTAGAGGCTCTAGGCAACAACTGTCCCATCACTGCTTCCCTCTAATCCACACATTGCATTCCTTCAGTCCATGAAGTTTGAGCTTGCCTGCCTTTAATTGTAACCTCGCACCTTCTTTTGAAGTGAAACCTCCTATCACCCCTTCTTTTTGTTTTACAGTGTTTTCTTCAGTACTTAGTAAAGGAAGAAAGTCTGTTTTGCCAGCACTGAAAGAAAAAAAAAAAAAAAAAAAAAAAAAAAAAAACAAAAAACAACCAAACAAACCACACCACACAAAAACCCCACCAAAACAGCCAGCATGGGACTGCACTTTCAGCTGCTGCAACTTGGCCTAAGCTCTCTATAGAGCACTAACCATCCGAAAACATCATCCACCTTGCTGAATTGCTGAATACTATTTTGAACAGTTGCGTTATAAGCATTGGCGGCCTGTCTACTATGTCCACCCAGATCATATGCAAAAACATACCTGTTTTCTCCAAAGCTCGTGTTTTACATTTACATCCATCATTTTGTATCAGAAGAGAAGCAATAACTCACCATAAATGTGCGCTACAGTACCCCTTATCTCAGGCCTCCCTGATACACCTTTATTCACACCTAAATTGTTTCCTGCCCAGACTTCTGCAATTCCCCATATACCATATTATATGTACATATTTTTAAAGAAACTTGAACACTGTGGCTATTCTGTTGTTGTGCTAGTTAGTAAGTTTTTATCACCTCTCTCCTCCCCCTCCACCACACTCCTCTTTCACCTCCAGCAGACTTCCTACTGCCACTGTCAGGGTGCCAATTTTAAAATGACATGCCGGTTTCCAGACTTTCCACAGTCAAATTCTCTCATTTTCTGAAATTCAAATATGCACCTAATCTCTTTGCCTCCTCATTTTGCATCTTCTGTCTTGGCTCCTTCTCTGTCTTCACCTTGCATTTTTCTACAGCTGGGGACAGAGATATTGAACTTTCAGTTGTCTTTAGTCTACATACGTCAAGAATATTTTGTCCCTTCTGTAAACACTAGGTTCCTATTTGAGGTAACACTTAAGCAAATACTGCCCAAATTCTTTCCCTCTCCTAGATTATAAATGCCTTCTAATGGATTTTGGAAGACACTTTATAGAGAGCAGAAAGTAAAAGCAAACCAAACTGCTTAATCACATTAATTTAACAGCAGTATAGTGTTCACATACCAAACTCTGTTTTGGAAGAAGTAAAAAAGCTGTGAAATGGGTTTAAACTATTGTTCTCTGTGAAAGAAAAAACAGGAGGAGATTTCTAAAATCTCATAAATCTTGCATTTTCCTATTTGCTGCCAAGATTCAGGGGAGAGACTAAAGGGCTAAAATGCAGGTCACTCACTAACCGTCTTTTGGTTTGGTTTGGTTTTTTTTAATTAGTGAAAACTTAAAGCCAAAATTTTCCATTTTCACTATTACAAAGCTTCTGGATTTAAATTGTTATTTTTATAGATTCAAAGTTACACAATAGAGGTGATCAAAAAAAGAACTCAATTACACAGTAAACAGCACAGAAACATAGAATGAGAGAATCCCTAAGTCTCTCTCTCTGCTCTGAATCAAGATCAAATAACTACTTTTAAGTGTATCCTTTCTCAGACATCATTTGAGAGCTGTTCCTAAAAATCTATGGTAGCAAGTATTCCAATTTTTTGTTTTATTGTCAATTTATTCCTTAGTATTTAGCCAGCATCCCCCTGATGTTTTCTCTTGTGATAACATGACCTCCTATGGAAAACAACTGTCTTGCTTCACATTCCAGGTTCTCTCAAACTGACTGCTATATTCTATATCGCTCTCTTCAATCCATCTTCTCTTCTCTAGGTGGATCAAAATTTATTATGTTTTCTAAATGTCTTACAAGTTCTGTTGCTTTCCTTTGGATTCTAACTTGTTCGTATTCCCAGAGCTTGGTCTTCCAACACACGCATGTTACTTTGGCTGCGGTCTCACCAGTGGTGAACAGAAGGGAATTGCTTTTTCACATTTCACTTGTAATGTTTCTGTTAATAAAACTTTTGCCACACTTTGTTGACTTACTCGTTTTGCTATCCATTAGTCTCTCCATATCTGATTCTGCAGTACTTATACCTACGTATTTCTAGTTTTACATTTGCCTATGTTGTATTTAGCATTATTTATCATACTTCGGTTCATTACAGATCACTACTCCAGTTTATCAAGATTTTTGAATGATAAACCTTTTTCGCAACTTCTCCCTTGCTTGATGTCATCCACTGATTTTTGTACATGTACCCTCTTCCATGAAAGATATGAAATATATGTAGCCCCAAAAAAGGTTCGCATGTGCTGTCTAGTTCAAGAGCAAATGACTAATAATTATTCTTGAGTAATATTGTTTGCTTTGTAAACTAATCCCATTGTAATAATTTAAGTGAGAGTTCCCTGTTTTACTTGTGATAACGCACAGAACGGCATTAAAGTTGAGATAAAGTACTGTGGGTCACCACAGCAGCTCTCAAACAGAGAAGCAGAAAAGCCTGAAATGGTATAGAAGGAGGAAGGAAGAGAGCAAAAAAGGGCACAAGAAATGGTCAGTTTATCAGAGTCCACTACCACGTACAAGTCACAGTAATGATGGACAGCTATTATTGGTATCCCTTTTGAATGCCCCAGGGATGAGAATTTGGGAATGCCTCTCAGAGGCACAGAGGAAGCACACAAGGGCATGCAGGGAAAAGGTACATCCCATTCCTGAGCAGTTTCGCCATGCTGCAAACTTATTGCCTCACAGGAAGCAGCTCTTCTCACTGCCCAGGACAGCAATACAGCACACCCAGGCACAGGCGCAGGCACATGGTCCTTGCTCTGGGAGAAAGCAGCAGCAGCAGCAGGCAACCCAAACCCCGTACCGACTGGGAGGGAGAGGGCAGCCCCCACAGAATTAGAGTCTCGAACAAAGAGATCGAGAAGAATATCATGCAATCCCACTGCTCAAACTGCACCTAACTTCCAGAAATGTTCCTCACCTGCTATGTTCCCACTATGCACTGTTAATACAGCTATATAAAATGTTTGGTCATAGTTAACCTTCCTACAGTCATTAGTTCAGCCTTAAGTGCTCACTTCATTTATAACTTCCCTCTGGCTCTAATGGCTGGGCTTTTTCTAAAGGAACATCTTGAGGTTTGTTTCACACGAGCGATAACTCATTTTACATCTCACTATTTCTGATTATTTTATTTATTTTAAGAGTGGTACATATTTCCAGTTACTCTGCCTAATATAACTTTCATCCTCTTTCTTTCATGTCATCCTGTATGTCCTGTATTAAGATTATAAAACATCTAGAATGTTACAGATATATTACTAAGCCACCCTTCACAGAAAAACCTGTCTTTTTAAATAATTGAGTTATTCTAAAAGGGGTTTGATCAGTTAGATCCAGTGTCTGTTTTAAAGTTGCTTTTACTCAGAAGAAAATGATTTCATTAATTTTAAGTAATATAAGCAATACAAAAATCATTATAGCAAAAGCAAAAGAAGAATACAGAGCCTGGTGCTTCCCTTAAAGACAATGAGGTCATGCTGCTGACTATAATGAAATCCTTTTCAGCCTCCAAATTCCTAAAGGACCCAAATTATATAATTACTCACATTAAAACACAATTATCTTTTCATGCTATTATTAAAATGGTGTTAACTGATAAAATGAGAATTTAAGTTATTTTGTATTTTATAAACATTAACATTTCATTAGTATAAAGTATTTACAGTCACATTACATAGGATATTAATACTATGTATGACTCGTGAAATGTTTTTGACTTCAAAACAATAATCGTAATTCTTTTCAAAATTATCTGGGGATAATCATTCCTGAATCCCTACGGTTGAAACATTCCCCTGCTGAAGTTGGATGGTGAAATTTGGCCTCTATTAATTACAGTATCTAGTACTTCCTCTTGCAAAGTTTAAGCAGAAGAAAAGATTTGTCAGAGAAAAGCTCTCTCTAAATATGACAATTGTTAAAATATACAGGTATCTGTACAATACTTGGATCTCTCTTTTTATTTTGTTTTTGTTAGCAACAGTTAGCTCAATACTAGCCTTTTAAGTCATGCTTCATAGTATATTCTCTTTAATAGGATTCTACAGTGAATACAGCCTCTAGAAACCAGAAGCAGCAGAGGAATAAGGGAATACCTCTCCCTTCTTTTCCATAAAGAGGATCAACGAAACACTTTTTGTAGACTTTATCTTGAGAAACAAGTATACAACAACCAGATTGAGAAGGGGAAGAGAGCTAAGAGAAACCCTCCCATACAATCAGGAAATAATGCCCACTATCATATGGGAGAGAGGAGGGGAGATGGGAGAAAAACACTGTATATTGATGAATTCACTGCATAATTAATTTCTAAATAATAATTCCTCAAAAAGTCAGAGTTGCATATAATTTAAACCACACTCTACTCATTCTGACTTCTTATGTAATCAAACAAATACATAATGGATCACTTGATGCCCAACTTCACTTCAGGATGATTTAGGTATCTCTTAAAACAACTGTGTACTTGAGAAGTAACATGGTCTTTCACAACAAATGATACTGTACCTAGTATTCCCATCTTAATAAGAGACTGCATAAACTACTAGTAATATGAAGTCCCATAATTTCTAATACACCTATGCATCGAATCCTTATAGAAATGAAGCATGTTTGTGTTTCAGACTTAAATGCTGTGCATCCAGTCCAACTTGGAGCCACTGAGGTACTAATCCTGCAAGCTCTTCCTGATTAGAAATTCAGCTGAATTTTGCAAGCATTGCCTATGTAGCCAGGGGAGTGCCAGCCCCAAGAGAAGTTACATTTTGAGATACCCAAAACAGTACTTTGAACGGCACTGAGAGCTAGCATCATTCTGCAATTGTGAAAAGCCGTTTTGCAGCAGACTTTCACGTTTGGCATTTTAAACATACACAGACAGACAGACACACACACACACACTTCTCAGGCAATTTTTGGTCTATGATAAATGGACAAAGTTCTACAAATGGATGACAAGTAAGATATATGGCTTTATACACAAAGTAGCCCCAAAAGAGTCCAAATATTTTAATAACTTCTGTATAACACCTGTACAATGACACATACACTGCATATACTGATGTTCTCTTTAACATGTCATTTTCAGTGATGATAAAGTTAGCATCAACCCCACACTTCACAATGCACAGACATATCCTCTCTAGTTCAGGTAACGCTAAAAGCAGAGCCCCAACAGTTGTATGAGGTATTCCCTTAGACCATGAAGCTTCCCAAGAAGCTCTGGATAAGGGTTTGAATTATTAGCCCAGGGTAACCATGTTAGTGCTATTCTGCCACTGCTTCACTATGCGCAGCAGCGACACTTCAAGGCTACCTCTAGCAGCCTTAGAGGGGCTTCAACAACAGTAGCCACTGCCGTGACTACCCAAGCCTTTGAGACTTGTGATTAATTGGGTCATCTTGGCATGTCTGTTTTGGATTTGGCTTTACAGCAGCATAAAATAAAATTGTCACTGTATATTCCTATAAATACATCTGCAAGTACACTGAAGTGTGAAAAAATGAACATACACATAAAAATTGCAAATAATGCAAATTTTGAAACATTTATAGATACATGAATGTACCATTTTCAAGCAAAAGGCTTATCTAAATATACAAAAATAATCATGTGATTATGAAACATGTTCAACTTCCTATCTTAAAAATACTACAACACTTAAAGCTTTGAAGTCATGTAAGCTAATGACCCCATCTTATTTCTAAAGGTTTTAGCATTCTGCAATATTCAGCAAAAAGTTATTTTGTTAAGAAAAATTAAAAAGAGAAAATACAATACTTTCAAAGCATGAGCACATCTTTCAAAATCTGAAGTACTAAAACTACAATTTAATACAGAAGGTCAAACAATAAGAACTATAAAGATGAATAGAATAAAAAGGGTGAAGGACTTCAGAGAGTACTATTCTTCCATGTTTTTTATGGAATCATTTTGACAGCTAAGTCATTTTTTTCCATCATAAATATAGCCTTATATTTGTGAATTTTTGGGGTTTTTTTGTTCTGCTCCACGGTAGGATATTAGGTTCTTGAAAAGCACGCTTCATATAGTTTTAAACAGCATTGTAACTTGGGCTTGGCTATCATGCTTTATAAACACTACATGCTGTATTGTGTGTCTAATGCTGCAAGTACAGTCAAATATACATCATGCATGATGAATTAAACACACTTTTTTGAGCGGACATCTATTCTTGCCAAACAATTCAGAAATAATACTGAATAGTTTAAACAGACAGAACTCTGGCCTGAATTCAAGAAAAGCAGCAAGATGTTAAAAAAATATCTCAACAGAGCTGCCTTTTCCAGACAAAGAGCCTTTTTTTCCCTCTTGGCACAGAGGTTTGGGACCAGAGCCAAGGTGCTACTTATCAGCTGTTTGACATCAGGGGAGGACTGCGTGCGTCAGTGGACCCAGTAGGGACCCCTGGCTTATGGCAATGCACCATGTGGTTCTTATCTTATCAGTTTGCAGGGTCTGGCACTTCAACCACTGCAGTGTGAAAAAAGAAAAGGAAAAAAAAAGAGGGACGGAAGGAAGGTGTGTATAACTTGGAGGGAGGAGGTCAAAGGGGACTTGTGAGCCAGGTCAGACTGCAGAACAGAGCCCAGATTATACTTTGGCCTACTGCGCTGCATACAGTTGCAGAAAATCCTAACAGAGATTTCTCCCACTTTCCCCATACGCTTGTAGGAGAGAGGAACTACTTCTTGGCATTTGGTTTCAGAGAGGGCAGAACAATGTGCCTGTTGGGGGGACAATGCTCCCTTTCACACACAGCTGATAGAAGGGGCTGCCAGAGAAATGAGGAATACGATATACTCATGAAAAAAGCTTATCAAGGTAAGCATGTCCTCCAGGAAATCTCTGAACCAGTGCAGTTTCTTATTGCAAATAACATCTAAACAGCCCGGATTATTTCTTCAAATGCACAGCTTCAGCAAGATTTATTATAGCAAATTATTCTCAGACACAAACAAGACTTATGATACAGTACAACTCCAAGCGTAAAACTTGATTGCACAAATGAACCTTTGTATTTAGTACTAAGAAAAACATTCACCCAGGAAGGCAATCAAGTAAAACATCTGCTTTCCAAGGTTTATTCCAACTGAAAAATTAATATAATTACTCAGAAAAATATGATTTGTCTTACGCTACCCTTCCTACACAATGTGTATGAATCAGACAGCAAAAGTCACCTCCTTCAGATTAATTTCCTTAAATTAAACAGAATTCCACCTCTAAAGCTGCATCACAAGGTATAAATTACAAGAAAAAATGAGAAGCTGTTAAAGTATCTGTGGAAATTAGTGGGTTTGTACCCCTGACCAATCTTTATAATTATTTCCAGGTATTTCCCTACAAAAACTTTTCATCTTATACTGCAGTGAGCCAGACCAACATCAGTACTGAACAAAAGAGAACTGCTCAATGCTTGCACAGAAACCTTGTTTGCTAAGGATTCAGCAGAGCTCCAAGAACGTCTCCTTGCTGAAGGACCAGGACTGGGCAGCCTGTCATGGACTTCTGTCCACTCTAATGAAGGTTCTAGTTTTGTTACTTCAAAACACTGTTTTCATAAACTGTATCATCAAAAATTGTTATGTTCTGCTGCATACAACCACCCTGTGCTTCAAGTTTCATTCCTTGTGTTATGTCAACTTTCTGAACCACAATAATGCTGTGTAGTCTGTAGGACAATCATTCATCTGAAGAGGCAATATGCTTTTATGGTCAAAACGCACCAGCAGAAATGACGAATTAAATGAAAACACATCCTAAGCCTTTGTCAACATTGCCAGCAGGAGAATAAAATCTGCACTGTGAGTTTAGTGTATTTTGGGAATTTTTCCAGTACAAGTAGTACTCTTCCTTCTCCAAATACGACCTGACTATTTATTAGGTAAATACCAATAATGTATTCTTACATAAAACACAAAATAAAAATTTATGATCAATGATCCTGACATTTAAAACACGGTCTATAGAGTGGAATACTACATAACCACTGGTTTGCTGTGAAAATCTATGAAATTACCACAATATGACACTTTTTCTCATTCTGATTTTTATGATTCTGATTTCTTTTTCTTTTTTCTTAGTTGTTACTTTATTTTGGTCAAACAGGTTGTTGCTTTATCAGGTTTAGGAAGCAGAGAGAGAGAAAAATAGAATCAGAAACCTGAAGAGAAACGTCACCTTTAGACACTAATCTGCAGTCTAACCTTTACCGATGGATTTCTGCACTTAGATGAAGTCACCGCTGTGCTCATCTCAAAGGCCTGTGCATAGGGACTGGGATACAGAATCAGTGGCTTGCAGAGCATGCTGTTTCCCCTTAAGTTAAAAGATAAATATAGAAGTTATTGGCAGTGACGAAAGATCACTTCATGTGGGATCATGTTTCTCCACATGTCACGTGACTTACAGATGAAGGTACATTCTTAGATTGTGTGATTTTTCAAGAAACAGTACTCTTTCTGCTTCAATTAGAAAACAATTGACAAATGAATTGTACATATAGTTACAGATCTATGACACACATACACAAACACTGGATGTGATGCTTCATTAGCCAAGAAAAAGAGACATACATGAAAAAATACCTTGCATCATCTTTGAAGACCATATCTGCCAAGTTACATGGCTGCTCAAGTACAAAAAAGAGCCTACCTTGTATCTGCATTTTACAACTACCCTCCTCTTCCTCCTTTGGGTTTTTTTGGAACAAGACCATCATCAAGATCTCAGTGCAAATGTACAACACCAAGTCATTTTATATAAGTCGATTTAATGGCTAAACTTAAGTCATATAGCAATGCTTTGCCAGCTGTTGTTAACACAATTAAGTCATTTTTTACACAATTAAATCAGATCACAGTCTCTACAGCAAGTATATATGCTGTGTGCTATTCAAGTGTGGCTTTCTTCAAATATGAAAGCTGATTTGTTTTTATAATAACGATAATTCAAAGCTACATCCAATTAAGTCAATGACCAAAGTCATGTTTGGATAACCCTTTCTCCTGCCTCTCAAGTCCTACGGAACCAACATAGGCCTTGAAGAATGAACCAGATGACACTCCTTGCACAGTCTTGTTCAATTTTTTTTATTTAAACACTATTTAAATTCTAATTAATTAAAATGTTATCATGTCTACCAAAGATTTGATGTCACAACTGGCACATTCTCACCCACCAAGCTTCCATTGTTTGTATTGTGATAACTTACAGAGAAGAAGGACCTCAATTTCATTTTCAGCTTCAGATTTTAACTTGCTGTCAAACACAAAGAAGTTGGTTTAGGAAATTTGCTGTTGTTTTGAGGTTTATTTTAGGTTTGTGTTCAGATTTTTAGGGGATTTTTGGCTTTTGGTTTTTGCAGGGAGAAAGAAGAGTAAAGAAAATAAGGGGGGAAGCAAAGGAGGAAGAAAAAGTTGTTTGGGTTTTTTTCTAGAAAATAATAGAAAACTAGAATTCAAGTTATTTGCAGGGAAGGGATTATTGTTCATATGACTAATCAAGTAGTTCCCCCCCTACTTCTACCCCAGAATGTGAAACAAGAACAGGTATAATATTTTTTCTGGAGAGCTCAGTTTGGGACTGGAACTCTGGATCCAGACTCTGAATCCACCGTTGAAGCAATGCAGCCCTCCAGAGAAGGGCACGTCAGACTTTTCTGACTGTGGCTAGATTCCTTGACAACTGAAGAAATGTGCTTCTGCCAATCATAACCCTATCCCAGAGGAAGAAATTCTGATGACACATTGGCCTAAACACCAGAAAGAATTAAAAAAAAAAAACAAAAAAAAAACCAACCTGTCCCTCTGGTTGAGTGTGACCTGCTGGAACCACACAGATGAGGTTACTGGAGAGGCACAGTACAGCTAGCAAGCTCTATTTGTACCTGCAATCCTTGAAGAAGGATTACCAAATTTCACAAGGAGGTGGCAGTTCTGAATTAAAACCATTGATTTTTACATTAAAGAATTTCAAAATACTTGTCGAAAAGTAGCACCCAAGCTGGCAGAGGAAGGATACTTGCTTTTTTTAAGATACAAAAAACTGTTTCATTTCTGATTTTAATATAGAACTATAAAAGATGTTACGTTAATTTCTCTGAAATTTTAAACAGACCAATTAACAAGGATTATTTTATATTCTCCATTACTGAAACAGAAAAAAAATTATAGATGAGTAGCTAAGGCATTCATTCTTCCATTTAGGTGACAAGCTACATAAGGAAGAGGGGAGTGGAGAACATGTTATTTACTCAACTACTGAATGTTTTATGCAACAAAGTCAAATTTCAAGCAGAAAAAGAGGAACAGTTCTTTGGTAACCAATAACTGAGAATCAAAAAAATTAAGTTTAATTTTCTAATTCTTGTGTCTGACCATGGAACACTGCTTCACTCTACACACCTTATTTTTGTATCTGTAAAATGAATATAACTCTTCTCATTCAAACTTCACTTCTTCTCTTAGGGTAATATCCCACTACTTACATGTTATTTCTACTCATGTACTTAGTATACTGAAGTCAATAAGATCTCTTCATGTGCTTAAAGATAATCACACTTGTGGTCAGCAAAATGAAGGACATCTGTTTGTACCCCGCACAGGCTGAATATCCTATTTAGCACAGTGTGGCCTTGATCTTGACCACATCTGCTAAAAATACTCTAATAAAAAAAAAAAAAAACCACAACCCACACCCACAAAAAAAAAAAAAAAAAAAAAAAAAAAAAAAACAGAAAAACTTGCCATTGATCATTCTTTTATAAGCACTTTTATTGATTCCTTTACATTCCATGACTGTTTTCTCATTTTCAAACTGCTATGCAAACACTGGATGAAATTAAGGCTCCCAACACCCATGTGAGATGGGTGAAGTGATCCCCAAACTTTCCTGTCTCATTAAAGAAACTCCATCAGACCTTAAGACAATGCTGCTTTTTTGACATTCTGATGTAATTCAGTTCAACAGCTTCATGTATGTAAATAGGAAAGCATTAAGAACCCAAAACTGCACAAAGAATGTAAGCCAGAAGGAAAAGAATTATGTGAGCTAAAATGGCCAGAACAAAGGATTAACATACCCCAGCTAATGAAGTGCCATGAGAAAGTTAATAAACCTATATAGTACAAATTGTTATCTTATCCAAAGATAAGACATGTCCACAGCTAGAAGAATGATTCAGCACGGACTGAAGGAAAAAATTGCTTCCTTAACCACATGAAATTTCTCAAAATACTCCTTAGCATGAGATCCTTCAAAAGANAAACGTGCTCTCTTTAAGTTAGGTTTGGGGCGGGTGGGGGGGTGGTTCTGTTTTTAAGTCTCATTTTTTACCCACAGAGATCTTGGTCAGCTTTGGCAAGACAAACAGCTGTAGGGATATACAAAAAAATGACAAAATTCTTTGTGTATAGAAGTTGTACTTGTTTTTAAATATCAATTATGTAAAAACATCTAAGATATGGAATTACTGAATGCTTTGCTCTTCTTGCATTCCATCATGGAAAATACTACAGAAGTAGCAGAAAAGAGTCTACTGTGCTATTATTTTAACAAGTCTGACAGCATGAAGATCTGCAGAAAAATAAACTTTAAATAAAGCAACATAAAAAAAAGAAAGCCTTTTACGCAGACTCATATATCTATGTATCTATATAATCTTCTGTTTTTATCTTCATTGAACTAATAAGACTGCCCCACAAGACATTAGTATGGGAAATTAAGCATATTGTAAAGTACATATGGATGCAGGGAATCTTCCACCTATCACTATTTAGGCAAAATGTTTATTCCTCCACAAAATTCAGTATAACTACCTGAATGGGTTACTTTGAAGACAACACCATAGACATGTTCACAATTACCACCATTGTTTTTAGTTCTAACTAATATAAAATTACAGATTGTCTTAACACCTATTCCTATTTTCTCACAGAGAAATACAGCTTACAAGGTTAAGAAGCCCAAACTAAACATCTTGCTTCAAGACAATTTTAAAAGCACTGAAAGAGCACTCATACCAAAACATTAGCTGTTAAGCGTTCTGATAACTCATTTTTCCCACCTTAATAAAATCTCTTCTAAAACAAACAATGCTGTCTTTACTTCACCACTGTCACATAACAGATATGGTTCCAGACCTACACATTGTATTACCTGACTTTATACTGCATGTCCAAATTACGCTTTTCTGGAAATTTAGACCCTGTGCACCCTAGAAAGTTTGGCAAAAAAGTCCACTAGACTCTTGCTAGCAACTGAAGTGCTCCAGCAGAACATTCCCAGCCAGCTGCCTTTGCTTGGGCAGTCTTCACAACATCAGGTCAGCTCAGCTGGCTCTGGTCTTGTCTGTGGGCACTCTTTCATCCCATGCGCTGCCAGCTAACATTCCCCTTTGGGGAAAACTTTCCCAGGACAGCCAAAGCTGATGCAGCACACTGCAGAAGGTGCTTATATCCTCTCAGGGAACTGTAGCCATTTGCAATCAAACTCCATAAAGCTATTTCCACCTGTTACTTTTTCATCTCACTTTTCCTCGATACTGAAAACACGATGACATACAGAAAACCATAAACTCTCAAAGAAAAGACTCTAGACGTGAACACAAACACAGAATAACAAACTGTTTGGCATTAGTAAAGCAACTCTATTAATTGCCTTCTATTAATTGCATCAATTAAAGTCCCATCCTGCAGGAATAATGGCTCTACCTGATTCTCAAGAGTTCTCAGTGGTTGGCTGATCTGGTACCATTTTTCTGCCATTTTTATTTACAGGCTTTTGCCCAGAAGCTCCAGGCTAACTACAGTGCATCATCCAGTACCTTACTGGCTGCCCACAGTCATAATACCATCATAATTCAAAATGACACTGAGCTGCTCACTTCAGGGGCAAAGTGCAATGTTAAAATTTATTCATTTACCTTTTTGAAATACACACAGGGATTGTACTGTTCACAGTGATCTCTGGATTGAGAGTTTAAGATTTATCCAGAACACTCATTTCTGCAAGGAGACTGCTTTGCCTGTTCATCACTGGAGAAAGGGTTTTACTGACACAGGTACGTGAACATTCCCAGTGCTAGTACACTAGAAAAAGGCTTTGGTTTGTTCATAAACCTGTCAGCAGATTTGCCAGCAAAATCTAACAGTTTTTTTTCAGATTCCAACTTTTGAGTGGGGAAGCACATGAGACGATGCTTACTGAACAAAATTTTTGCTCACAAAATGTTTTCTGTGCTGAAGCCTAGAACTCAGAACCTGCAAACATGTCAGCATGTGTCCAATTTTAAGTATTACTGATTTCAGTAGGCATAGTCACATATCTAAGAAATTTTAAGTGACTCCCACACACAAATGTCTACAGTGGCACTGAAATTGTGAAAGGGATAAAAATTGTTATACAAAGATGACTTGTCATCTTCAGGTTTTAAAATAAGAAACGTTGCAAGCTTTTGAAAGTATTTTTAAAGCAGAAAATATAAGAACTTCACCCAGCCACAGAACTGCAAGTGTTGTAGTTCTGTAGTAATACCAGGGCTTGTTTGTTTTTAAAGCAGCCTCGCTCTTAGAGGAGAGCGACACTGGGGATTCCACCTGGCTTTGTTTCTTATAAGGTTGGTCCTCCCTCCCGAATTGGGCAGGGACAGACAATCCAAAGCTGGGCCAAGGGATGGCTGTAGAGATCTTTCTCTGAAATGTATGCCTCCCTGTGCACTACAGTACTACCTCTCTGCTTCTCCAGTTAGACAATAAGGCCTTGTCTGCAACAGGCTTTGAAAGGTGTCAGCCTTCGAGCCTCGTAAAACAAACTAACCCTTAGCCTTTCAGACCTGAAAGTTCTGGTGGTTTCTCTTTGATTTATGGGTTGTTCTTTTTAAGCTGAGTGACAATTAGGTAGAAGTAATCAACACATTTGTCATGCATGTTTCAAATAGTTACCCCAGGCTCAAGTGTCTGTGGTTTATCCAAAAGGATTCCAAGGCAAGCCACAAGTGTTTGTAGCTGGGAACAAACATTTGAAGAGTGTCCAGATGAGCCTTTCAAATGTGTTGACAACCTTGAGAAAGTAGCATGTAATGACTCAAGTTGCAGGTCTGGTGAAGACAAACGCACACAGAACCGTTCCTGGTGACAGACATTGGTAATTGCTTGGGCCTCTCTGTAAGAGTCACGCAAGTGGCAAGACCCAAGGAGCCCCCAAAGGTTCACATAAACTTCTAATGGATGCTTCAAGCTGGTCAGACCCTTGATTTCACATGCCAACTCATTCATCCGTTTTACAGCCACAGCCCTTTACACAGCACAAAATACACTGTGCTAAGAAATCCTAGGCTGATATAGGGATTCCACATGAAAAAAAAAGTTCATCTTGCATCTTAACAAAGGATTTTTTTAATATTAAAGCTATCAATATTTTGTTGTGAACAATGGGGAGGCAGTTGAGTTGAATTCAGGCCAAGCACCGCAACAGAAACACTCAGAAATCCCATATAAGTACATGTACAAAATGACACCAGGATTCAACTTCAAACACCCAGGATTTTACACAGGAGACAAGCTTTAAGTTTTAGGTTATTCCTTTCTGAACATAACACAAAGAATAAGAAGAACACTCAGAGTGTGAAAATTATAGGACCTATATTTGATTCAAGTTAACATGTACTTAAAAGAGAGCAAAGCAGTTCCATAAACTGATAACTGGTCTGTTATACAAGAGATGGATTTTTCAGACACAGAAACCCTACCTAACTGCATACTTGGTAGCATTTTGTCCTTTGGAGGTTATGCCCATTGCTTACTCTTAAACTAGATTCCATGTTTTCTCTTTCCTTCACTGTACATACTCTTTTTGTTGCCCCTATTTTCCCCTCCCTCCTTAACAGATAGACATCTATTATTACCTATTATATGGGGCAAACAGAGCCTGGATACTTGGGAAATGTGAAAAACTCTGACAACAGAGGAACCTGGTAAGGAGGGCAAAGCAAACATACAACTGAGTAGCTCAGGTGAGGCTAGCCAAAGTCTGGCGTGGATTCCAACATCTGGAACACTGAGGAACTAGAAGAGACATCCAGTATTTCTGCAGTAACCACTCATGTACGTAGTATCTGATGCCTCATTAGGCTAAAGGGGCATCAAATGCAGAGAGATCTGGCCAGGCTGGATCGATGGGCTGAGGCCAACTGTATGACGTTCAACAAGGCCAAGTGTCAGGTCCTGCACTTGGGTCACAACAACCCCATGCAACGCTACAGGCTTGGGGAAGAGTGGCTGGAAAGCTGCCCGGCAGAAAAGGACCTGGGGGTGTTGGCTGACAGCCAGTTGAATATGAGCCGGCAGTGTGCCCAGGTGGCCAAGAAGGCCAACAGCATCCTGGCTTGCATCAGAATTAGTGTGACCAGCAGGAGTAGGGAAGTGATCGTGCCCCTGTACTCGGCACTAGTGAGGCCGCACCTCGAATACTGTGTTCAGTTTTGGGTCCCTCTGTACAAGAAGGACACTGAGGTGCTGGAGCGTGTCCAGAGAAGGGCAACGAAGCTGGTCAGGGGTCTGGAGAACAAGTCTTGTGAGGAGCAGCTGAGGGAACTGGGGTTGTTTAGCCTGGAGAAGAGGAGGCTGAGGGGAGACCTTATCGCGCTCCACAACCACCTGAAAGGAGGTTGTAGTGAAGTGGGTGTTGGTCTCTTCTCCCAAGTAACAAGTGACAGGATGAGAGGAAATGGCCTCAAGTTGCATCAAGGGAGGTTTCGATTGGACATTAGGAAGAATTTCTTCACCGAAAGAGCGGTTAAGCATTGGAACAGGCTGCCCAGAGAGGTGGCGGAGTCACCATCCCTGGAGGTGTTCAAAAAACATATAGACGTGGCACTTCGGGATGTGGTTTAGGAGGCATGGTGGTGTTGGGTTGACGGTTAGACTTGATGATCTTAGAGGTCTTTTCCAACCTTAATGATTCTATGATTCTAAATGAAACACACCAAAGATAACTGTTCATAAATACAGCTCAATCATGTATCATAAAGTGTATTTTCTGTGCTATTCTAAAAACTCTAAAGATGACAGTATGACCCACTTGTTTGAGATTTATCTTAGCTGATCATCCTCATTATGACATGATTTAAGAAGCCACAAGAAAGCCATCTCTGAATCCTGCCTTGACAATTACATCAATACAACAGAGAACACAGCAAATACAAGAATTTTAAGAGGCAAGTAGAATTAACTTATGTAGTACAAGCAAAGGCCAGGTTCTTCAAAGCAGCAAAAAAGGGTGATTTACAGCTAACTTTTAACTTTAGACAAGCTGTATGCTCCTTGCTTTCCCAAGCCCAAAATGTTAACACAACTCATGTACTGCAAACACTGTCCTTTATTCAAAATAGCTCAGTTTAAGCTTAAGTAACAACTTTCAATTCCAAGTCTAGGCTGACCCTGGCCTCAAGCAAGGAATGAAATGCCGCCTGTTAAACATACATAAGTTTATTAAGCATAGATGCTTAACTACACTCAGACACTTTTAGGCTCCTTTCAATCAACCTTCTCCTACACAAATGTTTCCACTTGCATACAAAAAAAAATTATCACCTACAGCATGTTGAGACAAAGATTATTCCTAAAAAAAAAACTGTGTTTGGTTTTATGCATTTTAATAATTAAGAGGAGATTCTTTCAGCATTAAAGATGTACATAAAGTTATACTTTGACCTAGCCTATACTTGACACCAATTCCACTTCAGCTTGCATTTTTAAGGTCTCATATTAATCAGTCCCGTGAAACACTACTGATAATGCTTGCACAAAAAGAATGAAAATAGTTTTTGGAAATTAAAATGATCGTTACCATAAAACAGTAAAATAAAATAATTTCTAACTATAAATATTTTGTGGATGTACATTTCTGGAGTTATGTCTTTAACAGGATAATTAAACAGCTTTAACAAATATAAAGTTGGAGCCCACCTTGACAGCAGTGCTGTTCAAGTGTCTGAAAAAAATTACAGTGCGGCAAGATGACCGCAGAAGCCACATTCTTAATACGGCCACGATTTCTTTTGGGTTTTTTTTTTTTTTTTTTTAAATAATTATGAACTCTAACTCACATGTTCTCAACTTTTAGTCATACCACATTTTTACCTTCACCACAATGTTCAGTCCCCAAATCCAGCAATGACTGTCCTGCAACTGAAAGGCCTGAATATTGTACAGTCTTATAGGAATAACCAACACTAAATGCTTATCAAATTTCTCACACAAGAATGATTTTATAGTAGCGTTCACTTCTTGAATACAGTATTGAAGTTCCTATTACATACAGAAAAGAAAAATTAAGATTAATAATACTTAGCATTGCAAAGTTCATCTATTTTTACAAAGAACATAGAGTGTGCATGTAGAGTATAGCATGCATGCACTGTACGGCACTATGGATTAGAAGGAAGGAGCACTAAAACCTACTTTTGAAAAATACTGGCAGTTTCTCTACAAAACACATTAGCACTTTTCAGCTGATATTCCCAAGCTCCACACGTACATCAGTAGTGCATAACAACTGCAGAGACAATCTGGGAAACTATACATTTTAAATCCTAAATACATTTTCTCCTCTGACCCATAGGTTTATATTGTTATGATTAAACCCACAGTCCCAATCAGAAACACAACTAGTCCACACTGCTTGGAAAGAACTACCAATAGATCACAAGAAACTGAGCATGAATGCTGTTTAAATAACTATTTAAACCATAAAACAAGATCTCAATTGAAGTTTCCATTTATTAATGCAAAAAGAGAAACTATATTACAAAGAAATGCATTAAAAACAACATTAAAATAACTTCTGCCATCACATATTGTCAATATTTGCATTCAGGTCTCTGGGTTCTGGTGTTTCCTCTGCTGTAATTAGCTGCATCAGTAGAAGCTAAATCAGCAGAAGGAATGCAATTCCCAAAAATTTAGGTGAGAGTGATGTCAGCAGCAGTTAGAGAAAAACAGCAACCCTTCAGGCTTTGCTCATGTGAGGAAAAAGCCTTTCAATTAACATTTAAAATTAAAAGCTGTGGTATTATTTAATTAAAATAATGTGGCTATTTGGCTCTACTCTGGCTATAGTTCGTTAAGAGTCCTCTCCTTGAAGCAGTCAGCGGCCTTAGTTCATACACATCCTTCTCATAGCGTAAGGCAGAAACATTTAAAACACAATGAGACACAAACATCACAATCGGCAGGAAGATCCAGTATTTTCAGTGTCTTTTGGAGGGCTGAAATTATTTTCAACTCATTAACTTGAAATTAGATCCCAAACTGGTAACTCTTAAGATTACTCATGTCAGAAAAAATCTTTTTCAGTTAATTGTAATTTTCACTGTTCAAGACAAGTTTATCAAAAAATTTGCAGACAGTGAAGACCAGACTTACAGATAAATAGCTCAATTTGTTTCAGAAATGGTAAAATAAAGTATACTTGCCATTTTGGGGTGGGGGGAACACAACAAAAAAAAACCCCAACAAAACAACAAAAAACAAACAAACAAAAAAACCCAAAACACCAATACTGTCAAATTTAACAGTACCTCAAGTACTCAACCGAAGGATTAACAAATTGCATTTTCGTTTCAAGACAGAACTCCATTGGTGAAAATCTGGTTTGTATTTTGTCAAGTTCAAAAGTTTAAAAAAAAAAAAATCAGAATGTGCACATCTACTCTATTTCTTCCATTAGTAAGTCCTCACCTAACTTGTAAAAAATGTAATAGAATTTTAGACCACGCTAGCATAATGTTATCCTTTTTCACTGCCTTGAAATGTGAAACATGAAAACACACATCTGTAAAGCACAAGGTTATTGAAACATGTAAGCAGCAGACTCTCTAACTACTCATTTTATACACTTAATAGTGCTTCAAACTGAATCCTGCACATACATTAGCTTTCAAAGTTTGTATAGTAGTCAAATCAAAACCTGAAACACTTCAACAGGTATCTCCTTTAGTAAGTACAAGCTTCAACATTCAACTCAAATTATGGGTTATTTATAATTTATAATAAAATTATAAATTATTTTAATTATAATTTTATAATTTATAANGAAGCCTTAATTATAACATTTTTGTTAATAAAAATAGATTTGCTCTAGAGAACAAAATTCTGTTTCCACTTCTGACATCATTTTCCCATGAGATCTTGAGGAAGTTCTAAAGGCCAAACCACTCAGGAGGAACCAGCAATTCCGGATGTCATGTTCTGATACCCATCAGAGACTTCTTCAGCCTGATTGCCAGAAGGGCAGTTTGTTTTTTATTTAGGTTCACTCTGTGTTATGAAAGCAATTTTTAAAAGCCCAGAATTTTCAGGAGAGACATTCTAGCACAGAGAAACGTAAAATTTGTGACTACATTTCACAATAGGGGTCTAAATGTCTCAATTTCCCAGCTATAAAACGGCCTTTGTGCTAAAACACTACAGTAACGAACTTGACCAGAAAAGCATGTGTATAACAATCCAAGAGACAGTTACGATCTTTATTGCCATTCACTTATTTTTAGAATTCTTTCTTGGAACTCTTTCACATGGAGGAGTGGCTGTTGAATACCGTGATTAATCTATGGTGAATAATTCCATTAGTCAATCAACCAAGCAAGAATATAAAAGCAAACCAGACCGAGCCTTGTTTTTTCAGTCAGAATGATCAAATAAGCTGTTACTGAGTCGGGATGTAAAAATCCCTATCATACTTAGAAGGTTAAAGTTAGTTGAATTATTTTATTGCCAGAAATTCACTGCTTCTCTCTTTTTTTTTTTTTTTTAATCATTAGAATTTTAAACCTAGAATATTTTGATAACTAAGCAATGATCAACTGCTACTGTGTTACAGCACAGATTCTGTCAAAAAAGCTGCATGCTTGATTCAGACTCCTTAGATACTAAATAGCTAACTAGACCCAAACATTTAATAGATATGGATAGTAATAATGAAAGACAGGAATCGGAACTGCCCAAATTCCTCAAATGTTAGGTTATTTAAGAACACTTAATATAAAAACATTATTAAAAATATGGAAAGTGTTTTCCCTCTTCACTGCTTACATGGCTTACAGAATTCATAACATTGGTATCATTTTTATTTTGAGCAGCTGTAATTGTCTGGCTATTAGCTTTGCTTTTTTTTTTTTTTTTTTTTTTTTTTTTTTTTTTTTTTTTTTTCCC
>WAAD01018492.1:10333-22553 GCA_013389945.1 Fregata magnificens | reverse complement strand
ATATTCAGTAGGTTCATATGAAAGCATCTATACCTATCTCAGCTTCAGTATGTAAACAATATTCCTTGTTCTTTCCCTACCCTTTGCTCAAAAGTTGTAAGTAAATCGGAAGTGTCACACGGTCACAACTTACAACTGATCTTGCAATGAGCTGCCTATGAATGATCCAAGTATGGATTCAGAGTTAATTTTGGCACTCTGGAGATGCAGGGTCTGCCTCTGTGGGGCTGCTATTAGATTATGGACAATTTTGGACAGTATTTTGTCTGTGGTCATCTGTAATTAATTTCATGATGCAATGCTGGGGGAGTGAATTGTGGCATCAGTCCCTCAATGAACTGTTTGCATGGAAGTACCACTGAACAGAGGCTGAAAACTTGCAGGAAAATTAAATACCATCATACACAGTCACACAGGTGTTACTGTGCAATTATCAGCACCCATGGAAAGTGTCATGGGATCTCTGAAGCCCATTTCAAGACAGTTCTGGAGCACACTGACAAACGAAGTTGGGAATCCTGAGAAACGGTAGACAAGCTCTAGCCAGAGAGAAGCAGCTGAGGCTATAACTAGTAGATTAGTCCTCCTCTCTAACAAGCACTGAATTAAGTATGCAGATTTAGTTTTCATAGACGTACGTATCATTTAAGCTTTAAATTAGTTCTCTGTGGAAAGTAGTTAAGATTTTCTCCAAAATGTCACAAAGACAGAATTGCAAACAAGCAACCCAAGAGGGAAAAGAAAACAAGGAGGTATTTTCATATGTCCATCTAATGCAGTAACTCCAGATAACCAAAGGAGCCCAATTATGAATACTTATAGTTATTCGCCTCCAGTTGTAGATTCAAAAGCACTAAATGCACTCCAAATAAAACAAAGCTTACAAAGACCATGTATTAATACTCTTGTTAGTAAGGCTTAGGAAAACATTGTTTCACATTCTGTTTCTATGTAATAGCACTACTATTTTTTCGTTATAAAGTACAGAATGTATACTAAAATTTCAAGAACTTATACAGATGCATCTGTTAGTAAAGAAAGCACTATCTCTAACCTTGTATCACATTAGGTATGCAGTAGTGCCCCTGGCAGTGGCAAACTGCCACTGAGCATGTAATTTGATGTGTAATCTTAGTGGCAATGTCTAGAAGCATTTATACAGTTATCACAGTATAACGAGGAAAACTAAAAACATATATGAAGGGCACCTATCTTCTACATCCCCATCTATCCTCTACCTCTTACTCTAAAGTGGTGCAGGCTATTCTCTTCTTGGTGCTGCTTTGTCAACACACACTAGGTCATTTTTTCCTCTTGCAGCTACGCAACGCCCACTATCCTTTTAGGAGCCATTAGGATAACTGTTGCTGTAGCAGTACTAGTAGAGCCGTTACACTGTTCATAGCAGTCAAATCACTTCTGATAGCTCAACAAAAAGGAAAATATGACCAGGGCTGAAAAAAATAACATGAAACGTAGAAGATAGAGTATTAGTCAAAAGCAGAAGGCTTTAAGATTAGACACACTGGTCACCACAGTTCTTAGCAGTAGGCAAAGCACAGAAATGGGACATCTAGTCTCAAAGTTGTGTGCAGTTCTTGGAGTCCTTCCAGTGTCCCAGTAATGGATGGAATTATATCTATACTGCAGGCAAGAATTAAATTATATTCTTTTAGTATATTCTTTAAAAATATTATTTTCTGGCTTGGAAATGTTCCCTCAAGGTTTTTTGTTTTGGGTTTGTTTTTTTTTTTTAAATAAAATTTCTGTTCTGCTTTTGCATGTGTACATGCAGAAGGTGAGCAAATGAAAATATTACAAAACTTCAGGCATAACATCCAAAAGTATTGACATTTATTTTTCATCTGGCCTGTGAAATACCACCTTGTCTACGCACTTTCCCGTATCCATAATTTGCTTTCTCATCTATTTGATACTGTTGCTAGAGGTTTATGAAATATAGTATTATAAACTAAAACACCAGTGTTCATTTTTAACTAGAACAGTATCTGCAATCAATAAATTGGTGAAAAAGAATGCTACATGATCCCCTCGATTATCAGACATTTTGGATTAGATCAGTTTTAAAATAATGAGCTAGGGGGCTTATTTTCACAGCTTATTTTCACAGGGTTTGCCTTATAATCTATCATCTACCTCAGGAGTGCAGTAGAGTGCNAAAACTGGAATAAGGAATTTAAAATTTCTTAGTCAACATTTAAAGCTGTTGCCTTTGTCAAGCTGATAATGTTAATTTGTTTTATTATTACTAACCTGCCAGACCCCAGCTGTTGTCTTAGTCAAAACCTGAGTTTTCCAATAACTAGGAACTGCAGCTGCTCAGAATGGGTCACCAGGGATTTGAACCACCACAAACATTACTCATCTGGTCCTGCCCTGATCAGACTCCTTTGGCCAAAAGGCAGGGTCAGGCCTGCCTGAGATTTGAGACATACAAATTAAAAGCGCCTTTTTTTGTTTTCCTTATCTTCAGAAAAATAGTATTTCTCATTCAGCCTTTCAAAAGTTATCCATGATTCTCGCCTAACATGCATCCAGTCTGGCAAGGCCTACTTTTTGTGGATAGTCTAATTAGCTTTTGAAAAAAAGATAATGAATTATAATTGAAGATATCCACTAAGTTACTGCTCCCATCCATCATTCTGTCAGTGCCAAAAACTCAAAACCAATAAAGTATTATTTATTCCAAATACCTTTACTTAAAACAATTGAGACCCATAAGTTTCTAAACTATGTATTTGCCAGCTGCATGCAACAGGTGTAACCATAAACATTAGAAAATGCTGCATTTTGATGGGCAAACAGCCAGAGCGCTGCCTGATTTAAACATCCCAAACTGGAATTATTTTTGTTTAACAAATGCTGTCACATGAAGTACCTTCAACAGAGCCCCAGAACTTATGGGAAATGACTGTTTAATGTTTAACATTTCACAGATATTTACTGTCATTTTTACTCTCATATATTACTTTCAGATGGGAATCCTCGCCAAAAAAACCCTAACTTTCCATTCCTCCAACTCTTATTAACTGTTTATGTTTGGATTACCGACATCACACATCCTAATTTCTTCCTTTCCTTTCAACAAGTTTCTCTCCAAAACCATAATCAAGCTGTCCTGCTCCCTGAGCTCTGCAGCCCTCTACCGCTTGTCCTTCCTCCTCCTTATTTTCTTGCCTGTTATTCTGCCTTTAACTCCATAATACCACTCTCCTTGCATTTTTCTACCATTTCTGCATTGTACAGGATAGTAAACTCTCCTGCAAAGTAGAGGCACTTGCTAATGAGCAACCATCTAATTGGAGAAGTCAGAGTAGCTTGTTCAAACTCACTGAACACAGAAGCATTTTAACCACAGAGACAGTATAAATAGGTATTTTCCCTGTGGCCGGAGATACACGTACATGCATTGTACATAGTACAGGCTAGAGACCACCCAACAACCAAAGCCCATTTCCTGCAGAGAGAGGAAGAGCTCCTTCCACAGATGAAGCATACTGAGCTGAGTTTAGCGGAGCACAAGCCAATTGTTCAGAAAACACACACACACTTAAATGCAAAGTCATACAAATGTTTCTTAACTAATGGACTGAGCCCTTGGTTTTCATCTTAGTGATTTCAATATTCAACAGAGCACTAGCCTTTAATATTACACTAAGCTCCTGCTTGCTTACAGACACAGGAGAAAGCAAGCCACGTGCTGGCCAAACCAGTTCCAACCAGTTCAGCTGGAGAACTTTTCTCTTCAGCATTACCAGGCTTTCCATGTTCAAAAGCTGCATGACTACAAGCTGATACTGTCCTTTGCATCTCCAAAATTTTCAGGTTTGACAGAAGAAATAACAAATTATTCATCAATCTCCACGCAAAAGTAGACAATTGTCAGTGATGGAAGTGACAGGTCAGTCAAGTGAGTAGGCAAGCCACATCTTCTCCAGAGGCAGGGGGAAGAAAAGGGTGCAGGGACAGAAATCTCTTTCAGAATGAAGAAGTTTGAAGGCTTTACCTTTTGCGAAGTTTATTTGCCTCTCACATTTTTTTAAAGTTGAAGTGGAAAAATGTGAACAAGCAAACCTTGAACAGCAAATTTTAAAATACACCTTTCACTGACCTTGTAGAAACCGAAAGAGAAAAAATTTATAAATTCCAAAGCCATTGAATTGCCTCCTGCAAACAACAAGAACTGCACCCTCTTCAGGCAAAAAAATCTGTCACTCACAAATGAATCAGTGAGGCATACTTATTAGCAAAGGTTTCTCACTTTAAGTCCCACAGTCTCTACAAGCACTGCCAAAATTTTTAATCCTAGAAAAGCGGATAATTCATCCCATTCAGCTGACCAGCTCTACCTTTCTCCCCCAAAGGAGCTAACACCTTCCCTCTCCCCATAAAGCTAGCTAACCTCTCTCCAGGAGAGGATGAGGCCATGAATGGAGTTACTTAGCAATAGCTCTTTTCTCCTCACGTGGAAGACTGACCTTTCCATCCACCAAGATCTGGTTTTTTTCTTTCCCTGTCACTAGCTTTCTCCCCATCGCACCTCACCTGGCCCTGCTTTTGTCTTTGTATCTTCTGGTGGTCTGCAAATACCTGCCAAAACCTGTCATCAGTTGCAGTGCTCATAGTTTGGGATATTTCCCCTGACTTTGCTGCTGAGGGCTAACCACCACTGACACTAATCTTTGGCTTCCTCACAGCTACTGAACTTTGGAACTTTTTTTAGAAAATATTACTTTTCTTTAACAAAACAAAACAAAAAAAAGACTTTAAATGACACAAGTGAAAATATTTCTTTTAAATTCACAGAAGTAACTTAAGACCCAGAGAAGCTTCTGGAAAGAAAATGCAGACAGCCAGTGTGCACTTATTTCAGCTAATAGGCTTTTGTAGCCTCTTCTCATCAGTGGCAGATGTGTTAATTTTAAAGCCAACAAACCAACTAACCAAACACTGAAAGACTTTCAAATACAGTTACACCTGCCCACTTGGGCAACAAATGCATATAAAGCAAAAAACAGCCCTGAATTTTGACATGTGAAAGCTTCCCCCCCTCAGCACTCATTTTCCATCATTTTTCCCTCAACAGGCCAGCCCTGCCCATTCAGTGCTGCTCACAAAGCCAGGCCCGCAAGTACTTTTTCCTCACTCATTTCTCCTTCCTTTTTCTTTTGTTTTTTTGTCATCTTGCCCATGGGTCCAGTTGTCACTTTTTGGTCCCCCCCGACACACTACCTTACACCACCCTGGTGGATGAGGGGTCGAGGACATAAACGCTGCACGCCCTATCAGTGCTGGTGCCGCATTCGGCTCACTTAGCTGGCAGCAAGGACAAAGGATGGGGTGGGGCAGCAGTGTGGAGCAGTGAGCGCCCTGCCCCTTGCCTGCTGACAGGAGACACTGGCGAGCCGCTCCACCAGCCTCCAACCAACCCACCATCACTCCCTGGAAGCTTTTGCTGTGGGCCTTCACGAAGCATCTGCAGCCTAAGGCTCACCCACGCAGGATGGCCCAGCACCACCACCCCTGTGGCCCATCACAGACACTGGAGGGAGGGAAACCTGAAGCAAAGCACTACAAGAAGATTCCAGGGGGATCCAAAGTGCTCTTTAAATGTGTTAACAGCAGTGCCAGAGGCACCCTATGGGGTACATATCCATGCTAGCATCAGGCTAGCATGCTATTCATACATCACGGGTTCAAAAGTTTCCTTCTGCAGTGAATCTCCCCATTTCCCCCACTCACTACTCCTTGGTTCCCATGGCAGAGCAGTCTCAGAGCACATGCATGGAGGCTCCCCCATAGGCTGAGCTACACGGGAAGACGCACTCCAGGAACGCCGAGGCTGCTATAATGCACAGAACTGAAGTAGAGCTAGGCTGAAGTAAACCTCACTAAAACACATAGGATCAACGTTGAATCCTTAGCACAAACTGTTTTCCCCTACAAATCCACTTCTCATCGCAGTACTCTCCACCTTTTCCATATCTCCTTCCCTGCGACACATATCCCCTCCACTGCCCCATTTCTGTGGTTATCACTACGTACCATCCTGGAAAGCGCTAGACTCCCAGGCACTTCATTGCATTACTTCTGAGCACCATGATTCCCATTCTTCATCAATATACTGGGAAACATTGCATACCAACAGCCTTTGCCTGAAAGAGCACTTTGTTTCTAACACAAAAAGCACTGAAACAATAGTGTGGATGGTGAATGAAAAGAAGATTGCAGACAGGCTTACCTCTCAAGCTAACAGAATTGCAGTCCATTTGCTCAGGTGTTACACAAGTGCTCAGAGAGTCACACACTAGGCACTCCTTTTGGTACACTGGGTCACACACCAGGGGAGGATTAGTGCATTTTTAACTAGTTATACCGCAACACACTCAGATCCACTCCGCATCACAGGAATAGTCAGTCTTGACCTGCAGAGTTTGGCACACCACCTTCTCGGGCAGGAAGGCAGTGACTACATGCTGCCCTGCAACTTGAGATCAGGGATACAAATGCCACAACACGGGAGTGTAAAGTGGAGGCAAGAAGAAAGAATGAACTCTGCATTCGCCCCATCAGACTTATGCAAGTCTGGAAACATCCTGTGCAAGTCAGAGCTGCTGCAGGAGTCTAGAGGAGAAAAAACCCAGGCTCCACAGTGTTCACACCTGCAGCCCAGTTCCTGTCTGACTGGCCAGATCAGCAGCCTCTCTGCTTTTGTCCCTTAATGATTTCTGGGCTTATGAGCCAATTTCAACTATAACCAACACAGGACAACAGTTATCCAAGGAAAACTACAGTCCTGAAAGTTTTATGGCCACTGGCAACTGGATAAACTGGCGTGCCCGTGGTTAAAAAAACTGCAGATTTTCTCTTGCCTGGCCAGGGTTTAGTCAATCAGCACACTGGCAGCCAGTCAACCCATACCATCAGTCATGTCACATGCTACATCTTCTCCCCGTGGCCGTTAGGGGACATGGGAGGAAGAGTATTTGGGCAGACAGGCCAAAAGCATTACAGTGGGGAAGAGGTACCTCTAGAGATAATAAGTTCAGAATGTGTAATTCAGCTCCACAGGAAACAACTTTGGTTTTGCATGATTTCCAAAAGGAATGAGCAAATTAGATTATCAGTATATGTGCAAACATGCACATGTGTGTGAAAAAATATTAAGTTCTGTTCATTTGCAACTGAAAATATTCATCTCCTTCAGGGATTTAATCTGTTTGAGATCACCATAGAATACATGTATTAATGATCAGCTCCGTGGAAAAAGAGAGGGCCTGCACTGCACTGAGAAAAAGTCTGCAGCGTGGGCTAAATCCATACAACATTCAAGGGCATCTACAAAGGGGGACCAGCCTCCAGACAAAACCAGAGGAAAAAAAGCACTGTTCAGTCTCATGGGGCTACTTAATCACTTGTTCTCTCACTCAAGAGCCGACCAACCCTAACTTCGCCCACCCCCAGGCTAGCTCAACAGATAATATGATCTGGCATGCATCAGTATCCCTAGAGCACCCCTTCCTCTTCTCCCAACTATTCACTCCTCTCCCCACAAAGTCTTCCCTGTTGTTCTTGGGCACATCAACACACTCCCTCCTTGGGGAAATGCTTTGCCTTGCCCTCCCTTGAGCTGGCAAGGAGATCTCAGAAATGCCAGCATCAACTCTTTTAGCAGCAGTGTTGGCATATGCTGGCTTGAAGTATTTGTCAGACTGCCCAAAAACATCAAAGCACAAGGTCTCAGTGGTCCAACTGCCGCCTAGCTTTTTTTCTTTTCTTATTGATATTTGTCTTCACAGAGCTTAGCAAACACAAGCAGGCATCACACCTAATTATTATTACTATAATTACTGGTAACTCATTAGGCAATTTATCAAAGTAAAAATAAAATCTACAGTTAATAAATTTTCCAAAATGGATGACTGGGATAACAGTGTCTGTCTTTATAGTTAAGACTGCCTAACACTATTCTTTAAAATCATCACTTCATAAATCACAGATTTTAAATAAAAGTTTTCTGTGACTGCTTTTAATTCAGTGGAATTTACATTGAACACAAAAATGAAAACAGCAAATAATTACTTCAGAAAACAGTGATAGAAAACGTACAGATTTTCCCCACATTCAGTAAGCTCTACTCATTTGCACATTTGTCTAATTAGTTCTAGTGTCTCATGGGGTTAAAAATAGGAACAGGGATCACAACAGAAGTCAGAGTGATACATAGCTATGCATAAAGACTTCACCAAATATGGTTCAACAGTAACCAATGGATATTCTTAATTGACTACGCTCAGAACTTCAACACTTGTCCTAGAAACTTCTTGATGTTCCACCTGCGTTAAATATGTTCCCGAAGTGTGGTTAGTCTCAGGAAAAACATCCAGCTCCACAGAAATCACGGTAAAATTGATAGCTCTGCGTTTTATAAGCATGTTATTTAGCCTCACAGCGTGGTGGAACATGTTCTCTTTGAAATCCTCACTTTATAGTATTCTGCTCAGCTTCTCCTCGCACTCGCTTGGGTCGAGGCTTCACTTTACAACCTTTGTTAACAAACAATGCCACATGCTGCTAATTTAAGAGGCCCCATTTTACAAGTTGGATATCTGAGTATTTGTTACAATAGGAATATAATTTTTGCTGATTCTTCAGTTTTCTGTTTCGGTTTTTTTTTTTCTTTTAAATGGAAATTTAAGACAAAACCACTATTTTTTGTCATCATTTCTCCCTCATGTAATGTCAGAATTCAGAAGTTAGAATACACTAACTTCAGGCTCACCATTCAAACCTAACCCCATTTTCCTGTGCCTGTGTGGTATCATTATCATCATTAATTACATGAGCTTATACTACGCTATCCAAAGGACTGTCTTAGTGGGCACACAAAGCATACATTTCTTGTAGAAAGAGACAATTGTGCACGCTTATTAATCTCTATGTAAGTGTGATCTCAATGTCTACCATGCGACAGTTAAACAATGCAAGACATGTGGAATTATTACTTACTTTTTTTTTTTTAAACTCCATTTAAAGAAAGAAAAATTAAGATTCCAACATAAATGCAAATCAGTCATATGTCACAAACAGTTCCCATATATTCCACGGTCTTTTTAAATTATTTTCTTTAGTACTGATGTTATATACAGCACTGTTAAACACAGTAGTCCTCCTCCTGTCTGAAAGGTTTATAGCTGTTTGCTTCCAAATTTCTACCAGAAGAAACATCATCTAAAAGCAAGCATGCTATCACAGGTGGAGCTTTCAGCTCTTGTTAGGAGGGCCGGCACCTGAGCTTTACACTCTTTCAGAATTAGAAAGTACACAAAGTATATAAATCACCAAAATATATAAATCACCAAGACTACAAGTTAAATATCATTATACTATAATGATTTATGTATGTATTTATTACAGCATCATTCCTGCAAACTCCTTACAATAGTCAATCCGCTTCAAAATCAGCATGCGCAAAACAGGCAAGACCTGAAGTCAGACTGAATTGAGTATCTATCATCTTCAAGTAACCTAACCTCCCTCCTGCCTCCTTCCCACCCCCCCCAGCCCCCCAATTAAACAGTCTTATGGTGGGAAGAGGCTTAGATAATAACCTAACATTTTGGTGACTCTTTCTTTTGTAACAGCTCGCAGAGAAAGAACAACATTTATTTTGTGCTTACGTTTATTTTCATGATAATGGTCAAGTGCAGCCTACAAGCTCTATCTTCTGCAGTTGACAGCAAGAACTGCTTTGCCTCGGGAATGGCTTAAGAATACTGAATAAAACATGGGCTCTAGAGAAACGGACACTAAACAAGATCAACCACACATATTTTATATGTTGGTGCGTACAAAATGTAACGCTGACAAACCTGGATAAGAAAATTAAAGAATACGTGCCCAGCCAGACTCCTTCATCACCACCAATCATTTCAACATAGTTTAAATCCTATTCAGGCTCTACCATAACTTTTCAGGAAAAAAAAATGGTAATTCACAATAACTGTAGCAATTATTACAACTAGGAACACCATTCTCAGAAACAGATTCTTACAGTGCTGTTTTTTCCAAAACACAAAATCCACATCTTGGAGATAGGATTCAACATGCGTCTATAGTGCACAAATCTTACATGTGACTACAAAGATAACAGAAACAGATGGGTTGATGGTTCAGTTCATCTCAAGAGGGCATGTAAAGTCAGTCACAAACTCTGGGTGGTTTATCTCTGTTATGTGCACAAGTATGTTCATTTACAGTGTTGCATCACATTCATTGCTTCACACAAATACCACCAGGAGCTCCGCTCTTTTTCCAGCTAACAGCCTAGAACCTTGTGCAACAAACCACATCTGTGACAAATGCCATATCTGTATTTTTTAACATGCTCTCAATGTACGCAAACAGAGACAGAACTCTAATAAAAAAGTACCAACACAGTATCAATGTAAGTAACATTACACAAAAAAGCAATTAATAAAATCACCTTATCTGTGGTTAAAACATTGCTGCCAGTGTCCTCTATATGAGCTACACAGCAGTATTAAAATTCAAAAATGCCTAGCTAGTTAGCTTATATTGTTGGAGTCAAAGGCAGCCTTGGATAACTTAGCTGAGACCGGTATAGATACAGCATTTATCACACAAGAGTTTGTACAGTTTACTTCTTAAAGCAACTTCACATCAGAATCTCTGGATATCAAAAATAACTAATAAATTGCTGATGTTGCCGCAGCAGCATTGACAATGCTTGGCTTAAAAGAACAAAAGAAAACAAAAAACAAGAACAAAAACCCTGATACACACACATATACACACTCACTCCCTAATGTTACGAGCACCAAACACTTAATATGTCAGCATACGTGATACTTCCTGAATGCTCTACTGAATTACTCCAAGAAAAAGTGAGATAACACCAAACTTTAATATGTTTCTGTCAGTGCAGTGCTTGCACTAGAGATGATTGTAGTGTTAGTAATGAAGTACATAAAATTGCAAGATAGAACAGGGATTTGTTATCAATCAATAAAATCCTTGCAAATAACTGTGACCATGGTTACATAAAACATCAGCATTAGGAGAACATGCTGCACCTGCTAAAGGTAAAACCAGTGATTTACTCAGAACAGAAAAAGAGAAAAACCGTATTTAGGAGTGGAATCAATTACAATGCATGCATGATTTTTTTTATTTTGTCTTATTTGGCATTCCAGCAAATGTAACAAAAAGGCTTCTCATCAAAACACAAATTATTAAATCCCAGCAAGATAGCTAGCACCATCCTATGAGCATCTCCCCATGCCATGCAGAGAAAACTAAGAATGGTCCCAGTGCATCAGACCTGGAAGTAGCCATCAGGATTCATTCCAGCTCCTGAGAGTCAGGGAAAGCTTCGCTATAAACTTCAGCAAGAGTAAGGTACGGCTCATGCTCATTACAATATTGGTTCTGTGCTTCATTGCTGAAACATGCACTTTCTTGACAGCAAATATAAATTCCTGTCAGACTTATAATGTTACACTGATCAATGGTGTAAGATATCAAACCAGACTGGTCTAATTAAAATGATATCAGCATAGCCCCCAGCAGAAGATGCAATGTTCAGTTTTATTTATTTTTGCAAATATGGATGTTCCTATGGCCTGCCAGTGACACTCTGCACTGCCAAAAAGGAAGTCAAGTTTGAAGCTCGAAATTGGCCTTTTGCTTTTCTACTTGGGAACATGAAAGCAGTAGCTCCTGGTATGTGATCCAGCTACACACCACCTCAAACACTCACTCTTCCAACGGCTGCTTTAAGAACCAGGCAAGCTTTGAATGATTCTCATTTAGCTTACCTATCCAGAAATGACACTAAAACAAAGATGAGAGAATGCAAAGTGAACCTTATTTATACAAAGGACAGTCCAAAGATTAACAGAAAAGATGTATTCAAAATTAAATCACACCACTGGAAACTGAGAACAAGCCCACTGGAATTATTCTGTACGTGAGAAGTAGCAGCTCAGAATTGGGATCACACAGTTCATGAACATGTGTGTTCTTCAGACCTTTCTGATTAAGGTTATTTTATTTTTAACTAGGTTAGATAGTCAGAAAAGGGAGCATAGGTTTGTCCATTAGTTGTTATGAGGCTAGGAAAAAATGCATTTGGCTAGACACGGGAGAACAAGGGGCGGGAGGGGAGGGCGGGGGG
>WAAD01018491.1:3433-14293 GCA_013389945.1 Fregata magnificens | reverse complement strand
TTTGGAGCCTAGATGAATACAAGATTATTAGTACTCTATGTTGACTTTGTAACAGTTCCTAGAAGGTAATCTTGATACTTTTTTATAAAGTTGTGTGTATATGCTGTTCACCAGGTACAATCTTTTGTGTGCTGGTAAACCATATGCAATTAAAGGTGGTCTTGCAATGTTAAGCTGACTGAGCCAGGAAAATTAAATGTGTTCCTTTTGCCTGCCATTCTGTTTGCCTATTTCTTGACATATATTTGATGGGTATCTTTAAGTTACCTTGCAGACAGTGGAGCATTTCACAGTATGCAACATAATACATAAAGTTTTAAATACTTGCAATTTTTATAGGAATAAATGAAGGTGAGCATGGACAATAAATAGTTGCCTTGATTTAGTTAGTATTGCACCATTTTTGAAGTTATAAAGTGCTACTCAAGTGTTTGGCACTGAGTTGCCATCACTACCATGAATATTAAACTGTGTAAATAACAGCAAAAGCATATTTTAATGTTAAATACATCAAAAGAAGAGTAGCTTCTTCTGAATAAGAGTTGTTGTGTGTTAGTCTTGCACCTAAGAGAAGCTTTGGCTGACATTTTTATCATCAATTCTTGAATCTTTTTACCATTGACGGTTAAAATTCTGACCATTATCCCTGTATTGAAGTGAGGTTTTTGAGTCTTTTAAGTAATTGTATCAAGGATTGGTACTTAAAAAGTTTTGTGCTTAGAGTTGAATATGTGTGTATTAGAATAATGCTGGCAGTAGTGTTCCACCGCTCCCTATAAACAATCCCATGCCTATATCCTTTTATTGCTGTGACTGCAGCAATACTGCTACTGTATTTAATTTTCCTGCTGTGGTTTATACCGTATAAAATGATAGATAGATGAATGAATGCCTGAGCTAGGGCTGTTCTTGTCTAAACAAGATAAATTAGGATTTGAATTTGAAACTTGTGGACCATGAGCATCTTTCATTCTGCAATTGTTAGAGTTATATTACTAATAGCTACTAGTCACAAGTAAGAGGCCACACAGGTCTTGCATTGAGGATTAGCAAGAACTATGCGCAGCTTTCTATTAAAGACGTTAGTTGTGATGGTGACAGCTCTAGATTTACAAGCTTCAGTGATGGAAAGATAGTGCAGAAGATCCATAAATGACAAAACCACCAATCAGTACTCTGTGCTAATAGAACAATCTGATACATCGGATACGTGAGGGAG
Source organism: Fregata magnificens (assembly GCA_013389945.1). Lineage (NCBI taxonomy): Eukaryota > Metazoa > Chordata > Aves > Suliformes > Fregatidae > Fregata > Fregata magnificens. The sequence goes on along the minus strand of WAAD01018491.1, from coordinate 13,074 downwards.
TCAAAAACAGCGGCTGAAAAATTAGCGATTTAGACATTCAGATTTTGCTTACAAGAATCACTAAGGAAAATAGATTTGAAAAATGTTGTTAAGGTTTGAAAACTTGGGGCAACCAAAGGTAGTGGAGGGGTTATGATTTTTGTAATAGAGAAGGGGGTAAAAATGGAATACTTCAAGGTCAGCCTAAGCAGTTTTGTCTGAAGGGCCATGCACTGGTGCTTGCTGACAGCATGCATGTGTTTTAATTCTTCCAAAATAGAAGTTAGTCTCTTCCCTGGGCAGGTGAGTTCTTGCTCCTCCATTCTGCATCTACCTCTTCTTGTCCCTGTTACTGTCCATCTGTCATGCTCCTTCACTGAACTAACCTAGCTCACTAAAACAGCAGAAAACTATCCACTTTGGTGGTTGTTGCTTCTGTTTTAGCAGTTTGAATTGGCACACAGAAGGTCCGACAGGCTAAGCAGTGTGGGAAAGGTGAGAAAGGGGTCAGGAAACTCCCCCCCTCCGCCTTTGTAAGAGTGAACTGTTAAATGCTGAACTTCAGAACGTAGTTTAATGAAATGGAGTACTGTGGAAACCTTTTTGGAGAAGCCTGTGTGTTCCTGAGACAAAAATGAATTGCAAAGAAGTGTAAATACCTTGAACAAGTTAAATGATACTTTCATGTGGAAATGTTATGAATTAATAATGCCATTAGAGAAAAGTTGAACCTCATCCATTCCATCTGTACTGGAAACGTTATCATTCACTTACATTATTCAGTCTTCCCAAACACTGAGGTCCAAACTGGAAAGACAGATTTGATAACATTTATTCTGTTGGTAACAGATCAGAGCTAAGATAAAATTATACATATATCCTTAATTTGGTATTTCGATGAGATTATGTTTTCATTCAGTAGCCTGATAAATACTTCCTCTGAAGGTACTGTAAAGAAAATGAATGAGCAAGTGCTGATCTTTAGAGTGATCCAATGTGTATATAAGCTAAAAAAACCGAAGAGTTGGAACCAAACTGTATTTGTGCAATCATGTAATAATTTTGTAGATTGAATCTTTGTGGAAGAAATAGAAGCAATAAATACGTGCTTTTTTCCCTTCTCCACCCCCCTACCCCACAAGAGGGCAATGTACAGAAAGTGCTATAGCATTCCACAAATCTTGCACCATATTTGTTTTCTTATCTTGCAGCATGTAGCTATTGGAATTAAGAAGGTATTACATAATTTTTTAGATAAGAAACAAAAGCAAAAAATGAGATCCCTAGTGATAAATAAAGCTTTCTGATTAATCATGACATATGAACTCTAGGTATTTTGTGTTGGTATTTAGCTACATCATAAATCAGGGCTCTTCGAGTTCTAGGATGAATAATGTTACAGCTGCTTACCCAATGGCTGCATGGCAATCGCGCCTTATTTTTCTTACAGTAAGAAGGTTTCAGGAGCTGCCTGAATCTGGTCTGTTGAGCTGCCCTATTTGTGAACCAAGATTGAAGTTTGCTTTGTCAATTTTGTAGTTGGCCCTGTGGTTTTTTTTAATGTATTCTTCCTTGGAATGTTTCTTCTGCTAAATCCTGTTTTTACAGAATGTAACATTGCATTTATCAGCTCTGCAACTATCTTAGAATACAGGTGTTTGGAACATTTGAACTCATACCTATGAATCTTTAAAAAATTTAAGTCTGAGTATATAAATAGGATACATGGGTTCTGCCTGCCCTCAGGGCTCCCTTAGCTTTCGCTTACTAGCAACATTATTTTCAGTCCTTGTTAAGAGTAATGTCTGCCCTTTTTTCCTTACAGTAAAGCTTGTAAAAGGTCAGACATTTGATATCATTACCTTCCCTAGAATGGTGGGTTTCCANAATGTGGCTTTCTGGATGGATGTTTGTCTTAGTGAGCTGCTGCTATGTTGGTTGGTTTTTGGTTTTTAGCTGTGGCTGGTCAGAGGAGGTCCTACAAAAGCGAAGCATGCAGTGAGTTGCCCATGATCTTTTTCTGGCAGTAGGAAGATGGCTAGTTTGTGTGTCCTTTGAGACTGACTTGGTTGAAAGCTGTCATATTTGTTAAATATTGTCAGAATTCATGTCCCTCTGTTACTCCTTTTCTGGATCCAAAAGTGGGTATTTCGAACTCATATTATGCTTTGTATGCATCTTTATGGTGAGAAGAGGGTGCAACTGCAAGGAGTCACTTTGTGGGAGCTAAGTCTCTTCACCTCAGCAGGTTGTTGCTGAAATTTTTATTCTTATCAGTGTAAAACCTGAGCATTCCTTTCAAAGGTTTTTCTGCGGTGAAATTTTCTCTGCTTCTTTGATTTTATTTGCATCTGAAGTCAATTCACATTCAGAAGTAGGACTTCTGAACTTTCCTTAGGAAAAAAAGACAAAGGAAAAAGAAGAGGAGAGATTATTTGTCAGAGGAAGTATAACCTAAAAGGAGGAGGGAATATAGAGGTAAGGACAGCAGACCTCCTGTGGATGAGATCTTTGTATGCAAAAGGCCTTAGGGTGGGGTACCCCTTCAGTGGCCTTGAGTGGTAAGCTATAACCTTGGTAAACTGTCCTGGCAAACTGTGTTCATGTTTTGGATCTGCAAGAGGAATTTGATGTGGTTGCTGATGCTTCACTTTACAGAACCTAAAGCATATTCTTTCCAGGCTCTTAGTTGTTTATGCCTCCTCCCTTCCCCCCTTTCTTGTATTCCTCTTTCCTTCTTCTTGACATATCCTTTTCTATTGAGACTACTATCAAAGTGATTTCAGTACATTACAGAATGTAATTTGAAGTCCTTCTGACTGTTCCTTTGATCAGAATTCTATGTTTCTTTGCCTTTCAGGCAAAATTAACACTGGAAGTAAAAGAACACTAGAAAGTCAACAGAAGAGGCTGTAAAACATGTTCATTTAAACATCTCCTATTGTTTACTGATATTACTGTGAAGTTTCATCTTAAAGCATATTAAAGTCACTGTCTCTTGGCTCTGAAATTATAAATAAAGAAAATTCTTGAGGGTGATTTCCTAGTAAAATGATGAAAGCTAAAGAAACTCAGGCAGTGGCTTAGATTTCCATTTCATAATTTCCTTCTTGAGGCTTGTTTGGAGTTCAGTGAAATTGTTACTCAAGTTTATCTAAACATGTACACTGACAATATAGTAAGCTGGGTGACTAGCACTGATGAAAGGCTTTTGGATCAACAGATTTGATGGATAACATGGCAGTCTTGGTGTAGATGCTTCTGTTTTGTCTTCATCCCTGTTTGTTTTCTGGCAGTATGGGTAGCACTTTTGGGATTGTTATATTTAAGTAATTTCTTTGAAAAGACTGTGCAATGCATTTGAATCCCGCCTCTCCATATTTTTCTTTTCCTTCTTTCAAATGTGTATTTTCCAGGTCTAAAAAGACCAAAACAAACAATCCCCCCTCCAAAAAAACCCCCAAAACTCCCTCAACAAGCCTATATTAGGTTTTAAACAATTGAAATCCTACCTTATGGAGAACATTATTGTAATTATGACACCTGCACACTTTGTTACAAAAGGGAAAACTCCATATTTCTATCCAGTGGCACATGGCGGGAGAGCGGGGAACTTCAGTGTATGAAAAAACCCAAACCTAGAAATCCCCATCAGCCTTTTAAAGAGTTCTCTTGGACCTTCCTTTGAGTTTTAAAAAGTGTACAAGAATCAAAAGGACTTTATATATTGGATTCTAGCAAGTACATTTTTGCATGATATTTTGGTGAAGATAGCTTTGGTACTTTATTTGTGAACTTTTTTGGCTAAACTGTATTTCCTTCCTGGCTAAATGAGGTTATAAGTTGAGTTAAATGGGTTCAGGGTTGGTTAGAGACAAGGCAGTCTCTAAGTCAGTTGCTATTTATAGTTAATAAAGGTAGAGATAAATCTGTTTTGCTTTCAGCTTTGCATCTAGATTGTCAATTAACTGATTCTACTTTATTAAGAGAATTTGAGAACCCATTCTCTTACTCTCTTGGGCTGATTCCATGAAACACATTTCTGGTATTTCTTCCATTGTGACTGAAATAGAAAGCTGACACTCGGTGATACCTGAATAGAGTATGCACATATTACATCTTGTCCTGGTGCTTGGTGAGAATGGTTGTGCAGTCACTGTTGAACAAATGATGTTTTCTTTTGAGGGTCTGGATAATCATTTGATAGTTAGAGGACGATCACCATGGTTCATTTTCAAAATTCAAAGCAGTTACTAAGTTTCCTATTCAGACTTAACACATTTTAAGTTGTCTTCCTCATCTTTTCAAGCTACTCAGTAGGGAGTTCTAAAGCCCTTGTGTCAATCCATATGTATGCATATTTTGGTAGCTTTCTGTTGAAGCACTCATTCTGAATAAATGCCCATAAGATTATACTGTTCTGCTGAGTTTTGTGTGAGTACACAAAAATTCCACAAATGTATAGTTAAAGAAGCAAAATACTTGAGTGCCAGTAGCTTACAAGTAACCTTCTCTCACACTTGCAGTTTCTCTGCATCTTCTGACGTTGACTGTCAAAATAAACCATATTGTGATACTAAGGAGAAAGTGACTTGCTTTTGATTAAATTGGTAAAAATATTGAACTAATTTTGTAGCCTAAGTTGAATTATTAATTTTGTCAGACTCTATTTTTTGTATTTGTCTGAATTATTGTCCTGGTTTTGGCTGGGGTAGAGTTAATTTTCTTCCTAGTGGCTGGTATAGTGCTGTGTTTTGGATTTAGCATGATATCACAGGACTTGATGATCTTAGAAGTCTTTCCCAACCTTAATGATTCTACGATTCTATGATTATCTATCAAATATTGAGAAAATTGTTCCATATCTGGTTTATTACCCATTACCCTTTCAACTGAAATACTAGAAAGTCTTCCTTACATATCCAGATACAGCACAGCTATACAGAAAAAGGTAAATATCCTTTTGGGGTAATAATGCATGCAAAAAAATCTTTTCAGAAAAAAATGAAGCAAAACAAAAAAAAAAACCCACCCCACAAAAACAAACAAAAAATTCAAACAAAAAAAGGCCCCCAATCCCTCCCATCCCCCAAAAATGCAACAACAACACTTTAAAAGTCTATTATCAAAACTGTTAATTCTAATCAGAGAAGTGGTCCTGGTCCTAAGTCTGTCGGTGTTCAAGAAGTGCTTAGACAACACTCTTAGATATATGATTTAATTTTTGGGTTGCCCTCTGTGGAGTCTGGAGTTGGACTTGATGATCCTCACGGGTCCCTTCCAACTCAGGATATTCTATCATTNCACTGATGTTTTAGTTGTTGCTAAGCAGTGTTTGTAGTAAGCTAAGGACTTTTCAGCTTCTCATGCTCTGCCATCGAGGAGGTGCACAAGAAGCTGGGACAGAGCATAGCCAGGAGAGCTGACCCAAAGTGGCCGAAGGGATATTCCATACCATATGACGTCATGCTCAGTATATAAGCTGGGGGGAGTTGGCCGGGGGGCAGCAATTGCTGCTCGGGGACTGGCTGGGCATCAGTTGGTGGGTGGTGAGCAGTTGCATCACTTGTTTTTCCTGGGTTTTGTTCTTCTCTCTCTCTTCTGTTGTTTTCCTTTTTATTACTTCATCATCATCATCATCATCATCATCATCATCATCATCATCATTATTATTATTATTGTTAAACAACTATTCTTATCTCAGCCCATGAGTTTTCTTACTTCTACCCGTCCAATTCTCTCCCCCATCCCACTGGGGGTCAGGAGGTTGAGCAAGCAGCTGTGTGGTACTTGGTTGCCGACTGGGGTTAAACCACGACAATTACTTAAACAAATACAATTTGGATCTGATTCCGTAATCCTCTAAGAATTGATTTCTATCAGTATGGAAGACTTCTATTATACTCTAAAGGCTCTGGGTTAAGAAATTATTTTCTCTCTGTTTGCACAATTTTGTTCACGCTGCCAATGCTTCATGTTGTGGTTAAAATTTTTTTTTTTTAAAAAATTCTCAGCCTCTCTAGAAAGCACACTTGATTTGTATAGCTTTTCGTATTTTGTTCAGTTTAACATGGAAGGTACTTATTTATTATGTAAATTGTATGCACCTTTTTGGGAATGAAATCTAAATCAAATTTCGCATTCTTATGCATGGAGATGTCAGTAGGGGAGCCAAAGCTAAAACCTGGCATTAATTTACAGTAATATCCCAACAAAAAATACTATGCAGGCGCAGAAATGCGGGAAGAACTCTGAAGCAGAAGCCATGTCTCTGTTTTTAATCCACTTTCTTTTGTTGATTAATTGATTATTGGGAAGGTGGATCATACTAGCAACAGTGGATTCATAAATGCTGGCTATAATTGAAGAATTTCAGTTTGTGTGTTTTGAAAGCAAATGGGTTATGTTAAAGATGAAGCTGAACTTATGTTATATTCTCTTTTATAACTTCTAGAAATATAAAGAGAAAGATAAACACAAGCAAAAATATAAGAAGCAGTCAGAGTCCTCACCATCCTTGGTTCCATCTCTTACTGTAACTACAGAGAAAGTAAGTCAATGTGTTTTCTTCCTCTTCCACTTCAATTACTTACATTGAAATTTAATGATGTAATCATTCCAGTGTATATACCAGAGCTTTAAAATGATATAGATTCTATAATTACCAAACACACTTGGTGTTTTTTCCTATAATGTGAAATCCTAAAATACTCTGAAATTTATAATATGAAGAAAGGCTTAGATTTTTGTAATTGAATAGCGAGTGATTTAATGGCACCAATGAGGTGCCACTGATACTCCAGTAAGTTCTATTTCATTGACTTATGTTTAATAATTTGAGAAGCTTTAGAAAAATCTTTCCTTTGAAATTCACTTGTGTGTGCTGGGCTGTCACTGAACCTGTAAGCATTTAAGCTATATAAGGAGATTGAAGCTTATGCTTTATATACTTGTAATATCACATTGCCTTTTTAGCAGTCCGCTCCATTAGGTTCTGTGGTCTTTCCGTCCTGTAAATGTGCTAGCAAATATCTAACTCAGGGACAATGTAGAGGGTTAAACAATAAGGACTGTTCTCATTGTACTCTACAAGAATCACTTTTGCTATCCACCAAAAAAATAACACTAACGATGGTGCTACAAAGTGGGCAACAGTATTGAGAAATGGGTTTTCTGACTTCAAAGTTGGAGAACATTTGTCCCATTCTTGTGGGAATGTTTGACGTCCTACTCGGGGAATCATGGTTTGAATTAATTAGCCGTCAGTATGTAGAGCACTGTTTTTTAGCTGAAACTTGAGTTAACTATATGTAGTTTGGTTGCTGGGATGCAATATTCAACAAATCTGTCTGTTTGCATGTGGTACCCCAAGACCTGGTCAGGACAGAGCAAACAGTTGAAATACCAACTTTTTCTGGTCCCTGGATAACTAATGGTATCAACTTCAAGAATCATCACCAAGACAGTTAGTTTTTTAGTATGCTTTGGATATTTCTTTATTCTCAATAGTAGGAGTATTAACTTGAGGATGAGTACCTGTTAACATTCCATTATTTGTGACTCACGCTTCTGATAAACTAGTCTTGTTTCTGGTTCTACTGTATTCTTTTTAACACTATTACGTCAAGTGAGACTTACTAGTCAGTGGCTTTCTGAAACTCCCAATAAGTCTTTTAAAAAAAAAAGTGGAGTCAATTTGCCGCTTTGCTGTTTTGATTTGAGAGCGATTAGACATACCAATCAGTGAGTGTGACAGTTTTTATTGAAATTGTTGTGAAACTCTTTGAATAGTACTGACTGGTCCATGTGATTTTTTTTTTTACTTCATTTCATTAATTTGTCCTGAACATATTCCTCTTGAGTCTGAGTCAGCTCATAAAATTCACAGCCTGTAAAATAATTTTCTTGTGTGGGAACTTCCTTTAGACGATACAATTTTTGGTTAGGCTTTGTGCTATCTGTTATCTTACTTGAATATATCCCTTTTGTACTATGATTATCTAATCATTGTCAGAAGTTTTAACGAAAAGTAATGTTGCTATTTATTTGTGTAAAAGTTAAAGAAAATATGTTGAAATATTGGTTATTTTTGAGTCCTACCTATTAGAATATGCTTTTAATGCTGAAGGTACATTTGGATTCTGTTTTTCTGCTAATCTATTTTCTAATTGCTCCCCCATAGACTTTTCCTAATTACAAGGTTTACGACTGAATGGTGTACACTTTAGTAAGGTGAACAAGAGTAAAATCCCACTTCTAGCAGATGTCTATTTAATCTGAGTAAAAAATGAAAATGTTGCTGAGTTGTTGGCCGTACTGTTAATCAAGTTTGTACTATATATGTATGTATAGCAAATATTAAAGACAATAGAAACTCTATAATTCTAGAACTTAAATTATAAATGAATTAAACTAAAACAGAATTATTCATTGTGGAATTTAAATATCAACACGTCTCCTGTTAGTTTTCTTTTTTAACCTTTTACACCCTGTGTTTCTTTCTATCTAAGCTATCTGCTTAATTTTCTACCTTCTTTCTATAATGCTTCAGACCGTCAGGAAAATTGGTGTCCACTTTTTTTTTTAATGTAATTACTAAGTGTGATTATGGGATTTTTAAAAAATTATCTGCTGGATATTTGGAAGTGATTTTCTGTGGCTACTTCCTTCAGTTATCTTCTTTTAATTTTTTTTTCCTAAGTCCTTTTGACACCATTTACATGCATTTGCTTTTCTAGGTCATAAATTCATAGTGTGTTCCTCAAAAATTTGAAATTTTAATAATTAAACAAGCTTTGTTTTCTTCTGAGAGAAATATTTGGTTCAGAATATTTTGTTAATACATTACTTTTGTGTATCCTTTTATATAGAGTTATCAGAATTGATTTGGACTTGATGTCTTTTTCACAGCAGTCTGTCTTTGCAGTGAATACATTATTTCATCATGCTATATAATCACTTCTGCTACTGCATTTTTCCTGTTGGGGATACTAGAACTTGAAATGAATTTTGGTTTTCCTTTTTAAAGAAGTGAAATCCTTTGTGATACAGTGGTAATGACCATTTATGCAGGTGATGCCCTAAAGCATGTTTTTATCTGGATGAGTGGCTTCTTAAGATTTATTCATGGAACGCTGCAGAATTCATGCAGAACTGTGGATTTACATTATGTGAGTTAGTATAGTTGGCTTACCTGTTTGTCCTGCAAATTTTAATTCCAAGAAATCTTACTGAGGTTCCAGTCCAAATGCTGTGTTGAGTTACAAGTATGCATTTTGTGCATCCCAGTAATGTCTCAGCAAACACTACTTAGTCTGGATCAGTTAAGTTTGAAAAAGTTTGAAATAAGAAATTCTTAACTACTCTTTGATTAATGCCTTAAAAATTTTTTCACTTTTCTTTTGGGGCATAGATGCAGAATGTTTTAAGAAGGACTAGAATAACTTATGAACTTGAGTTCTCTCTCTGCCTCTTTGGAAGAGGTTTTCTTCTGGCCTTCCTCTTAGTTGGGAATGGCCATCAACCCTTTATTTAGTCCTGATAAAAGCTTCTGTATCAGGTTTTGAGCTGGGCTTGTATTAAAAGTTTAAAAATGTGTATGGTTTAACAGATCCAGAAAAATACAGTAGTTGCTGGAGGTTTTTTGAGAGTTTTTTTTTTTT
>WAAD01018490.1:51672-65272 GCA_013389945.1 Fregata magnificens | reverse complement strand
CCAACCTTAATGATTCTATGATTCTATGACACAAACCCAGGCCCTTCACCACTGACACTGTGAGTGTCCTCAACCCTTCTGGCATCTGTCTCTAGCACCAGCTGTCTGAAGTTGAGGTATTAGGAGCACATTTCCCTCATTAGCCCTGAGATCCAAACCAAGATTTCAGTACCAGAAGAAGTTTCTTTGTTTCTCTTCTTTCAACAAAATGTGCATTTTATGAGAGTCAATAAATGCAAATAAGCATGGGTGGGCAGAAAGTCTGTTGGAAGCTGGAGAGAGCTCATTCTTCAGCAGAGACAACACTTTTCTGGGTTGCTGCTGGGTCTTTTGATAGACTTCAGGGAGTTAGAGCACAAGAAAAGGAGTCCTCAGTCTTTAGTGATAACTGCCTAGTATTCATTCCTAGAAATATGTGGAGAGTCTCAGGATGAATGTTCATACTTCTTCCAGACATCGATGTTGGCATGTTCTGCTTCTGTGGCTGATTTGTTATCATTCTCCAGGGACAAGGGAAACCCTGGATGTTATTGAAAAGGCTAGTGTGCCTTTTAGGATCTGATTAATTGAGTTACTATATTTTTTTGGATCTGTTGGGCCATGGTAAGGAGAAATCTTACAAAATGCCAGTATCCTCTGTTTCTTGCAGATGAAGTTCTGGATCCTGGTCCTCAAATTTCTGAAAGGGTTGACCAAATTGTTTCCATTTGTTAAGGACTTTTCTCTTCCATGAGACTTGAAACTGGTGCTAATGACCCTAACTTATATCCTTCCTGTGAACCTGTAGCAACTTCATCACTGATGTATCTGCTGAAGAAGATGCGTTTATTATTGAATATTGCCTTCTCCTGGAGGGTAAGACAGTCTTTTTCTCTGTATCATATCCATTCTTCATGGGATGTTTCTTTTGAGACCCATCCTTATTTCTGGCTCAGAATTCCATCTCAATCAGAAACTTACATTTTACCTAATCTTCATGTCTTTCCTCCACACTCTGAACGCCAGTAAGGCTCTACCTTATTTCTTATTTCTCTTCTGATTTCTGATTTCTGACAGGATCAGAAATTCCAGATGTTTTCTGAGGCTCTTTGTGTCAACAGCTGAGTGATCTGGGGATATTGTCATTTCTGTGTGCAGACTATTCATGTAAATAAGAGGCTGTCATGGCCTGTTTTGAGACTGCAGTCAAGGCTGCATCCATGATTGGAGTGAATGCCACTAGCTCTTCAGCTAAGTGGGTGGTAATACTGAGAAATTTCACCTTTCCTGTCATCTGCTGAGCATTCATGTGGAGCTCTTTTCAATTTCATGTGACCCTGGGCCATCCCAGAAGCATCCGGGAATGGTGCTGAACTTGGCAGTGTTCTTACAATCTTTATTACTATGAGGAACTTCCATTACCTCTCTGTGGTAAATATGCAGCCTTCCTTTGCGCTCACGTTGTGTCAATATGCACGTGGGCAATCACTGTAAAATAGAAGAACAGCTTATTTAAAAGTAAGAAAGGTTCTTCAAAATATGCATATAGATTTCTTTCCTTTTCTCCTCACAGCGGACATCAAGGAAGACAGAGAATCATTTTTTCTTCTGGAGAAAGGAATGGAAGGGAAACTACTGTAGAAGGAAAATTTACATGGTCGGGAAGCAGGTATTTCCCTGCCTTCTTCCATGGCAGAAATGTATTTGTGCACTGCATATATGAAAAAAGCTCCATTTGCTGGTAAGTCATCTCTCTTCCTTTCCAAAATGAAAAATGCTAATAGAACTGAGTATTAGCGCATTGCACAGGCCATCATATTGCTTTTGGGAAAGCATTAGCCAGGGATGTTAAGCTCCACTTCTTGCTTTGAAAGTCTACTGCATGAATAAATATCACCAGTCATTACTGTTTGTCATTAGCAAGTAACCAGTGGTAACTACTAGGATCTAGAGGCAATTTTTTTTTCTGAACATGTCTTTCACGCTGACATTTCCTTAATTGGTGGCAATAAGGCAGCTATGCTTGCCACTGGGGTGAGAAAAATCTGACACCTGCTCCATCCTGGATATAAATATTCCATAAAGATCCTACCTGCTCAGCTGGTGCCCAGAAGATTAGAATTTGACTCTTAGAGTGAGGGGGTTATTGTGGCCTGCCCATGTTAATTGCCCTGTTGCTGCCTTCTTCTAATGCCCTTAGGAGACTTGCTTCACTTTACCCCAGTTGTGTGGCTGGCTCCTTTTTTTGCTGCATGGATAAGAAAGATTTTATGATTCTTTTCTGTGCTATGTTTAGGAGCTTAAGTTCAGGACTTGGAATTTCTCAGCTAAATTCAAAGTTACTCAGGACCTCCCAGGATCTGTCCCCCAGTAAGAACAGAAAAAGGAAGCCATTGCGATGGTTGGAGGGCAGAGTTATACAAAAGGTTACTAAACATTATTGCTTGTGCTTGTTGACTTCCAACTGCCCTGCCACCCACCTTCTTGCTGAGCCAGAAGCAAATTTGAAAAAGAAACCACTGTGCATCACTTCCCTAGCAGAACATGTTGCAGACAAAAGGAATCGAAACCACAAGTACAGAATTGGATTTCCCCTGCTTTCTCCAAAATAAATATTTGTTTGCAAGAAAAGCAGCCGGAAGAATGAGACATGTACCCCTGACACTAAAGGCTTGTGTGTTTGTGCCAGCTGCACAGTAGAGATATGATAGTCCACTGAGTGCTATCTAAGGTCAGGCTGAGCTCCATCATCCTAGCTTTTGAAGTAATGTCTTCAGCTACTTGCACAAAAGAGAGAGAGAAGGAAGGCTCAGGGAGTCCAGCAGGGATCTGTAGCAAATGAAATGCAAAATGAGCAGTGGGGCTGCGCCTTGGAGCTGCTCCCTGCACTGCTCTTTCCAAACAGCAGCATCATTTCCCCTGAAGCCACTGTGGAGAAGAGGAGGTCACACCACACACCTCTGGGCAGCATCATTTGCTGATTGTCTGCAGGAATGAGCTCCAAAGAGACGACTTCAGTATAAAGGTATCTGTACATAAAACAGGTGCCCAAGCCCAGCAGAGAGCTCACAGCCAGTATCTGGGGAGGAGATAAGCACCTCCAGAAGATGGCTTGCATAAAGGGGAAGGGAATGAAGGTGAACTCCTGTTGCTCCCTGGAGTACAGGGTCTGTGTCCACTCTGACCTTCTGGATGCTGACCTTCAGAGGACCCATGCCTTGCTGAGCAGGGCTCATTCTTTAAATAAAACAGTAGAATCATAGAATCATAGAATCATTAAGGTTGGAAAAGACCTCTAAGATCATCAAGTCCAACCGTCAACTAACACCACCATGACTCCTAAACTAGGTCCTGGAGTGCCACGTCTACACCTTTTTTGAACGCCTCCAGTACTACAGATCTGTGCTTTGTGTAGTAGCTTAGCAGTTAGAAGCATTCACTAGAAAGTGGATGATATTGGTTATAGCCCCCTTCCACTCACAGTTAGAGTGGGTTTACACTCCAGTATTCCATTTTCTGGAAGGTAGCCCAAAAGAGTATATTCCTTCTCTGAGCGGCTGGGAAGGCAACAGATAGGGAGTGAAGGAGACAGCAGCGCACTGTTGCTAGCTAAGGTGGTCAGCTGGGAAAGCCTTCTCTGATCCCTTTTTCCTGGACTCCAGAGTGACCGCTGTTCGGCAGGCAGGTGAGCATCCTCATGACGAGGCTGTGGATGTGGCAGATATGCTTGCTTTTTGAAAATCAAGAGCCCCATCACTTGATTTTCTCTTTTTCTTCCACCCTCTGCTTCACTTAACTGTGTTCCCTTTTCCTTCAGAAGAGCAATAAAAGACAACATAATCTGTACTAAGCCATCAGGCACAGAGATTGCCATTAAAGAGTCAATTTTTATAAGCAGTTACCACATGAAATTATCCGGAGCACCAAAATTATGGCCTTTCGCAAGCTTAGGGAATTGTTGTGGTGTCTCATATGGCACCATTTGGTAACACTTAGCCAGCGGAGATTTTTATGGTCAGTGCGCACTCTATATTCATAGCCTTTAGCTTCAGATTTTTTTGCTCTTGTCCACTGTTCCAGTCCTCATTTTCAGCTGTTACCTGGCATGAATTTGCACAGAAGAACCTCCCCTGTCATCAGAAAGCCAGAAAAATCTGTTCAGATTAGGAGACGGAAGGAGATTTAGAAACAGAGTCTCTTTTGGATCATGCCTGTGCCTTCACAAAAGCCATATTTTTATTTTGCCCTTACATAACCTGTCCCCTGTTTCAAATACAGCTTGAAAAAAATCCTCCTTCGTACAACAACATGACCAGCTGAGTAAATAGAAAAAACTGTTGAACTTGTGGATAGTACTTACTGAGGCCCTAACTATTTTGATACATGTGCCTGCACAGCAATACATTTTGGAGAGAAACAGTGATATTGAGACACATGAAAACAGTTGGTAAATGCTACAAGTTAACCTGAAAACATATTCCTGGTAACACAGTTAAAGGGGAGGGAAAGGTGCTCAAAGGTAAATTCAGGTCAGTCGGCGTCGTCAGAAACAAAACTTAGATGACTTATAAAACAAAGTTATACGCAAAGAGGGAACAAGTCACAGAAACACCAAATTTGCCACAGTGTCATGAGAGGGGAAATGAGGAAAAAAAAATGACAAAAAGAACCCAGCAGTAAAATGAATATATTCATGCAGTGTCAGTCTCTCCAGACAAGAAATGGTGCCAAGCAGAACCGCATCAGCGTGTGGCCGTTTCTTGCACTGACACTAAAAACATCTGTTGAGGTACAGTGTTTATACTGTCTGCCAAATAAGAGTTTTTTAATCTTAAAACATATGCTGGAAATAGGAAAATTTGGACAACAACAAAAAGAAAAAGGAGGGGTGGGTGGCCAATAAATTAAAAGTGAGAAATGGTGGAGGACGGGTTGGAGAGAATGTTTTCCACATAGTGCATCATAGTTAATTCAGGTCATCTCAGGTCACCAAGGGAAGGGAAGCTCATGAAGGAATTCACAGATCACTCTGAGAAGTTAAAAGAAACTAAGGGTGTTCTTCATGTCAGAGGCTTCGTCGTTCAAACATTGGGTTTTGAATACTTAATCATAAAACTTAGAATTCAGCAAGGGTTTAGGGATACATCTAATTTAAGACACAAGAACTGATGCTGATCCTGACAGCAATACTCCTATTTTTGCAGGCAGGCAGGCATATCTCACATTTTTGCAGGAAAGCATACGGTTAAGCACCCGGCTGAGCTGGGGCCTAATATTGGCTCTGCAGAAATGATGCCTCCATGCTACTTGGCAAAACACTTATTCAGACAAATTTTGGATGCATACAATGAGTAAATTATTTATGGATTCCCCACCTTCACATTTAGTTCTCCGGTTAAAGTAACTAGAATACAGAATTCACAAATATTTCAGTGAGAATAATTGGCAGATCTGACCAAATAAGTGATTCAACTATTTCTAGGATATTTTTCAAATAAAGTACCTAAGTATTCCTTATAATAAAATGCTCTTGTAGAGGGTAGGTTAATTTCATTTCTGAAATAAAATATATGTGTGCAAGGACATTATTCAGTGAAGTTATCCAAGTGATCAGTTTCCTGAATATCATAAACATGTATAAACAGAAGATTTGAGTTTATATCACTGACTCTTTGAAGTCAAGAAAGTATTTCATTCAGATCAGTCTCTCTTTGATACCATCTCAGGTCTACAGTATGTGGTGCATGTCTAAAGACAGAAACAGACAACAAACCCACTTTAATATAATTTGTCTGTTCAATTAATTCCATGTGAATCGTGCTTTTAGAAGAGAAAATGTGCCTAGGGTAAAATCCAGGCCCCTAGAAATCAAAGAGAAAACTCCCACTCCCTTCAACAGAGTTGAGATTTCACCTCTATTTTACTTGACAAAAGATTTATGCTTAGTGAATCACTGGCTGGGATATGGTCAGTTGCACATACGTTATCAAAATCTGCATCACATTACTTGTGTTGCATATCCTTCAACATTTGCTTCAGTTTATTTCTGTTCCATTTATTAAATATTGTATTTTTGAAAACCACAGTAGAAACGAGCAGAAGGATGGATTATACACACCACAGCTTACAGGAGTTTTTGGTACTTCTCTTGTGTCCAATGGGGCAACTTTAAACTTTGGATTCTGGTAGGGTATACCAGCTGGAGACAACATATTTCTGGGATATATAAACATGCTGGGCAATATGAAAATCAAATTCTGGAATGATGCGATGGGACCAAATGGGAGATGTTTCCCAAGGGCAGCACTCAGAGCTACATAATTTTCTGCCTTCTCTGATTTTTAATGACTTTGGTGGAGTTCTGTAGATTAGGTGAGTATGTAGCTGAGTTTTATTGGACATTTCTCTTCTTGTAAAAAACCAGAGATCTTATGTGGCCACACAACAGCATTTCCAAATGTTTTAATTTCTTCCTGAATCCTAAGAGAACATTGTTGTATGATCATCAAAAAGCAAAAGCCAGTCTAAACCTTTGGATATCTCTCCCTTTGTCTTCAATGCACCACAGCTGGAAGAGGCAGAATTAGCACAGGCACTGGAGAAAAATCTTATTGGCTCTTCTGTTAAAATGCTGGTAACAAACTGCTGTTGATTTTTCGTTATTGGAAGACTACAATGTTTTAAAAGATCACTAGCAAATAAAATATTATTGGCCGAATTTTTAAATCAGATAATTTCTATTAAAGTTCAAGATTGTTCTGAGGTTTCACAGCTTTTTCACTAATACCCAGTGGGAGACTCTCCAGTGACCTGCAAAGAGTGACAACATAGATCACGTAGAAATAAACTTGCATCTTGTCATATCCTTCTTCCAATGAATGTTAAGTCTCATGTGACACCCAAGGTTTGCCTGAATCTTTGGTGATTTTGAACATGTCCTCACTTTCAGGACCATGTTTGCAGATTATTTCCACTGTAATTGGCATTCGTATTTCTCAAAGAAAGCTGACTAACCCTTCCTTCTCTGCTCAACAGATGTTTGCCGCCTTCAGTGAGAATCTACACGCTGTTCATTGCAATATGGAAGCCTGAGCTGTAAGTGAAATTTTGGTGACTAATAATCTATTTGTTGACCTCCATGTTCAGAACAAATTGACCCACAGCAAATGCAAAAAAATGTATATTAGCGTGATAGTGTGATTAGGAAATTAATCCACTGTTAGCTGTCTGGATTTAATTGACCATAATCAATGACTGATTTAGGTCTTTGATCTTTAAAAAAAAAAAAAAGAAAAACCTGGTAGCATTTAGAGTTTTTCAAAACTTTAGACAACATAAAGAAAAACAGTTTAAGGTTTCACAAAACTGTTGAGTTTTGCAAAACATTTTTCCCCTTAATTTGAACCATCATTTTCTCAAAGAAAATTAAATTAAAAAAACAACAAACATGTTTTTGTAATTAAACAGAATACTGAGCTATGCAAACAATAAAGATCCTTGTTTGAAATTAATTCTTGTCCTGCTTCTGGGACTACCAGGGGAATAAAATTATAGCAAAACAAAACAGAAAAACCTGCTACAGCCTAGAACTTGCGTTTTAGCAGAAGCAAAAGGAAATTTAGGCTCAGTAGTTTTGAGTTCTATTCTGTCTCCAAAACCCATGATTTTAGAGTTTGTTCTAAATTTGACAAAATGAAAAATCTCATCACTCCTGTCATCAGAAGCCAAAGTTGTACCTCTGGTTTTTTTTCTTTATGGCTCACTAGTTTTCTTTTTCCTCCTCTGTACCTAAGGGACATTTTGAGGTGGTTCCTCAGGAATGTGAAAACAAGGACAGCGCATTAAGTCAATAGATATTAATTGTCTAAACTTTAGAGGAAAAGGTCCCTCCTAGGGCAGAAAGCCTGCCTGGAGGTGGGTAGTCCCATAGAAGGAACTGAAGTCTTTTAGGTTGACTGTCTGCTTCTTTTATATTTATGTGAAAATTAAAAAAAAAAACCAACAAAAGGCAACATCTGACCTGTGAAACTGGTTTTAGAAACACAGAAACTGTGTTTTTAGAAACAGGTCAGATTCCTTTGAGGGAACACTACTTGTCCATTTAAATACAGAAACACTCAAATTGGCTTCAGAAGTTTAAGTCTCATAGGATATCATAGTATTAAGCATATCAGTTTTGGGGTCTCAGTCTCTGAGGGTGCCTGCCTGAGTGTGCCTGCCTGCTTTAACTACCCATCAGTCCTTTGCTCTGTTGAAATCTTACCATCTGTTTTGTGTTGAGCCACTCGAATAAACTATTGCTCCCCTTATTCTTTGTATACAGAGCTGCCTTTTGGAACACAATGTTTAGTCAAGCTCCTTGGCCCACAAATTTCTTCTTCTTATCCAGTTGTCCTGCCCCAAGTGCCCCAGTTGTGCTTGGGTTCTCAAGAGTCCAAAGTCAACATTGTAGAGGCACAGGCATGCTGAGTTTGTGGTTGAGGGCACATCCAAATATTGCTACATCCCAGATTTGGTTCAAATACTTAGCGTAGCCCATTTATTCTAATTAAATAAATGACATTTCTGCAAAGGAAAGAAGAATGGGGAGAGAAAAGGAGCAGGGATCAACTGCTGAAGTCTTCCCTGTGTTCAAAAAACACGAGCATTCCTGTAACATTACACTGACTCTGTCACCAGGGACCCAGAGGCCCAGTTTCAAGTTTTTGCACAGTGCTCCGAGAGTCCCAAGCCACAGAGCTATGCCCATGACTTAATATTGCCAGCATTAAGCAGATTTTCCGGGGAAATTTTTTTAAGTTTTTTTTTTTTTTTTTTTTTTTTTTCAAAAATCTTGTTTTCTTCAAGTTGAACTGTCCTATTGCCTCCCTGAGGGCCAGAGGCAAACACGTGGAATAGATATCAATGAATTGTTTTCATCCTACAAGCTAATGACCATGTCAAAATTCCTTCAGTCTCTTCTTTCTCCATGTAGGACTTTTAAAAATATCACTTTCTTTGCTATCCAACCTATCAGCTAAATGTTTTGTTGAGCATTTTAACACAGGTTATGTAAATATACTATGAGCATTAAAAATGCTTTAAAAATGTGACCTAAAATATGAAAATTATGAACGTACACAATTCTTATAATGATTTCTTATGACAAAGGAACCTATTTTTCAAAATGTTAATTTATCTTGTTACTTTTTTAATAGTTTGTTCCAGCTTCCATTTCTTCAGGCTGGCATTCAATGGTATAAAGCCTCAGTGAATGTGTATGGCTATTTTATATCCTTTCAGGGTAGGGTATTTTGCTGTATCACTCACTACATAATAAAATAAATGGAGGAAAACTTCGCAGAGCGCGTACTGCCAATTTATCCTAGAATGTCTCGGCTTGTACTGGCGCATGGCCTGACCACTACAGCAACACGGTGTGCTCGTGGCCTCACGCAGGCCAGCAGCTCCCCAGCTCCTGCGCTGCTCTATCGCTGACTTGCTGTGTGGCCGTATGCAAATAAACCAACTGTCCCGCAGCTCGGTTTTCCTTACTCGTAAGGATGGCAGCACCCATCTCCAGCGCTAGAAGACCGAGACTTGTGAAGACTGAATCCAACAGCAGCGAGCTACCAAAGCTTTGATCTTGAAGCTGGGTACAGGGCAGGGTGCTGGCAGCCCAGCAGGGGTGTCTGTGCGAACGGGGTCCAAGGCAGGGCAGGTGCCGCAGGATTTACTCTGGGAAACCTCCTGCTGATGCCAGGACTGGGTTCCCTGATTCCATTGAGCTGTTCGTGAGTGGTTTATAAGCTAAATGAGCCCCAGTAAAATAATTTTTCATAATACTGTGAATATATAACAAGGTCTAAAAATGCAATAGAAAAGCACACTCTGTGATTATTGTTAATGATTTAGCTAGAATCAAGAGATAGTTTCCACAGATTCTAGTACTTAACACTACTTTCAAATAGATACACAGAATATCCAAATTGATCATCTGTGTCACAATATTAACAACATTATGATCCAAAACTTAATCCAATCCATTTTATTGCTTTTGCAAAATGCAAACATTTATTTGCATTTGTTGTATATGACTCAGACCTGCATGTAATAATAAATCACTTTTCCTAGACATTCAAGTGACAGCAAATGAAGAACAGAAATAATAAGGTCAATTTGACAGAGCATATTTCAGCAAGAATATTATTTTTGAAGAGTGTTATGAGCCTGAGCTCATTTGTGTCTGGATTTTTTTTTTTTTGAAAGATAACTCGAATTTTGCCTATACACTTAAGATCGAAGGTATCATTCTAGTTGATGGAGAAAAGTCTATTTCTCTTTCTCCTTTTATTCTTTTTCTTTTTCTTTTCCTTTTCCTTTTCCTTTTTTCCTTTTTTCCCCAGGAATTATTATTTTCTGAACAGAAAGAAAGAAATTTCTAAAATCTATTGTTTACTCGCTTATTAAAAAAAATAAACTAATAATGCTTTTGCCCTTTTCCACCCCAAGAAAGAATAATGTTGCAGCTGAGCATCTGCTACAATAGGTTTTATATTTTAGAAGATTTAATCTGTAGGGATGAGTTAATGTTTCCAGGGAGTGGCATCGCAATACTAGTTAAAATGTCTCTCTCCTATAAATATGAGCTCAGATTGTTGAAAACGAAGTTTGAATACTAAGGCAGTTAATTAGTTTGGCTCCCAAAGGCACCAAATAATAGCTCCTTCAAAACAATCTCCTTTAAGCAGATGAGATTCTTGGAAATACTATGACATACATCATAATAGCTCATTGCAAACATAGATCTGGAGACTTGCTCCTGCCAATAACTGAAGATGCTAGAACACAGCAAATTACTCCTCGTACGTACCCTTGTTGGTTCCTGGAAGGATCATTTCTTCTTGTTTTAATATGAATATTCACCATCGATAGCCATAGAAAATGGGTGTGGAAACACTATTTCTGGAATACACTTAGGCTGGTATGAAACGAAAGCAGGACTAGGATCTGAATTTGAATTCAGCACTACAAAAATCTAGCATAATGTAATCATTTCAGAACTGAAACTGCCAACTAACAGAACACTTTCTTTATGACCAGGTATAAGTAACATCCATTGCCTTAAATGCAATGGTCTTTTTTTGTACCTTGTTTTTAATCTATTGTAGAAGGAGCCAGAACCCCAAGAATATATTAAGTTATGGAGTCTTTGCTTAGAGGATCTTGCTTGAAAGAACTTGATAAAGAAAACTCATATCTAAGTGTGTTGGCAAAATTAACTCTTCACTGATGCTTGACTTCAATGCCAGAGTAAAGGGACTTCAGTATCACTACTGGGCAGGGAAGCAGAAAAGAGAAGGAGCCATCAGAGAGACCTGAGGTACAGCCAAGTTCTAGAGAAAATATGCACTATTATGGTTCATTGTAATATAAGTTAATACAAGAGAAGCCCAAGAGAGAGGTACATTTGGAATCACATCCAGGGCATTAGTTCTTTTTGGAGCAGGATGAGAACTTATGTACTAGTATCGTCCTGTTCTTATAATTATTAACTCGAATAGCTGTAGCATGAATACCAAAATTTCTGAAAAAAACCCAGCTGCATGTATGTGTTCTATGGAGGACTGTCAAATCTCAATAAAGTCTGTTAAAAATATTAAGTACCATCACAGATCATTCTATTTTTTAATGTGGGACCTGGGAAAATTCAAAGGGAAATCTTACATTGTGTGTGCAAAGGACACACACAAAGTCCTAGCCTCTTTTTTTGGCACAACTGCAACTTTAAAATGCCTGATGCAGTTTTTGGAATGTTTTTATGAAAAAATATAAAATGTGTATTCTTAAATATCAAGGAATGTATAAGCTAATTTGTAAAGTCACATGGGTTTCATTTTGCCCTCAAATACAGTCTTCAATTCCTTTGTGTTTAGGAGAAGAATTGGACCCATCTGTTTTTACCGGTAGAAGGAAGACAAATGGAGCAGTTTTTCAACAACTGAAAACCATCTCAAGATGCACAGATCAACTTCTTAGACTAGAACTAAAACAGCAACAGCAATATCAACACCACCACCACCACAGTCTTCCAGTCCTTTGACTGGTACTTATCTGACCAATAATGGCCAAAAGCCATCTATCATTGCTTAAACTACATAATGATAAAACCAGAGTCTGGAAAATATCATTACTTGATCTATTTGGTAAACTTTCAAATATTTCTTTCAGAAGATTTGCCAGGCAAACAGCATAGTATAAAATTTAGTTTTATTTAATTTGTATTTTATTGCTTTTGAATTTAACTTTCAAAAGAGACATGATTAAAGAGCTACAGCTGAGTGAAGGTACAAAGCTTCTGTTGTAGAAAGCTGAGTGAGTCTGAGTCTGTAGATCACGGATTTGTAGGTGCATTTTATTCCGGAAAATTGTGCTGCAGGGGTGTTTAGTGGGTTTAGACCTGTGTCTGAAATGAGCTGGACAAGGTGAATGCAATATCTTACTTGACCTTTTTCTTTGTTATGGCTGCTGTTGGTTGTGTCAAGGCCAAAATACTGGTACATCCAGACAGGGAGACCATCCATTCCTTATTTCAAAGGAATATCACATTATTCATTCTTTAGTTGCCAGAATAAAAGAAAGGCTGAGTCAACAAACCGGTGCTTTGCAGAGACACTAAATAACGAAACTTTTAATTGAGCTTTGTTTTCACTGTAGATTTCAACCGAAAGAAATCCAGTCTTTAAGTAAAACTTATCCACAAAGCTCCTTTCCCCTAAAACAGCATCTTCTTTTGGATTGTCTGAAGATTTCACTGTCTTGCAAAACTGAAATAGGAAATCATCCATTTGGCTTCATTTTAGATTTCTCCTGTTAAAAAAAAAAAAAGTTTATTAACCCAGATCTTTAATTTTATACATATGACTCAGGTAAAGAGCATGAAAGAACATTTCTGGACACATTTCATTAACGGCTCTGTAAACAGCAAACGTTTGCTACCTATGAATGCTGCTATGTTTATTGCAGGGTTTCAATGAGTAGTACGTAGGATTGGGATGTGCACATGCCAGCGCTTTCAGAGCTGCCGATGGGGCTGGAGAAGATGAATCTTCTCAGCTGACTGGGCGGTACTGCAAAGAGGTTTTCTCTGGGCTTTAGGCAGGACAGGGTGAGGCTTTGAAGCAGAAAGAAATGAAAGATCTGTCTCAAAGAATTGGAGTGGAAACCCATCAGCTCCAACATGGAGATCACTGCTTGAAGACTGTGTTTCTTTTGTATCTGGTAAAAGCGAGGAAGAGAACCAAGGACCGGTAATGATTAATGCAAATAGGACAGCATTTGCTTCTCAAGGGGAGATTTGATGAGTGCCTGAATCTAAAGCCTCTTTGTTAAAGGTGTCTTCATTTCCCCAAGTCCGGTCTGAAAAAAAAGGCATGTGTAAGTGAGCTCAAGCAATACCAATTGACATTTATGCAGCACCTTTACAATCAAAGGCTCCCAAGTCTCTTTAGCAATTTGTATGGCAAAGATTTCAAACAATGTTAAAATGCAAAGGATAAGTGGGAAATGCATTTGCAAAATAGCTGCAGTCTTTCTAAAGGAACTGCAGCTAGAATATGCCCAGGCTTCAACTGTTCAAAGA
>WAAD01018490.1:2284-40894 GCA_013389945.1 Fregata magnificens | reverse complement strand
TCCTTCCTTCTTTCTTTCCTTCCTTCCTTCTTTCCTTCCTTCTTTCCTTCCTTTCTTTCTTGCCTTTTTTTTAACACGTGACATGACTTTCCTCCTCCTGCTAGCTTGGGGCCCTTTCCCTGTTCTACAGATTTCTCCTTCTCCTCCCTGGTCCCAGACACAGACATGCTTCATGTGTTCTTTTCAATTCCTTTTTTCTGCTCGCCTCTTCTTACCCTTTCTCTTCTTATCTCTTCATCTCCCCCGTGTCCATTCTCCTCCCTTCCCTCACTCCTGTCCTTAACCTCTTGGTCTCCTCTGGTTTGTTGTTTTCACTGGTTCTAGTTTGTTCTGCTCGCTATACCATATGTTAAGTCTCTCACATCATAAATAAACCACTTTTGACTCCTTGCATCTCTAGCTACTGGCCCATCTGCAGTCGCTCTTTCATCTCTAAGCTTTCTGAATGTGCTGTTTACACTTTTTCTTCCTAGAGCTCTTCCAATCTGGCTTCCCTCCTCTGCCCTTAAATGAAACCATTCTTTCCACAACATCTAATGGCATCTGCTTTGCCAGATCTCAGACTCACTGCTATAACCGTAACTTCTCTTGGCCTCTCTACTTCTGCTCTCCTTGAAATCACTCTGGGATTCCTCAGGTCTGGCTTTCCTCTGCTGCTTCTCTTACCTCTCTAATCATTTCTTTAACACATCCTCTGGAGGATCCTCCAGCTCTTGGTAAGGAAATTGAAGGCTTCTAACTTTGTGTAATGGCACCTACCACCAAAAATTCCCTTGTCATGTCTTTGCTGAAGATTCACAGATCTACCAATATATTTCTCTCCTGCCTCCTTTTGTCCTACATAAACTTTTAGTCTGACACCTTTGTGAACGACTTACTAACCATTCAAAATTAGTTTGGCTGAATCACAGATTTTTCCACCACAGACCTTCTCGCTATGTTCTTCTCAATAACTGTGGACTTTAGTGTGGTTGAAGTCCCTATTCTGATTATTATCTAAATCCTCACATCCAAACAATGTGTAAATTTAACAAACATAGCATCTCCAACACATAATGTTTCCGAGTCATGCAGGTTGCTGAAACTCTTATCATAGAATCATAGAACCATAGAATCGTTTGGGTTGGAAGGAACCTTTAAAGATCATCTAGTCCAACCCCTCTGCCATGAGCAGGGACATCTTCAACTAGATCAGGTTGCTCAGAGCCCCGTCCAATCTGACCTTGAATGTTTCCAGGGATGGGGCATCTACCACCTCTCTGGGCAACCTGTTCCAATGTTTCACCACCCTCATTGTAAGAAATTTCTTCCTTATGTGCAATCTAAATCTACTCTCTTTTAGTTTAAAACCATTACCCCTTGTCCTATTGCTACAGACCCTACTAAAAATCTGTCTTCCTCAGACTCTTCTTTTTTCCTGACACTTAAATTATACAGTATGCTTTTCTCAGCCCCTATAAAGGCATTCTTACTCCCCTAATGTTCATTCAGGAAACAGCAGCAAGACAATATCCCTACTTCATGGTTTAGGGCTGCTTCATGTATCTCTTCATGTGTCTCTGCCTTGATACCCTTCTGCTGCATCCTTCTTTATTGCGTCAAATAAGAGCACTTCCTGCTTTCAGAGTCAAAGCTCTTTAAGCCTACTTCCATTTGCCACATAGTATAAGCTCCCACTACCCCCTGTTAACTTCCCAGACAAGGCTCCTTGTACTTTTGATGGCCAAATTTAGAGGGAACTTCCTGTGCAGTATCTGTAAAGCTGTCTCATTGCTTTGCTTCAAATCCCCCTCTAAAGCCCCCTTTTCTTTGGGAAGGACTGTTAAACAGCTTAAAGTGATGATACTAAAGTCTCAGGTTTTCCTCCTCCTTTTTTGTTTTATTCCATTGCTTACCCTAGACAAGGAGTGTAAATTTTCTCAGATCCTTTCACCTTTTTTATTCCATCTGTATTCATTACATTCTGATTATAAATAGAGCATCTATGACAAACAGAAATAATAACAAAGCAGTCACCATTGCACAGTAGTTGATTTGGATGATTCTGAGACTGCCTGAAGCATTTTTCTATATGTATATGTATGTGGCTGACACCATGAGACCGGAAAGGCAAATATTCCATAGCTTTCTACCTGAAACTTTTAAAAAGTGAGACATTTAATGAATGATGGGATGGACATTGTCACATAGCTGCTGTCAATATCTGGATTTTATTTTTCTCAAAATGGAATACCTGATGCTATATGCATTTGTGTTTGTACATGTGTATATATATATAGAGATATATGTGGATATATATAGCTTACTGGATATTCTACTTGGCTGGTAGTGTGTGTTGAACTTTTGATGTACTCTGTGAAAGGTGGAAAAACACTTAAAGTAGTTAAAGTGGTGTTGACTGATTGGTGGGTTGTTCTTAGTAAAAGGAGATAGTCTTGTATTCTGCCAAGCAGAGTTATCCTTTGTGTGGGGCAGGCATTTTGAACCATCTTTTTTTTTCACTTGGTGTGTGGTCATCCTGAAATGCTTTAGGAATGTCTCATTTTCTTCTTGTAAAGCAGATTTGTTTTTCTTCTTTCTTATTTTCCGTTTTCGTGGATACCTCATTTTCCTGGTACGGAGCTGTTGTCTTGTGGATTATAAGTTTTTAAAAGTATTATGTGTTTGAGCAGGAAAGGACAGATCCTCAGCTGTTATAAATTGGCAAGGCTATTTTGAATATGAGACTTATTTGAAGCTGTTTGCCATGATACTTATGTATTGCATATAAATTAAAGCTAAGAGTAATTTATTATTTAAATTCTTAAATAATATTTGAAGAATAATTAATTTTTTGGAATTCCACTAATTTTCACAAATTCCCATCAGAAATTAATGTAGTTCCACTCCCACTTATGATCAACCTATACCTTAAAGGAAGCTTTTCAGAATATGACATATATTAGACTGCACTCACAAAAATGCACACAAAAACATTTGTACCATCCTTTTGCAGATGAATATTCTGTTTTAAAGTATAGAGGTCTGGTCTGAACTTGAGGGTGGGACCTTAGCTACAGAATGGTCATGCCAAATTTGCGAGATTTGAAAGCCATTTCTTGTTTCTGCTTATGATTCATTTGCCTTGCCATCACATCCAAGAGCACTGTGTTACATGCTGCACACAGACTGGGGCAAATTGGAAGGCTCTTTCCTCACATCCTAAATGAATAACTATGGGGTTCATTGTTGCAAGATATAATTCACCAAAGGTTTCTTTTTCATGAGCAGAAACTAAATCTGTCACTGCTGGAAATTCTGCAGTTCTGAAAATCCCATTCAAAGTGGAAGAGACACAGAAAAGGTCTTTTAGGTTGATTAGAATACTGGACAGCCTACTCTGTGGGAAGAATGAGGTTGGTATGTTTATCTTAGATGGAGGCTGAGGGATGGATCTAATACCTCTCTGTCAGTGCTCATGGGAAGAAGGTATTTTAGGCTATTTCAACACAAGGAAAGATGAGTCTATGCCAGTCGTGACAATATTTCAGCTGGGTTCTACAAGAAGGTGCTAGTGATCAGAGCTTTCAGATGTCAGTAGTAGGAAGCAAAAGATCACAACCTATGTTCAAGCCCTATTTAGTTTCATGATGGAACCTGTTACAGTCCTGGAAAAGATGATATGTCCAACTTGTTTCTGCAGCAGTCATGGGGATTTGATGTTCCAAAATACCTCTTCTCATCCTCCATCCTTATAATAACTTATGATATGTGAAGCAGTAGATTCTTGATCTATATTTTAGAATAAAGATTTCACAGTATTCATGTCCTCTTTACTTTCTAGGTATAAGGTGGTTTTACATGGCAGTCTAGTAGACCTTCTAATGTTGGAGGCTGATGGCCAGGTCAATGACCATGCAGAACAATGGTGGCAACCTCAGACACGGTTAGGAGAGTTATTACTAAAAATTGAATCTCTACATAAGTCTAAGAAATAAGTGCAAACTGGCTCTAAAAATTAAAGGACAACTCTGTAAATACCACTGCAAATACCACTGGCAAGAGACATGTCTCCAAGCTGTCTTCAGACTCCAGAGTAAATAAATAAAATATTTCAGAGAGAAGAGGGCTGTATATGTTGGCAGCATTGCTTGACTTTGTGTGTAAAACCAAGCACGATTCGAACTTCCACTAGGTAAAGACACCAACACAAGAAACTCATTTAAACTGGTCAAATTCTAACAAACATTTTCTGTGAAATTTTGGTGAACTGGAGTTTGCCAGAAGTTTTTCCAGGAATTAACAACCTCCAAAGACTGCAAACACTTTTTCTTCTGAACATCTCTGGCCAGAATCTTTCTCCAAAACTCATAAAGCAAGAACTTGAGAAAACCTGCCTGAAAAGCAGTCTGCTTTGTAAAAATATAGTAAGAACTTGCCAATCTTTGAAGCCAAGGAGAACCTAAATAAAGGCAGTGAAGACTTTGCCCTCACTCTGCTTCCCAAATACTACGGGAGAAAATGAAAAAGTTTTAAACATACTACTGGGGGACTTGACCTTTTTCTATCCTCCCTCTTCTACTTCCAGCCTCCTGATTTCTCTACATGAAAGTCATATAAAATGGCTGATCTCGGCTCATCTCTATTTAAACACACTCCTTTGGGTGTCTCTCCCTACTACCTCTCCCCACTCAGTCCTTGGTAGTCAAATCTTGGCTTATACACATACCCACCCCCAAAAAGCAAACAAATAAAACACCCACATTCAGAATGAGATCACATTACTCAGTGATCTCAGTTCTAGTGTTACCTTACACTTTCAGCTGGTCAATTATCTCTTTGGAGCAGTTTGAAATGTTCTATTGGCCCATTGACTCAGTGGTACAATATTTGCTCACTTCTAGCAAGCCTAATGGACAAATGGCACTGAGCATGTATTCTTGGAAGAGGTGCACTTGCCAAGATTTTAGATCTCTGGCGAGAATCAGCTCTGTACAAAAGTTAGAGGGTTTTTTTTAACATGAGAAGAAATAAACATTATTTTTAACTCAAAAGAGATTTTAACTTTAGACACTGCCCGTGCACAGCCCCAATGAAGACAAGGGCCGTGAGAAATGTGATGACATTTGGTTGCATAATTTTAAATTGAATGAGATTTACATATACTTTTAATAAAAACAAGGCAAGAAGCATGCATTCTTGGAGGAAACTCATTTGCCAAAATTTAAAAAATTTGGCGAGCACAACTACATTAAATCTGCAGTCAAAATTTTTAAGAGGCAATTATGTAAGATAAGATGATCACTTGCGCCTATGCAGTCATTCATGTTCTCTTAACTTTGTAGGCCCTAAAGCTTTACCATCATCCCACAACACTTGACCTTTGAGATACTTTGATCATACTTACTTTCAGAAGTCTTACCGAAGAGTGGTTAATTCTGTGGTGCATGAAATTTGCACAATATTTCTTTTTTCTTAATGGAATGCATTTTTACTATTTTGCAAGCCATCCACAAGTTATTACTTCACGTTTGGTTTTAAAATACAGTTTGGAAAATCAAAACAAGTCTTGATTACAAATTAATCATGCAGTGAAATAAATTAAAATACAAAATAAAATAAAGTAGCTTCTCAAGGGAAATGTTTAATCAGTTTCAAGTGTTCTTAAGAGAAATGAGAAATGATGCAGCACCTTTTACAGAAAGTGTTAAATAAGTTAACAATTTTGTAGACTGTAGCTGCATAAATAGTTATAGCTAATTTAAAACAACTTTCAAAGTACTAGAGCAAAATAGGGTTTGGCATAGCATGGTTGAATAGAAAGAAGGTTCTGGTTTTTCTTCCTTTCTTTCCTTCTTTGCCTGTCATGCCTATAGTTTGTATCTAACTCTGATTTATCATCAAATCGTGTATGACAGAAATCTTGACCTGTTGGTTAATAACAAGTCTTTGATATTTCTCAAGGCCACAGGAAAATCAGAGGTAAAACTCAAGAATTAGAGCCACTTGACAAAAAGAGAAACAGTATGCCTTCAATATATTTATTTCTTGTTACTGTTGTCCCTGTGCTGCCTTCAGATTGGAACCAGAGAGTCTGCCCTTAGAAGAGTTTCCCAGTTCAAGCCAGCACACAGGCGTACCATCCACTTCAGAATACATTCTATGTTGTGTTAACCTTAAGCTCAGGCCTAAGTGCTGTCCTGATTAGGAAAGAATGAAGTTCATGAACCAGAGTTCTGTATGTAGAGATCTTCATATCATTTGGACTCTTGATCTTGCAATTACAATGCATTCAGGCATAACTTTGCCCTCAGCTAGACACATGACTTCATTGCACTCGACAGGCACCTTAGTCCATGTCCATGTGCTACTGAACCCTGTGTCCCAGTTTATAGATTCTCTTGGACAAGCACGGCCTTCTTTGTTACTCATTTGTACTCTATCAAGCAAAATGTGACTTTGATCCCTTTGAACCATAGTTATAAAATTAATAATAGTAGTAACAGTAGCAACAACAATAGAGATATACCTGATATGTATTCATTGCGATGGGCAGACATGGGACGCTGCTTCATTTTCTGCTGAAGTCAAACATCATGTATTTCAATCTTTTTCATCCTCAAGTATGTCTTCCATTATTAGTCTAAGAACTATGTACTTTATCTCTGCAGTCATGTAGCAATGGCTCCAAGGTGCTACCATGGAGCAAACAATCTACAGTCTAAGCAGTAGGAGGCACAACACTCAAGGACCTTTCTGAAGCACAAAGCTGTAAGGTCACTGCACGCGAGAGTTACATCCCTTACTGTCTGAGTTCTGCACCAAAACCCACTTCAAGGACAAGAAACAAATACCAGTTCCAAAAGAAATCTGTTCAAATTCCCAGGAAGCCTGGTATCCCTTTGGCCTGTCATCACACTTCTATTCTACAGCAGATGACAAATCAAAGTTTGCTCTTGCCTTGTCTTTATCGTGATCAGAGATACATAAACTCAGTCAAGACTTTTTTCCATATTCCCTCATTTCCATGACCAATTTCTGAAAGCTATTCCCAAAAAGTTTCACTAATTTCCAATTAATTAAAGACTGCTGAATACCAGCCCCTGAAATTGAAAGACTATGTATATGTATATACTATACTTGAAAGTGTTCTATGTATTTCAACAGTATCTTCTCTATGACAGATCTATGTTGAATACCTGTGTAGTAAATACCTGTAGTAAAAATATCTCTCACTTCCCTTTCTTCAGTGCATATTGCTTGCTTAAATACGCAGTTTCTATCATCTAGTCTTGAAGATGAAATTCTTTCATTCAAGTGCCTTTGTGGTAAATATTTACAAAAAGCCCCAAACCCTGTCAAAAACAGAACCTTGAAATTGCAGCTAAAGATTTTTACAGGTGCCAGCAAATATCTTCTAAATGAAATTAAGGATATGGCATGCCCTCAGACAAAATGAATTCTAAGACCAGTTCGACCAATTGGACCAATGGATTTGCCTTAAAACAACCTTGTACCAGGGGTCTGAATTATCTGTGGGACTTATGAGAGTTTGATCAGCAGCTGTGCTGGGGAGCTTAGCCCCAGAACACGTCAGAATGGCCACATATTTCATCGTCTTTTTGATCAAAGGAAAACATTCACTTATTTGACGTAGCTTTCCCACAATAATTGCATGCTACAGAAAAGCAAACCAAAGCATCTGATGCCTTAACTAAATAGGCACAATCAAAGGACAGAATAAACAACCCAACATGCCATTCCACCTCAAATCCTTTTGCTTTCCTCCTTTGCTCTTTTACTCCTCCAAAATGCCTTGGAACATAACCACTATTACATACTAAAATGATTCAAGAAAATTTTCACGAAATGAGGAATAAATTATGAGGACCCACAGGGAGAATGCCTATCTTATTTCATTCTGTGTGGTGACATGCATTACGGCCAAACAGGCCACACAGTTACCTTTCAGAATTGTAAACTCAAGCAAAGTTGATGTCTACATCTCTCTTTGACTATCTCCCCTCTCTGTGACTGTCTTCCTTATCTTTGAATTTATTTGAGTTATTGCAGCTTATTCAGTCTATGGATCTCATTAGGAATTTTTGTAGAGCTGCTTTACATAGGATTTACATAGCCACATACATAGTATTCTAGGATTTAATGGCCAGTTGACCATTGTGCTACATCTCCCAAGGAGTCCCTGAAGAGTTAAGAGCTCTGGCTTTGTCTGTAGCACAGAGGAAAGGCTAGCCATGGATTCCAGCATTGCTTTTTATTATGTTGCAGCTGTACTGCACTCAATTCTACTTGGACAAATTCCTGAACAAGAATCTATTTCCCTCACTTCACTTTTGGAATATGTACTGTTTTGGTTTTTGGCTCAGCTTTGAAGCAATGTTCTTTTTGTCAGTATTGAAGGAATGAAGGGTATATTTAAAGAATAAACTGTTGGGATGTGTTTGGTGATTTTGATTTAGGATGTAGGAATAAGGTTCTCAAGGGATGGAAAACTTGAATTCTAAAAATAATGACCATCTAAAGTTTGGATGGTGGAGGTATTATTATTGCATTCACTTATATGGTCCTCACTTGATTTACATCTCTGTTTAGGAACAGGGCATTTGTTTACAATGCAACAATATTTATAGCAGTTACAAGCTATAAGTCCTTTCTTCCAGTAGCTATTTAAATAACATTAATAAAATTCAAATATAGTATGATATATTAGCTCTCATACCTAGAAAACACATTAGCCAGAGTTTAGCTTACCACAGTTCTTAAACACTGATGCAAAGTCACTTGGTCACTTGTGTGATTTCTACGTGGGTGCAAAGCCTGAATAAATTAAGTTTTGTGTATGTGTAGGTCACTTTAGTCTACCCGTCGACTGTTTTCAAAAGGCAGTTCTTGACTACCATTTCCTCTTTGAGGCCTTAATAGAGCTAAGCCTCGAGATATACAAGATATGCTGTTTCTCCATAGTACATCCATAGTCTGCTTATCCCATCCAATCCCCGCAGCATACTTCGAACTGTATTAGCTCCCCAGTCCCAGGAGTGACTCTACAGCAGGGTCAGGATTTGGATCTAAACATTTTCTTTGTAAAATAGCAACATGGAGAGAAATCAGCAACCCAACTCAATTATAGGCTAATGTTATCACTTTGTTCATTGCCTACAGGCATTTACACATATTTAATGGTTTGCTTCACTGCTGTGTAAAGGTAATCCATACAGCAGAACAAAATCTTTCAAAGAGGTTGGCCAAGACCTGCTCTTTATTTGTACTGTGGCTTGCAATTATGAAGGCGGAAAGCAGAAATTTTGACAGAATAGCAAAAGAAAGTTGCCCCTAAAACAGAAAAATCAAAGGAAATTAAGCTCATTCTCCCACAGGGTGAAGTAGGGATCAATCTTGCCTGTAATGGGGAAATAAACTATTTTGGATTTCCTTTGGAATGGTCAGCTTTCAGAATTAAATCATCTTTTGGTCAATGCCAGTGACTAAACAGATGAAGCCTTTAGCAGAAAGTGAGAATCTCTGCAATTGGAGAAAAGTAATCAGGCTTTTAATGAGACGCTCCAGGATTTTCACATCTGTGCATAAGAACAAGTAGACATTGACCAGTGACTGTCACTGGTGTGTGTTCAAAAAGTAGACTTTGGGCAGTCACCTAATAGTAGACCAAGCAACAACTCACCTCACACAGCCTGGCCCTTTGCATTGTAACACCTGTACAAATCATGACGTGTTCCCTGCAGTGAGCCACGCAATGTCAATCCTTTAACCACATTTATTTAAAAAGAAGTATTTTGGTCTGCAAGCACAGTTGCAGAGTTTCAGAAATCCCTTTTCTTCCCTTTCTCTTATTAAACTATTAATTTTTATTCTCTTCACTCAATTATGTTGTTGCTTTTCCAGGAAAACAGAACATTTTATCTCTTACTAAACCAGGAGAATAAGAATTTGTTACTGCATCCCTAATCTGACCGGTGCTGCTAAATTGGTCAATTTATGTACCTTCTTCCTCTCTTAAGCACAGTTTCTCTCCAGAAACGAGACTCTTTATAGAAAAAGAGCATGAATTAAGTGGTTCGTTCCACTTTCCCGCCTGATAAGATTTTGGATTGAGTACATTTAAAATACTCTTTTATTGCCCTGTAATAGATTTTAGACAAACACATTTATTTTTGTAGTGATCAAAGAGATATGGATATGTTTGTCATCTGTTACAGATCTAGAGGCAATACGAGGAAAAGAAGGCTCCCCAATGCATTTCGCATGAAGGCGTTTCCGCCCAGTTATGTATTCTCGGCTAGTTTACAGTTAAGGGGCCCTGGTCGGGCAAAAGTGACCTACTCATATACTCAACTTCATGACCACAAACAGTAAGATGAACTTCGCAAGGCCTGCTCTCCAGGTGCCAAGCTAAGCATACATTTTAGACTTTGAAGTCCTGAAAACTTCACTGAGACTTGTCTGAGTACCCCGACTCTTGCATCGAACCTAAAGTTCAGCAAAATGTTTGCCACCTGTAACACACCTGTGGATGACACAGACAGCAAATATTGGAATATATGCACTGGGAGGATGGCATGAGAAAGCCTGAGGGAAGCTGCACCTCCTCCTGTGAAAGGGTGAAAGACAGTGTTTATGCAGACTTGAAGAGCGAGGAGACTGGATTGCCAGTGTGCAGCAGAGGGAGTCAGGAGGATGAAGTGACCTACCCAAGTGTAGGATAGCACTTTTTGAAATGCTTTTCCCTTCTTGTATGAGGATAGGAACTAAGGACTTAATTAAGACTTTGAGTAACGCCTTGAGTAACACTTTGATCACTTGGTCTGCTTTTGGGTAACCCTTTTAGTCGCTTGTCTTTATTCAGGGTCTCTAGTAGCTCCATAGCTGGAACGCAAACAAAGATTGATGTTGGAGAAGTACATCTGTTTGATTTACTGTTTATGTCATGGTGTTGGCACAAGAGCATTTTAAAAGCCACAGCATACACATTGGGTCCCAGGGCTCTAGGCATGTTTTTGAATATATTTGAAGAGATGTTCATTGCACAAGATATAATACGTGCCCCAAGCTGCTTAAGAGTTGGAAAAATGGAATATTTTGCATCTGGATAAAGAGCCAAATTCACAGTATGAGATAGTTATCATATATAAAATTTCAGAGAGACCAAAATATCTACCCACATACTTCTTTTCACAGCACGGTTATGAAATATAAGCCATCTTCAATACCTTTTTTATGTTGCAGTGTGTGCATGAATTTCTAACCTATTTTTTCACACAGAAAAGAGGAAGTTTAAAAAAAAGGACAGAGAAGTTTCCCTTTTTGTTTATTTCAGAAAACGCATGTCTTTAAAAGTGGATTTATATTGGTCCCGTTATTCAAAACATCTAAAAAACCTTAAAGGCTTTGAGAAATCCTGTTTAGACGCTGCCAATAAAATGAGTTTCATAACTAATAATATATCACTTTTGATACCAATAAAGCTGTTGAAGATACTGCCAATCATTCATTCTCCTCCAGTTCAAATGCAGATCCTTATAGGGATGACATCTCACTGCACTGACATCTGGAACATAGCGCCAAAATGCTGCTGGCTCAGAGAAACAGGAGCAACATGCAATATTCATTGCCAAATGTCACTTAGCAACATAACGTGTACAGTGGAGGAAAACTCACATCAGCCATACCCTACCCCTCCAAACAAACAAAAGGTCCTTTTAAGACACATTTTGAAATTAAGGCAAGTGATGGCATTATGCTACCCAGGAAAGTTTTCTGTTAAAAATATAAGGAAGAGAAAGTGAGCAGAAAAGAAATTCTGGTTCATTCCACCAGAGAATGGATACAAGGCACCGTTAGCCTTTGCATTGCAATGCCAGAAGCTCTCCCTTGCGAGCAGGGTGACCTGAATTATAGGCGCAGCTTCAAAAACCTTCTGGCATGTTATTGAATTGCTGTTTAACTTGAGTTACTTACATAGTTCCAGAGTTATCCATCAGCCAAGTAGAGGTTTTTGGCTCTCCATTTTTTACTTAGGTGCCTAACTGCCACCTTCTTCTCCTGTGAAGTGCCTAATTGTATATGTACTCTCTGAAGTTGTAAAGAGCCTTAAGTTCTGAATGGACCACTGCATCCACGTGGCAAAGTACAGTACAGCACTGTTCAGAGGAATTTCTTTAGTTTCTGAAAGTAACATCGTCGCATCAATGTGCTTCTCAGCCTAAGCAGATTCACTATTTTGATTTGGCTTTGAACATGAAAGGGATGGTAACAAACCAAACAGAAAAGGGTATAAAACACAACTTAAGTTTACCCAAGGTAGATATCTTAAACTAGCCTAATACTTTAATGCATTGTCTACCAGATTTATTTTATCTCACCTTGGGGTTAAGCATCTTTGCAGGAACTGTAGGGCAGGTAAGAAGTTGGCTTGCAGAGGGGCAGCAATAGGTACATGTGAAAGGTTAACCATTAAACTGGCAAGAGTTGCAAATGGAGTTCTACTGACAGCAGTTTGGAGTTTTATTTTGTTTGTTTGGGGATTTATCTTGTTTAAAGGTATCAGCTTGGATTCTCCATTTGGACAAATATTAGGTTTATGCTAAAAAAGAATCCCAGTTATCCAAAGTTGAGGCATCACCAATACAGCGTGATATCACATTAAAGAATAAGAGGACCTCGAGAACCTGCCAAGATGGGATGAAACCAAATAACCTAAAGAAACAGTAATAATAACATCTGGTAGCAACTAGGAGCTTAGCAGTTAGAAATGTTGAGAAAGACCTAGCAATATTTGTCCAGTAAAAGAGGACTACGTGCTGTCAGTGCAAAACAGTTACTAAAAAGACAAATGTACAGTGATGCATTGGGAATTTGCAAAAAGTTAGAGAAGTATCAAAAGTCATTGACAAAACATCTGTGGAAACCTTAGTTTCAGTGCTGTGTTCAATTCTGGAGAACTTTGTTCAAGAAAGAGTAACAGGAACAATGAAGAAAAGGATTATTAGGGGTAACTGAAGGAATAGAAATCCTGTTTTATAGATGTTGTGGTTTAACCCCAGCCGGCAATTAAGCACCACACAGCCGCTCACTCACTCCCCCTGCTGCCCTGGTGGGATGGGGGAGAGAATCAGAGGTGTAAAAGTGAGAAAACTCATGGGTTGAGATAAAAACAGTTTAATAATTGATAAAATATAATAATAATAGCAATAAATAATAGTGATAACAACAAACAACAACATTGTAAGGAAAAGGAAAATAACAAAGAGAGAGAAATAAAACACAGGAAAGGCAAGTGATGCGAATGAAAACAATTGCTCACCGCCAACTGACTGATGCCCAGACAGTCCCTGAGCAGTGCCCCATCCACCCCTGCCCGCCAACCTCCCCCCTAGTTTTATTGCTGAGCACGATATCATATGGTATGGAATATCCCTTTGGTCAGTTGGGGTCAGCTGTCCCGGCTGTGTCCCCTTCCAACTTTTTGTGCACCTCCAACCTGCTCCCTGGTGGGGCTGTGTGAGAAGCAGAAAAGGCCTTAACTCTGTGTCAGCACTGCTCAGCAATAACTAAAACATCCCTTTATTATCAACACTGTTTCCAGCACAAATCCAAAACATAGCCCCATACTAGATACTATGAAGAAAATTAACTCTATCCCAGCCAAAACCGGCACAATAGCAGAGGTTGCTTTTTTGTGGAGTGGGTAAACACAAAATGGGAAAAGAAACAATTTAGAAACTATCTTGGAACAAGAAAAAAAAAGTAAAAAACTTATGCCTTATAAACTTAGATTTGAAATTACAAGAGAAGTGTCTTAGCACCAGAGGAATGAAGTTCTGCAACAGCATAGTTGTGACAAAGAGTTTAATTGGTGGTAAGGTGGAGCTTGATCTCTTTCTGAAATGTGAGCTTTGATAAGGGCACAAGACTTTCCTGTTGGTTATAGTAGTTATGCTTGAAACTCCTGCAGTCACCTCACTTATACCACTAAACCCACTGGAGAGGGAAATTTATTTCTCTCTGTTTCAGTAGAGATAGGATGCCAGGTACTCCCAACAGCAAATTATACAACAGCTTTCCTAATTATGAAAGTTGTTAATTTTGGCAATGACAACAGAGAAATTTGTTCATTACAGTTGGGCAAGAATCCACATTTCCCATTTTATGACAAATCTCAAATTATTGTTTTGTTGTTGTCAAGATGTCAAAAAGTGGAAGGAAAAACTGGATGCTATGATGACCTTGACATCTTATTTACTGAAAACAAGGCATTCTTACTGAAGGGCTTTTATTTGTATTAATTGGGCATTTCCTGACAAAACAAATTTCAGCAGAAGCGCCAGTCAGTTCTTGTCCATATCATACATACATATCAAGTGGAATTTATTAAAAATAACACTTAAATAACGTGAGACCTTAAATACAGGGGCAGCATGACATAAAGACCCTGGCCCTAAGAAATGTCTAGGCTTGGGTGAATAAAGGGACCTGGCACCATGCAAACCATTTGTGTTCAAGGTACACAGTTTTAGGCCTGTTTTAAAGCCTGGAGGAAACATCTATACAGGAAACTTGCATGTAATTTCCTCAAACAAAGGAACAAATTCCAGTCTCTTAATTTTCTCAGGGACTGAAAACAGGATTGCCCACATTACTTGCTCAAGTACAGTTAATGTGCTTGGCCTTTATGTTCCATTAAATGAATCTTTAGGATATTCACATTGTCCTAGCTGAGTATCGTTTAGTTCTGTGCTTTGGTAATATCTTTTGGCATATAACAAACATTAAACCCACTATTTCTGCACTCCCTTACTGGTCTAAAATTTCAATTTTATTTCAGGCAGTAAGCAAAAAGACAAAAAAATAAATTCTCAAGGGAATGTCCAAACCTAGTCAGAGGCAAACAAATGTTCAAGGATAAAATTTTCAGGGAACCTCCACAAACATAGGGCCTGATTTTGCACCACTAGCAAATACAATAGCACAGTGATCAAACTTTCTGGTGTGAAAAAATATCCAATTAAAGTGAACTTTTTTTTTTAGAACAGTTTTAGTTTCTACGACATCAATATAAATTTTGAACTTCATTCTATAGCAACTTAAACATCAGTCCCAGAAGTCTGTGACTCCCTGAGACTCTTTCAAAATTAATTTCTGATGAGAAAGGACTTTTAGAATAATGAAAACAGTGCCAAATCTGAGATAAAGAGTTACAGTGTTATTTAAAGGCTCTACAATGGCTGATCATAATCTGAAATGGGCTTATATACACTTACCTTTCAACTTAGTAAGAATGTGTTGAATGTGGTGGACACCGCAAAAGACAACATAAAGCATTTACTTCGGGTGCAGATTTGCTGTGATGAGGATCAAGAAACGCTTTCACAAATAGTACAGGAAGGACTTCTAGATAAATATCTATGGATGTAATTTGGTACTCACCTGAAAATGATTTGGGGATGACCAAATACTCTGCAGAAGACCCACGAACTTCAGCTCCTTGGCCATACAGGAGTCATTGTTTGCAAGGGCAGTCACAGTCATGAATTGAAGAATTTATTAAGACAGAAGAGTGAATCAATGCACAGCACAGAGCAATAGCACTCTCACATGTTAGTCAGCTCCATGGAAGGACTCACCCTCCATCACAACTACTCGTCAGCTATGGAAGTCTAAGGAATATCTAGCTTTGCCTTTGGAAATATTTTAGGAAGAAATATGGGCCTCCAGACATGATTTAGGCTTAATTCTTGTTCTTTTCATTTCATATTTGTTTTGTTTTCTCATCTCCAACTTTCCCTCATCTTTTCCCTGACAAGTTGCTGATGTCCTTCCCAATGGCAAGTTAATAACTTAATTTTAAAATGTAACATGCTCCCTTCCTCCATCCAGGTATATTAACAGTATATGGTAAGCAACTGAGCATACCACTGAGCGTAGCAGGGGTTTTTTTTAATGTTTTTGCTGTGTTGAAGTATTTGTTGTGAAAGGTAAGAATTAGATACAATCTTAGCTGAGGGCAGGACACCTGAAAAGTCTTTGTAATCTCCTTCAAGGAGAGGCTTCTGTGTGTAGCAACGCAGTGTCCTGCAGATATTGTTGCACACCCATCGTAACAGTAAGAGTGATGATACAAAGAACAGTGACCTGAAGGATCTGGCACTGTAATGAAGGAAAAAGAAACTGTGGAAAGAGAAAGAGTAAAAGCCTGGCTCCACTGAGGGTCATGGCAAAACCTCCTGCTGACTTCTAAGGACTAAGTTTTCTCCCAATATTTTTTCTTTCCTTTTTTTTTTTTTTTTTTTTTTTTTTTTTTTTTTTAAGAGTAAAGCATTTGATTTAAAAACTTTTACTTTGATAAATCCAGATGTTACTTCAGCTTGTTTCACTAACATTGTGGTGGATGATTGGCACAGAGCAGCACAACCAGCCACTGATATCACTGACCAACCATCTTAAACTGGAAATGAGTCAGCTCCAAAAAGCTCCTACGTTCTCTTCAGATATGCCTCCGAAAGATCAGGAAGGGACAGAGTATGACCAGCGGGTAAATCTTTTGGTCTCTATATTATTCTTTTTCCTACTCAAGCCTTCTTTAATCCAGATTCCAGTTAATTTTGACTTTGAAAAGGCAGGAAAAAGAAAAAGGAACTTTAGAGTTTTCAGTTTCCTTCTTCAACCAGTAGAACAATGAAAGCATTATGTAATTTTCAGGGTTTTTTTACTGTTCATTATCATTCCTGTCAATAGAGTTTGCTTTATGAATTTTCTGCTTATTGTTGGATAGGTGAACATGTCAGGTTTGATTCCAGTCCAGTTCTTTTATTTTTTCCTTTTTCCCTTTTCCCTTTTTTCCTTTATCTTCTCTTCTCTTCACTTCGCTTTGCTTATTTTAACTTTATTTCTTGCTCTCCTACTTTCTTTCTCTTTCTCCTGAGCAAAGATCAGCATATTTGACATATGCTTATAATTACTACAATGTTTTCAGCCTATATAAATAAATCCTTGAGTTTTAAGTTTATCAGTGCATCACATTTCACTTAGTATAGTATAATCAGGAAATTCAAAACTTCTACAAAACTTTATGATTAAATGCTAAGTGCGGGGTAATACTCATAACAAGCCATCATCATGAAGATGATCTATTATAAATTACACACCCATCTTGCCTTTCAGAATGTCTGCATTGTTTATGAAATTTTAGTTGATTGCATGCTAATTCAAATGTTTTTGTACTCAGAATGGATCATAAACTCGTGCTTCTGCATGCAAGCGGGGTATGTATCTGCCAGCTAAGCCAGTGGTGGAACCCACGTTGCTCACAGCGCCTGTGATATAACTTCACATTTTTCTTACAGTAC
Source organism: Fregata magnificens (assembly GCA_013389945.1). Classification (NCBI taxonomy): domain Eukaryota; kingdom Metazoa; phylum Chordata; class Aves; order Suliformes; family Fregatidae; genus Fregata; species Fregata magnificens. The sequence continues at coordinate 23,531 of WAAD01018490.1, read as the reverse complement.
CTACTAAATAACATCTCTTAAAGAATTTACCTGAAAGAAAAAGGAAAAAAATTAAAGAATAACAGCATTAACATGTTTTAAGGTGGCCATGCATAAAAGGCACTCTTTTCCTCTCTTTTGCATTAGCCCAAACTTAAAGTGAAGAGAGAAGAGCTGAATTCTGTCCTGGTTTACCTGCAGTGTGATCTTGCGAATCATTTTCCTGATTGGAGGTTCCTAATGTCTAATATTTTTCTTCACTGTAAACACTTTAAAAAAAGCCTAAAAATATTTTAAGCAGATAAAGATAGAACCTACCCTTCTAATTCAGTGGTTTGAATCTCTCTGCCTGGAACATTTACTGAGTTCTTGTCTCTCTGATTTTTCCCACCTTTTCAGTATTTTAGGCTTTATATTGTTTTTCATGAATGGTGCATGATTTACAAAACCTGAAACTGTGGCATACATAGCATTACTGTCAGTCCTGCCATTTAGTACATATCAGAGGGTTTCCAAAACACACACGTGATCTGCTACTAAAGGTTGAATTGGCTTTCTGGCATATAGTAGGATAATTCAGGTTGGAAGAGACCTCAGGACCTCTAGTCCAACCTCTGCTTAAAGAAGGGTCAACACTGATTTCAGACCAGGGTGCTCAGGGTTTTATCCAGTCTTGAAAATCTCCAAGAATGGCTGTGTCTCTTTCAGGGACAGAACTGTCATAGCCTCTACACACACAACTTTGTGTTTTATCTTACTGAACGTCATTCTATTCCTAAAAATAGTTAATTGCTCTATCCAAATGCTTTATCAGTTGCCAAATGGATCCACCCTACTTGCATGGTGTTTTTGACTGATTTAGATTTGTGAATCCTTCTTCTGCAAGGGATATTCAGCACCTTTTAGAAATTTCACATGCATGGGTATCTGTACAGATGTCTCCCATGGGAAGATCAGAGGTAGATTTGTACTTCCTGGACCACATTTAAAACCAACTGTGTCTTCAAATATCAAACAAAGGTATTGGGATAGGCTGGCATGATCCATCTTTAGAAAATATGTGTACTTTTTTATATTCAGTTTAAAAGGAGATACTCTGCTCAAAATGCAACTCCTATATGATAATTTATTACTCTAGTATTTAATGTATCTGTTCCTCATACATTCTGGAGTGAAGAACATATGATATTATAACTGGACTATTTTAAACTCTGAGTTTTGCTTTCACTTCCGTTCCCACTCATCCCATTTTCACCTTGGTGGTCAACACCATTGCTCTTACTGGAGCCTGTAGCAAATTACTCACTTAGTTCTGTCTCACAGCAACATTATGCATTCTCACCAGGTATTGACACTCCTCTTTCCTTGCAAACTTTATAAAGACAAGCATCTTATTAGAAGTTTTAGAACCCTTTGTAAGCTTGACTGTGCCTGGATTTTGGTATCTCTCAGGTAGTGCCTTCTTTTCTGAAAATTTCTGTGCTAATCTTCTATTCTCAGCACCCCCCCCCCCCCCACCCCCCCCGCAATGAATGAAAATTGCTATTTCTAACACAATAAAATTCCATTTCCATGGAGTCCTTCCTTAGGTCCTGCCACTCCATGGTTTTGCTTAGAAATGCATTTTCCACACTGAGACCAGGACGGCAGTAATGCCCTGCTCCAAAAACAGTGGCAAATGAGGACTGCCTGAAGATCACTAGCAGTAGCAGCCTAGAGGAGGCACTTGAATCTTGGCCTCCTCACCCAAGCCCAGAAGCCTGTTTATTTCATTTGGGATGAGTATTAGGGCTCTGTCAAGCTACGTGTGCACTGATGGTGAGAGACCCAGGTGCATACTGTGTGAGGTGGGTACAACAGGAACTGAGCGCGGGTATAAGAAAGGGAAGGGACTGCTGGCTCTTCACCTCAACAGGTGGCCACGCCTGAAGGCAATGACTACTACAGTCGTTCTTGAATGGACAGTAGCTCTCTGTACCATGAATTACTGAGGCTTGCTACGTTATCATTTTAGTGTTTTTCACTTTTTCGGGTAAGAAATATCTGTTTCTTTAAATCCTTTTTTCCAAAAGTCATGGCTTGTGAGTGAGGAAATCTTACTCATTCTTGAGTGCCCAAGTGGCTAATTTAGTTTCACAAATTTCTGAGAGGGAGCTCAGCTGTGGTCACTTAAATCTTGGGTGGTGTTTGCTTTTGTTATATTTCTTTAGAGCCTCTTGAAACTGACTCCAGAGCTTTTTACTGCACCTGGCAGAAAGTTGTACTTGCTTTCCAACCTCTATCAGGAAATTAAGGTCTTCCCAAATGAGACTGTTCCCTGTCAGATTTCTGCCTTTAGTAATGTTAATGAGAGCTCTGTCCCCCCTCTCACTGTACTGGCCCATGGCTGATTCCCAGGACTGCATCAGTACAATCTTCTTCACCCTACTTCCCTTGTGCAATTTAGACCCAAAAGGATTCTGTTTCACCCATTCTTGTGCAGAATACCACATCATTAACTTAAAATGCTAACAACTGTTTTTACCAATTTGATCATATGCTCACTGAATAGTGCATATTCTCCAGCACCTGCATTCTAGTTGTGACTGTTAGCCCACTGTTTTCTGTTATAATATCCAGTTTCTCACCCCATGCTATTGCTAAAGCTCTTCTATTTTGTTGTCCAAGCTGCTTGCATTTATTATGTGAATGTTTCAGTTGTTTTATTTTTTTTTAATTCTTATACATAGTTCCTGAGGCAGACTACATACTTGAATAGTAATTCTCATCAGTATGAATGATTTCTTTCTGCTGGAAATCCTCTGTCATCTCATAGTTTCTTATCAATTGCCACTGCCTTCTTTATGTGATTTCCATGTACACTGAAATCAAGTGAAGAAATTACATGAACTTTTCCCATTTATCTCCATTCACATTTTTGTTACAAGCTCCTCTAAGCAACCACGCTGTATGTCAGAAAACTATTTGCCTAGTTGCACATGAGTTACCCTGCAAGATAAGTCTTCTCTCTGTGAAGGTATCCCAAAGTTTGCTACTGATACCTTCTTTTGGCCACTTCTTGAACTCTCAAAAGTTGCTAAGACCTGCCGTCCTTCTCTGCAAAGCAATAAAATTCCACTGCAGATCACCTGAGCTTCATTTCTTTCACTACCTTACTCGGTTTTGTGGGATTGTCCCTTATGCCTGTCAGCCCGATATTCACGCCTTGTACCTTGGTCCTGCAGGGCCCTCCTACATATCCTCTGAATCTCCTCTAGCTTGTCTTCATGCAAGTCTGCCCAGGTGCAGGATGGTCCTTCCCTTCTGCCCCTCCTCACCTTTGTCTCTGCTCTCTCATAATCTCTTGTAAATTGTCTGTGTTCCCCATTGGCTTCAGGCCCTGTCTCTTCCCCATTTCTTCCTTTCTTCTTGTGGGGCTAGCTGCTCTATTCTTCCTATTTTCTCCTGTTCCATGAGGAGGCCTTGAGCAGGCAGTGGGTAACAGATGTGAAGAGCACTCATGGGTGCCACATGCTCACTGGTGGCCCTGACATCCTCAACAGAAGACACCCACATTGCTAATGTCTATATTGGCCTTTACAGCACAGCCAGGGGCACTCTCTTGTTCTCTTAACATGCTGGACCTAGTCCAGGACATTGCAAGTGTGAGAGTGGCACAGTTTGATATTAAAGACTGTCTCGCCCATGTCTGTCATATGACACAAAGTTGGTTTCATATTAGACAGAATTTAAATACATTTACTTGAAAAATGCAAATGTGGAATTTGCAACAAAGTTATGAAACAAAGTTATGAAAAAAAGAGAGCAATAAGATCATACTCCAGATGCTCTTTAGCTGTTCCAGTTTCTAAGCTAGCTTGTGAGGTTAACTAAATAGCCTCTGCAGCTTATCTGAGGCCAAGAGGAAGACAACATCTTCCTTCTGGTGCAGGTGGCTGTCAAAGCCATGCAGAATGCCTGCTCTGGGCGACCTGTTCTTTTCCACCCCAGCAACATAAGCTGACTTTTTTCCTCTGTTTTCTTATTTAGCCAAAGCACGTTTCATTTGATAGAATGCTGAGAAATCACAGGTTTTTTTCAGAGGATTAAGCTATTTCTTTTTACCTTCCTCATTATGTCCTTTTCACTAACATTTCTACTTGTACCATAGTTAGCACATTCTGACTTTGGGCTGCTTTTTACTGTTATATTTTTCTGAATATCCAATGGTAAATACTAAAATTGAAATAGCTAAAGCACAGACTTTTAACCAGCTTCAGAAGTACTTATTGCCTCCAAGCACTGTTTTAAAGTAAAACATGCTGTAACTTATAATGAAATTGGGAATAAGGCACTCAGAGAATGACACAGACCTGCATGCAGACTTACTTCTGAAAGAAATCTCCTTCTTCCAAGTTGCCAGGTATTCAGATAAAGATCCAGGCCACAAAAGTAATGCAGTTTTCATACACATATTTTTTTCTTTTTAAAAATCACCTTATGTTTTTTGTTTCCCTTTTGATTTTTAACCTCATTTTATTCATGTTTTGAAAGAAATTGCATCTCTGCAAAGGTGAGGCCTAGAGGTTTATTTTTAAATTGCTTTTTTTAAATGTCAAGATCAGGGTTTTTAGACCATCGTCTTTCAAAAGAATCACAGGACAAGCAGATATAATTACACCAAAATGTGTGTTTCCACATTATAATGTGTGTTGCTCTATAAAGCAACCACCAATATTTTATGAAATGTATAGTTTTGTTCAATATTTTAATCTTTTATAACTATATAAAAATGCCTTATACATATGTGAACAGAGATATTTTTAAAATGTTAGTTGGGTGAGATAGATACCGGCTATAGAAGATGGATATGTTGAATTATGTTGCACATAAATTGCTGGCAATAGCCATTTTAGAATAATTTGTTGACTATCATTACCAATTTGTCTTTGAATCAGTATATAAATATTGCACTGATACTCTTTGGAATAAGAATACTGTATTCTGGACCAGCATCCCAAACTTGTTGCTGGGATCAAAATATTCTTACTCCTTAGGGTTGTACTAGGAACTACTGAAATTGTGGGATTTGATGGCATCAGCCTTTCAAACTTCCACATTTCTCTTTGTGACCTTTCTGTGATTAGTCTGGGTTTGCATAAGGGGAGGCTTTGCAAGTACACAGCATTATCAAGTCACTGCCGGCCAGTATGGAGGGAACCCTGCATTACACAAAAGCTGCTGACATTTGTGAATATGCAGAGACCATAGCATGCCTGTGTGAGATCTTACAGCTTTATCTTGGAAGCCAGATGCTGCAGTGCCAAGGAGATTTGGCTTCAGAGAGAGGAGAATGAAGAAAATGAAAAAGAGTAGCTGCTTGTGGATTAACTTTTCCTGGAACAGCCTTATTCAGTACAGAGCCATTTCTGGTCCCAGACAACTAGCACTGTTCAGTAGAATTGCCTTTGTAATGATTAGCACTAAAGATGCTCATACACAATTTTTTGTGAATTAGATTTTTGGGCATAGCCAAGTTATGCAGTAATCTATCCAGAAGGGTAGTTTCTTTATAAAACCCTGCAGTAGTGTCTACTGCAAGCCATCCATGGTTTTCCCCCTCTCATACACTTCTTAGGTCAGTGTAAACATGGATATTTATTTAGAATGCAGAAATATACTTTAGCTGCTGAGTGTGTTCTGAGTGCTTTTCCTCTTGAGGACTGGGTCTCAGTGCTTCATTATTGTCCCAGCTGAGTGAGAAATTTGACTACCATGTGGGTGCAATGCCTTCCTGGCCTGCACAGTGAGAGCATCACCTTGCCCTATCCTGAAGGAATCCCAATATGTCAATGCGCGGGATGGGAGACTTGGGTGTGTAAGGAATAAAGGCTTGGGCTCTAGTTGTCAGACCTTCTTTATTTGAGACATAAAAGGACTCTCTGATGGGGGACAGTGAACGTTAGTCATAATATGTGATTTTATTAAAACCACTCAAAGGGCATTGGACAAATGGAATGAAGAAGCAAATACAGCAATTAGCAACAGATTTACAGAAGTTATGTAAGTGGACATAAATGCCACAAAAACCAAAATCTCCAATAAGTGCAGGAAACTTTAAAGTGTTGGAAACATTTTCCTGGCAAGATGACAAATGGATGTCGCAGGCCTGGGTGTTGGTGGGCATACCACACTTGCGTAGATCGTGCAATTCAGCAGTAATTTTCTCATGGCCCTGTGCTTGTGCTGCTTGCTGGCACAGTGTTAACTCTCCACTGTGTCACTACACCTGTCAGGGCATCTTGGAGGTTTGCCCTTGGGGAATCTGGAGTATTGGTGGGAAGGGTGGTTGGAGAAGGCAGATGTTTTGGACTGGCAGCCACTCACTGTGTCCCACAACATTCCCTTGACACATGGTACAGCTCTGTTGTACCTTGCTGTCTGACTTCCCCCAAGAGCAGGAAAGGAGCTTTTGCTACAAGTGTACCCATTCCACTTCTGCATGCTTGCCTGAATTTCAGATGGAATCCTACTTCCCTGAGGTTTACGTACTAGTCTATCCAAATATTTTTTTCATTTTTGGTTTTCCTCTGTCAGCAATCCCTCAAATAAAGAAAGTAACATAGTGCCAGTGCCATTAAAGCAGCAATAATAGTTATCATTGGGCCTTTGTTAGCTTTATCTAACCCCAATGACAACAGGGAGACAACCTTTGGGACAGCAAGGGTGATTTCAGCGATCCACAAAGTTGGAAAATGAGACATAAGGAAGCTATGAAAACGTAGTCTAGCACTTTTCCATCCAAGGTGGACGTACAGCTGGTTAAGAGAATCCCCCCAGTTTATCAGTGATCCATACCACAGCACATAATAAAATACTGGAGCAGACTAGGGATAGCATGGAACGTCCTTCCTTGCAAATTTTTAAGAACAGATTAGACAAATATCTCTGAGAAATCAACCAAGTATAACTCATCCTGCTCCAATACTGGAGAAATGACCTCAGTGGTCTTCGGACAGACTGTCCACCTCTACATGTTAGTATGAAATCTAACATCTAACAGTATAATGCTACAAGATTCAGAACATTTGGAATAATCACCTAAATTTGAAATTCTAAACTTTTGGTATTTTCCATCACTAATTCTTGGTTTTCTTTGGTTCCAGAGCCTCCCATTTTCCTACCATGAATCAAAGGATCTCCTCTCAGGCAAAATTGCTCAACTGTGACTCATTCTAATGAGATTGCACATTAAAAAAAAAGCCACACATTTTTGGTCTTTTCTCCTTAACTAATATTCCCTCTTTCATGCTCTCATCTCATCTGCAGATTTGATACTGTTACTTTTCACTTTTTTACCATTCTCCACTTTCTCTAACTTTCCTTATAAAGAAGTCTTTCTCTGTAACAGATCTATGCAACTTTTTAGTGCTACTGCCTGCTTCAGTTGTGCTTACCCAGGATAAAAAAAAATCTAAAGGATTTGACATTTCAGTTTACTCCTTTCATTAAAAAATGCTTGTATGTTGAAAACAGTGTCAAAGATGGGAAGTCGAATAACCATTTCAAACAATGCAGTATGGACAAGGGCTGTTTGCCAACCTCACTTCTTTAAAGTTTCTCCATGGACCTTAACGGGAGGTGGACTATACACTACCCTATTTGTATTGAATAAAGTAAAGCTGCACATGTCTGAAAAAAACAGAAAAAGCTTCAGGAAGAACATTCAGATGTCTGAAAGTGAGATGGTATTATGGTATTTTCCCTAGGAGGTCTACTTCAGTATAGCAAGAGGAGGCTTTTCAACAGCTCATTATCTTCCCAATTGAAGTTGGTGCTTCAAAACCAGATCTACTTGTGCTCTATAAAATGCATTTTTCCCTACCTCTCTGAATTCCCAGAGTCCACATTACTGTCAGGCAGTAAGGAAACATCATTTCAATAGCCAGCTTTTCCCCTTTCTCCCAGTGGTGGCGAGCAAAGAGCTCCATCCTTTTTTGGGCCACGATCTCTTGCAGAAAAGCATCAGCTTACTCTGTCTGTGGTTCGAGTCACTACCAGTGCTGATCCATATGCCAGAGCTCTGATCCAAAAGCTGTAAAATCAGAGCAGCATTGTACTGAGACCAAGTTAATTTGTGCTGCTGGGATGCTGTTGCTATTGAAAAGTTGTGTAACTATTATCTTCTAAAGTTGTACCTAGAAATAAAACTAGTATTTATTGAGAATCTTTCACAGACTCCATAGCCTGTTTGAAGAATCCTAGCATAATAGAAAGTTATCACCTTTTCGGTATTTTCGATGCAATATAGTGGATCAAGATGGAAATTCATGACAATGTTGCATCGCTATTCCCAGCAGCTATTAGCAAATAAGTCTCTGAGCTGATCAAATCTAAAGTTAACTTCAGAGTAAGGACAAGGAGAAAAAAATGGAAATGTCTTTACAATGCTTTTAAAATTTACATTCAGGGTCAATTTAGTTTTGCAACAAAAGCATGGGTTAGAAAATTACCAAAGTTTACAAAGGGGTCAAGTTGCCCATTGCCCTTCAGTCTGTTTTTTGGGTTTTTCACAGTGTGAAACCTAAGCATATTGTCTACAGGCATTAATGGAATTTCTCAGAATTTACAGTGTGCAGCAAGGCCATTTCTTTCATGACAGTGGGATATTTAACTTCCAGGTCACTCTTAGTTTACTGAAATTTAGGCATTTAGTGGGGCACAACTTCTTAACAGACTGGAGAAGAAGCAATGTCAGGTTAAGGCTTCAGACTGAATGGAGTGGGGGTCCTAATTTACTTGTGAATGGCCCCGTTACTCATTATTCAACCTTCTGGCATATTTGGTTGAGACTGATAAACAGGGTAAAAAATTACTGGGAAGGGTGAGGGGCTATCAGATACATATACAATGGCCCTCCTCTCCACAAACACTTATGGTCACATGGAGGACATGATCTCACAGTTCTCATATTATTAGGAAGTCAGGCTAAAAATACCATACTTTTCCACATAAATGGCAAGCTTTGCCCAGGACACAGCTGTCACTGAGATGAGAAGGGAGCGGAACAAAGAGGGCATGGTGGGAACACAGCATGAAACTTCCCCTGGGCTTGTTTACACCAAGCGCAACGTGCCCTCCAGTTCCATCAGCATAACAGATGTTCCCTAAAATAAACGGGCTTCAAGAAATGGATGAAGGTTTTTAACGGGGGCAAAGCATTCGGGGACTAACCATGAGTGTCGCTCTGTGTCTGGCTTCATGCCTGAGGTAGAGCCAGATACTTCTCACTCAGCTTGCAGCTGCATTATCTGCTGTGCCACCCATCCAGCTGGTGTGAGAGACCCTTCTGTGCATGACAGAGCAAAATGGCTCACGTGGTCATGTGCTGAGCAGATATTTTGTGGCTGGCTCACTGGAATGGGGACATCACACTCATGCTGTACACCTTCTGAGGGTAAACTGGTGCTATACTTCCGTGAGCCAGGGGAAACAAGCCACCTTCACTACTCTGCTCAGCCTACCGATAACCTCGGGTGGTAGCAAGGCAAGAAGGGAGAAACTACAACCAGCAGAAGATTCTGCCTTGCCTTTCTGTGAAAGTGAGAAGAAACCGACCAGGTAGAGATTGCACATCTTTCCCAGGCCACAAATGAGCTTCCCAGAAGGTGCCTGTGTTTGCTACAGAGCAGGTTACAAAAGAAACCTGGAGAGCATCCTCTCTGAGTACCGGCAGTTTTCACAGTTGTCGTGGTTTAGCCCCGGTTTGCAACCAAGCACCGCACAGCCGCTCGCTCACTCTCCCCACCACGGTGGGATGGGGAAGAGAATCTGAAGAGCAAAAGTAAGAAAACTCGTGGGTTGAGATAAGAACAGTTTAAAAATTGTAATAAAATAAAATGTAACAACAACAACAACAATAATGATGATGATGATGATGAAAAGGAAAACAACAAGAGAAAGAGAGAGAAACAAAACCTGGGAAAAAACAAGTGAAGCAACTGCTCACCACCCGCCGACCGATGCCCAGCCAGTCCCTGAGCAATGATCGCTGCCCCCCGGCCAACTCCCCCCAGTTTATATACTGAGCATGCCATCATATGGTATGGAATATCCCTTTGGCCAGTTTGGATCAGCTGTCCTGGCTGTGCCCCCTCCCAGCTTCTTGTGCACCTGGCAGAGCATGGGAAGCTGCAAAGTCCTTGGCTAGTGTAAGCACTACTTAGCAACAACTAAAACATCAGTGGGTTATCAACTTTATTCTCATACTAAATCCAAAACACAGCACTATACCAGCTACTAGGAAGAAAATTAACTCTATCCCAGCTGAAACCAGGACAACAGTGACTTCACAAAGCTAAATAATATCTCAAAGAAGCAGAATTTATTCACAGAGAGAAAATACCTGCTTTTGCAGGGGAGTCACAGGCAACTAAACTCAATGCAAGAGGGAGGATTAACCTGCTGCAAGTTAAACCAAAGCACAGACCCATGTGGAGTATGAAAGGGTGATTTCCTCATTAGGGTCTTACCAACGAATGAATAGCGCTGCTTAATACTGAAGGCAAGAAAAAAAAGCACCAGAAAAATTTAGCTAGGAAATTTCTCTAGAAAAGTGTCAGCTGTGTGTGTGTCCCCTCCCCCGCCATCACAGGTAATAAATATCTTATTTGTAAATACCTGTGTAAAGAGTGGCACCTAATTCATCTGATGAAATCCATCCTTAATGTGCATCTGAACGTAAACTCAGCTGAAATGACAGCTGCAGCTCTTGCAAAAGCTGAAGAATCTGTTGTGAAGGACAGTCGTTGCAATTTGGTGACACATTTCAAATATTTAGGTAGTTAAGTAGTTGACACTGAAACCAGCATTCAGTGTTGAAAAAATCCTGGTCATAACTTCATTCAAAAATTAAGGATGAAACAGACATTTTACTTTAAACTAAATTAAGGTTCAGATGGGCTGTCATTTTATCTGAGTCCCAAACCCTAGTGGTTTTTGACAATGAAGAGATCATTTGACCTCAGTATTTTTAGCTATATATACTTATGCATCTTAGGGGTATAAGAGAAGGACCAACAGGATTAACATGGAGTTGTTGCTCCATTTTCATCCACAAAGGCACCAGCTCACTTCCTCTGTGTGCTCCAGCAATTCAGATATCATGACTGTCCTTCCAGCCAAGGTATTGCTCTTCCGCTTGCGGGAAACTATGAGCAATGAATGACTTTTTGCTCAGAGTACAAAGCTTTACATGACCAAAACACAGCCTGTGGTGATGATGAGTTAATAACGCTTGATGAAGACAGAAATAATGCAGCCAACATGTAATAGTGACACAAAGCCGCGTAGCAAGCCCCACTGCTTCTGGCTTTCATCTACTGGAGGAGAGCACATCCTCGGGCTCCCGATGTACTTTTTATGTAGTCAAATTCTTGGCTTCAGCTTCTAAGATCCTACATTAGCCAGCATGTTCCCATGTCTCTGACTTCTTTCCCCTTTCCACTGTGTTGTATCAGCACTCACAGCCTCACATCTCTTTAATTATGTTCCCTCACAATCACCTTATTGCTATAATAATTTTTTGAAATTATTTTGTCCTTTCCTTCCTACAGACATACCAACACCAAACCACATTTAAGGCATCATGGCAGACACACTCACACTAACTTTGCAACTTGCCCCTCCATGCTTCTTTTTTTTCCTTTTTTTTTTTTTTTCTGTACTCCCTTGGTGTCTGAACTCTCTGCTGCTCTGCAGATGGCTGTCTGGGTGTTGGGAAATGTGAAGTGTGCGGAGAGGCCACAGCTCTTGCTGTAAAGATTGTGGAAGTGCAATGGAAAAAATGGGCTGAGCCCTCAAAGGAGCACTGGAGCTACCCTGTCCCTGTACCACTGCAGTATTCACATTGCCTAATATCTTACCACTAAGTGCCCAAGTTAGGAGGTTTGCTTGACTCCTAAAATCACCAGAGAGACAAAAATGCCTTTGCAAACAGTGGTTCAGGACACATCCTGCTTTGAATTCCTCTTAAGGAATCCATTTCTTTCCATTTGCTCCATGTGTGGAGGGCAGGCTAGGGAGGTCAGCCTCCTAATGCAGGCCTGCACACTATGGGCTTCAGGTCAGCTGATGCAGATACCTTCTTGGCAGCCAACAATTCTGAGAGCTTATGGGGCCAGTTGTTTGCTTTGGGGCCAGCAGAGTTGGCTAGTCACACAGAGGAAGGCATATTCATCCCACCAACAACATGTCTGAGCTAAGGCCACTTTTCTGTTCTTCTGTATTGCGGTTCCTCCAGGTGCAACTGGTGCAACCTATACCGCTAAATCATAAATACTCTGGGCACAGGAACCTGCTTTTTTGGAATGCTGTGTAAGATACACAGTACATAAGACATAACAAAACTATCACTAATAATGATAGCAACAGCAGCATACTGTTCACATTATATACTAGAATACTAGATACCATGGTTATAAAAAAAAGGAAGAAGATCTATTTCCCTCTTGATAAGAACATTTAATTGAAAATGAAGAAAAGAATTGACAGGGTATGAAAAATATAAGTGCAATAGCGATTCTTTGTGATGTGCTGGATGTCTTTGGGGATGTAAGAAGTGTTGTGTAAACTGAGAATTTGCTGTACTATAAGGTAATGGGTCAGAAAAAAAAATGCAACAATATCTCTGAAATTCAGAGAAAGTAGTAAAAATTTGAATTCCATGATGCTTTGATCAAAGTTAAACCCGCTTCAATAATTGTGCATTCATATCACCCGAGCCGTATGGCAGGACCCAAGAAAGTGGGAGGAAATAAAATAATAATAATGCTTTCATCATGCTCAACTGAAAAGTGGAAGTAGACTGAAATCTTTTCATTTTTAATTGCCTTTTGATATTTAATTTGATTATTTGATCAAAAGATTCTGGGTTGACTCTAATAGTGCCATAACTTGGCTTCAAAAGTTCTTTGTAGTGATGAGAGTACTAAAAGAAAATATCACAGATAAGAGTGCATACAGTATAAGAAGCTAGCTTTAGTACAGAGGTAGGGATGATTATTACAAAACAAATTTATACATGAATTTACAGTGCTTGAACTTGATTGCTTTGTTGCCATTGACTTGAAGAAATGTCTTCATTGCAAAAATTCAGTTGGACAAATGCTTCTGGTTGGGCTTTTTGTTTGGCGTTATCATGCTTGTCAGTCCCAGGGACAGAATTTTGTGTTTACTGAAGTTACTTCAGTGGACTTTATATAAATGTAAAATTGATGTGGCTGCAAAAGCAGGTTCTTCATTATCCAGTTGAATTCACCTGCAGGAGCAATGAGATTGAAAGATCTATTCACTGTTAAAAAAAAAAAAAAAGAAGAAAAAACCCAGAAGTGGTATTTTTGTGAAGCACATCCACCTACAGCTGGTCAGTGTTTTGGGATGGCTGCTTCCTCTTTGGAAAGTTCTGCTTTCAGTTTGGTTTCCCTGGGAACGATATGTAAGAAATAGTTCTGTTGTGCTGTCTAGAGGCTCAACTTATTCACCAAAATACCCATAAAATTCCCTTGAGACACAAATACGTTCATGTCCAGAGATAGCTGATATCCATTGGCCTAGCTCATAGAAAAGCATAATTTAGCAAAAAAACAGCTGATCATGTTGCTCCACCACTCAGATTGTTTTGTTTTTCTACTTGGTTTGTAATACAAAGTTATAACAGAAGGGTCCCAAAATTCTGTTTTCAAGATTAACCACTTCAGGAAGTGGGTTTTTTCCTCCCAAACCCAGAAACCTTTTTTAAAAAAACCTATGTTTATTTAAGTTTCTTTTGCCAAATGAAAAAAATCAACAACCCCCAAAAATCATTGCTGATAGACTAAAGTGTTCTGTTCTAGCTTGAGTAGATATGTTTGATGTAAAAAATAAACAGAGAAATAATTGCCTGTCATTGAAACCTTGTTAGAGTACCTATGGGGAGTATTACTTCTAAGGGGCTAGAGAAAACTGTTCTGTTAAAAAATACGTTAACTTCTGATGCCATTTCTCTTTCAAGCAACCTTTATCCTTACAAAGCCTGACTATTCACGTTCATCAGGTTGATGTAACATCATTGATTCCCAGCCCTTATTTGCACTGATGCACAGTAGACAATCAGGCAATGCTACAAAGTGAGCTCCAGTTGCGTCCCTGAACTTACTAGAGTTCAAAGTTCTCCAAGCAGAGGTGCCAACAGAATCACTGACATGACGAATGATGCTCATGCTCACTAAATCTGTCACCAAAATGGAAATTCGCTTGGAACAAGAGTGTTGATTTTTCTGTGAAAAGGATGTCTGAACTGAAATGGCAAAAACTAACGCTTCTAGATATTGAGCATCCTGAGGCCCACTGAAGTCCCTAGAAGTTCTGAGTGATAAATACTTCATGCAAGGCATTGAAAAAAGATTATTGCAAAACCTATTGAAGTATAAAGACTATCATTGATTCCAGCAGGCATAAGATCAAGCCCAGTGTGAATGAGTATCAGAGTATGTCTACATAGTCTTTTGCAGGCAGAATACAAGTTTCTCTGCCCAAGACTTGAGCCAGTTGGATGTATGACAGCCCTGAACTGGAAGCCATGTTACTGCATTTACAGTGCAGAGCCCAAACTAAAGCCCCTGCTGAAAGACAGAAAATATCAATTTGTGCTCAGCAGCGTGCTCCATCCAAGGATGCGTAGAGTGAATACACATATGCTCAGAGCGCAAACAGGATGATTTCATGCTTGCCTGCAAAAGACCACGTAGAAAAATGTCCTGAAAGGGGAAGAGCATCTAAACTCTGATGTGAACACTTAAATATTCACTTCCTTGGACTCAGGGAAACTGAGGAAAACAGATGGATGCCTTCTTTCCTAACAGCGTTTTTCCTAGTTTGTTTCTTTTCAGATGGAGAGACAAGAGATAGGAAGAGAGGCCTGCAGATGAAAAGAAAAAAATATTAATTGAACTAAATTCCAAAGCCACAAAATGATCGACTTTCACTGGCATGAGCTTTGCAAGCCCCAAAACAATACTTTAAAGTGTTTAATTTTTTCACATCAATTTTAATTAAGCTCTCATTAGGCTCTTGTGCCCCTAGAATTTGGCGGACAAAAGAAGCTGGCTTGCCCAGCGAGTTTCCCAAGCTTGCACAGCTCTATTCCTAAGGAGATTTACCGCATTTTTTTCCTCCTCTTGAAAGAACCTTACATGAACCAATTCAAATGAAAAACAGATGGACTAAAAAAGACTTCATCATGCCAGATACCTTTTTATATCCAAAGCAGTGAACTTGTAGTCAGTTTGTCCTTTCATGTGTTGTTTTTTCTGGCTTTGGGACCTAAGAATGATTTTTTACTACGTGCAGTAGTAAAACAACATATTATGCAATTCTATTTTTCAGGGAGAACACTATGTAATTCATAGGCTTTGCAATGCCACATTTTCTGTTCAACAAATACATAAAGTGACTTCTCTTTCCCTTGTGGGCAGACATCTAGAAATTTATGTTCAGCAAATGGTATTCCAACTTACCTAACTTGGGTTTTTTGGGTTTTAACTATCTCAAAAGTGACTGCATAAGGTAACAATAAGCAGCTTCCAAACTGTATTTTTATCCCTGTCATTCAAGAACTTGGCACATAAGACAGATAGTATCTTTTATCCTGAGGTTTCCAGTCAAAGAATACAGGTGAAGACACAACATAGACAACTAGCTTGCAGCCCAACAGATCTGACAAAAGAGGAAGATCTTTCTATAAAATGTACATGATGGATTAGCAGCTGTGTTAAAATAACTTGTTGGAAATGTACTCACTGGGATGATTTTGAAGATTATGCCACCTTCCAAAGAAAGCTTTCATAACTCTTTTATGTTTCTTAAAGCCAATCTCCAAAAGAGGGGTTAGTTCAATTATTAAGAACACTTTTTAAATTGATACTTTTATTTTGTAGCTCGGAACAGTCATAATTCCAGAAGACTAGCCCTCTAACCCTCCTATGGATTTATTTAGTGCCTAGCATCTCTTCTGCATGCAAGGATCATTAACTTGCTAAATGTGTGTTCACATGATGTATACTTACTTATTGATTTTCCCAAATCAAAGCTCACAGCTCAAAAATTACCTCTAATGTGTAACTGGGAAAATTTCCCAAAGAATTCACTCACCTAGAACTTAGAAATGCTAGAACTTAGAAATGTGCTGTCAAGGAAGATATGATTATGCTTAAGTATATCTTCTTCTCATGCTCAGCAGTGGTGCCAAAGAAGTCGAAGTACATGTAAGCCTTCCCCAAGTCATGAAAATGCATCTGCAAGCCTTCTGAACAAGTTCATGGGAGAATAATCCATTTATTGCTATACAACGATGCTACATCAAGATCAGGACACTCCTGGGCTGCAACTTGCTGGAGGCTGACAGAGTATTCTCGATAGTATTGCTGTATGCTTGTCCTACTATTATAGTCTACCTTACACACTAATTTTAGGTGTTATTGCCTCTTCTGATTAAGGTATGGGTGGCTTTTGAAGGGAGGATCAAGACCCTAGAAAGAGCTGGTATAGCCCTAACCAGAAAAAGTCCAGAACTTCTGCAGGCTGGTCAGGGTTGAGAGGTAATGAGCAGTGGTTTTTGAGGTGTTCACAGAAGATATATCCATGCCTTCCCCTGCAAAGAAAAATACTACAGCAGTCCTTCCATCCACCTCTGCATCTGGATACCCCAGTTCATCCCAGCTGACCCCCAGTTCATCCCAGCTAGCAGCCAGGAAAGGCATCAGCGGCAGAAAAATAGCTACATAGATAATATAGCAGGCTGGATTGTAAAGCGTGCAAAGAAGAGGTCACCCATGATCAACTGTCATCCTCAGCCACCAGGCTAGTGCTCTGGCCACAGCTGACCTGGGCTGCTGAGAAGGCAGTGACTGTCTGAGTCAAGGTTTTGCCAGATCCCCCAGGGAGGAATGATCTATGATCTCCTTGTATGTGTCTGCTGGGACCAGAATATTGTCCTCAGATGTGGTTCTGGAGGGCCTGGTGGTGTTAAAAACCATGAAAGGACCAAGCAGTAACAGGTTAATGTATAAGAAACAGAAGTATCATAATTCTTGTAAATTGCCAGTCATTTACTGAAAGCGGGAAGGCCGGCATACATCTCTAGTGAAAACTGCTGATACTATAGCATTGCTAAGATACAGACATGCATATGTTCTAAGGCTTTGCAGTAGTCCTGGCGCAGCAAACAACTGAAGGGGAAATAAAGCATAGTGTGAAATGGTGGGAGCAGCGGAGTCCTGGTACTACATGCATTCTTTCATACACATAGTTCATCTCAGCTCACATCTGCACCCAGCTGAGGGCATATATCTCTTTGTGCTGAAAGAAAAGAAATCCACAATGATGCAGGTTAGTAGGAAGTCCAAGTTATCACAAAACATATTTGGAATCTTTGGGCTGTAATGCTGGAGAGGCTACGCCTTCATCCTACGTGCTGTCATGCAAACCCAATGTTTCTCTAGCCCCAGAGGTGTTGGTGGAATAAATACACTGCAGACCGAGTCTGCTGGATCTTGTAGCAATTTGTACCTTCTAAGCAGACACATCACAGAGCTATTGAGCAAGCCGGGGTAGGGCTGTACTCAGGCACAAGTAGGAGGAAGTGCTAAGCGCACTTCACCATGTGGCACAGAAGTGAATCCCCAGCCTGTCTTCTGCTTGCTTCTTTACTTTAAATAATGCTCTTATGAAAAAAAGAAGATAAAGCATAAGAGGAGATATTGCACAAAATGGAAAAGATGCACTTCACTTTGCATTATCCTTAGTCCTTCTTGTTGCTGGGAAGGACAAATCTGGCTGGCCAGACTGCCCGCAAGAACATGGGATATGATGTGATTGAGTAATCTTCCCAGAGTACAAAGAGGTCTTTTGCCTCTCATAAAGTCCCTCTATTCATGAAATCATGTTCTTTTAGCTCTTTCCCCTAATCCTTCCACTTCAGATGAGATCCGCAACTTCTCTTGCAAGAAGACCTTCCTTTCTGAGTGTTCCCTCACACCTGTTCTCCTCGAGGAGTGTTGCTTTTTAGCTTGAGTTTCCAGTTTTTTGTCCCCTTCCCCATGAGTATCCAGCCCCATGGACACTGGTGACACAAATGCCAGTGGCATTTAGTAATGAGGGAAGTGTACTGACTATATTGTCCAAGTAAAGTGAATGACTTCAGATATGTCACATTAAGATGCTATAAGAGAAAGCTGGTTTAATGGTACTCTGTACTGTGTATACACAAGGTAGGATGGCTCCTGGCATTATATGAGACTTCAGTTAGTTGTATTTTAAACCATTTGATAAATGCAAATGTTCAAGACATTATCACTCACCCTTTGTACCACAAGCGTCATCTGCTACGCTTTAGATCAGAGAGGAAACTACCTGAATTCAGTTGGCTTCAGTGTTCAACTGTGCCAGCACAAGCAGACTAGGAAACAACCACAAAGGCACAGAGGAATTAGTACCTCTTTACCTCCCCTCAGTGCTGTTACACTTCTTGATAGCTCTAAGAACTGAAAGTCCCATATTCTTGCTTTAAATCTTTATATTACATCCTCTCCACTGTGATGCATGCCTGTGACTTCGGGAGTACAGGCAAACTTGGAAGATCTTTTGAAGCAAGTAATTTACTCAGTGACATTTCCGTCTTTTTGTGTTATAAAGATCTCCATACTCTTTCAGATGATTTGGGAAATTAATCTGACTAATAAACCAAAATGACCTGTGCTTGACCTCTGTACATGATTTGTTTTGAACTCTGATAATTCATAACTGGTCCAATATTTTGCCTAGATGCACGCTACAGTTCCTTTTCCCTGACTAGCTGAGCACAGTTTCTTGGATCAGACTTCTGCTGTGAGGTCTCTGTATTAATTTCAAATTCACTTTCTGGAAATATTTAGCAATATTTAATTAAAATTTACAGTGAATATCCCTTTTTGCAAGCCAAACTACAAGAATACTTTGTGGGTGAAACTGCGTGGAAACAGACCGAATCATTTCATTTGGCCAACCAGAAAGATTTTCATGGGAAGTTTATTGCCTACCTCTACTTCACCATAATGTATGTACTATGTTACTGTAAGACGCTCAATAAGTCAGTTAACTTTCTAAGTATATAGAAAACTACACTGTGGGTTAAACACTTTTTTTTTCTACTTTTTGTTGTTTTCTGGAACCTGATCAAAGACAAAATTTCTAATTTCATCCTAAAGAAATTGAAAGGGATAGACTGTCCCTTTTTGTAACATTTTGTGTGAGTCTCAGCGGAAAAATAATGGAGATGGGAAAAGTACATTAGAGATATTATATGACTTGGACGGTCCAGGATTTCTCCCTTCAGAACCTATTTCACATTTGCCAGGGAATTCACTGCTGTCTTACAATATCTCTTACTATAAATTTGAAAACTATTCCAAGACAGCTCCCTATATAGTAATGTCTGCCATGTACACGCAGGCAGAGAATGGCAGAGATGGTCTGCGCGCTGGCAGCATTAGGAAACTTTAATGCTCCTAGGCAAACACATCATCTTCCAGTATAACCCTGTGGGCTGGGGTAGGCATGATGCCAGAGTCTCCCACCATCTGGGAAAGCCTGTTACTCTGCCCTTCTTGGTACAGCTTAAAGACTTGATTTTAAGCTGGTACCTACATCTTTAGGAAGCTGGAAGAAACGGAGACAAGAACAAGTAAAGTCATTGCCTGGACTGCCAGCTTCACTGAAGGGCAGATTCCCACTGTATCTCTCTGGGTGACTGGGCTCAGCAGGTCACCTCACCAATGCCTTCAGCCGAAAATGTGCAGTTTTCATAGCTGTTGTCCAGTGGCCGCAACAAGAGAGTGGCTGGGGTAATTCCAGACTAGGAAATTCCAGGGGCTGCTATGTAAAGGAGATGGTAAACTTTTTCTACCAACAGATATTGAAAAACTTGCAGATAAAATGGATGGTTTTTATTTGCCCAATATACCCTGCGCAAGCTGAGTTCATTCTGAACCAGCTGACCGCTTCAGGTGGCTAGGGGGAATCATTTCATTGTGCAAATGCCTTGTTAAAGCTTTGCAGTTAAATTTTGTGTGTGAAATAAAAATACATCTGTGTTTAATTTTACAAGTTTGCCATACATCATAACCTCAGAAGAACCCCTCAACATCATGCAAATTAAAAGCAAGTATTCAGATGATTTGCATACATGTTTTTCTGGGTTAGACGTTACATTGGAATGCATTGGCAGTGAGGGGCTGTGACTAATGTAACAGAGCCTTACATTTAACATACTGCATTATACAGTTTTATGCACAGTAATGTAATAATTAGTTTGTCAAGATATCACACTCAGCTCAAATTTAAATAGTGTTGCTCTCTGCTGGTTAGTCTTGTGAACTACACATTTGTTTAATATGAAAACTGCCCATTAAATTGTTCTCAGAGATAAGACTTCATGTCCCATTCCACCAGCTGCTATCCAAGCAGAGTGATTTTGTCAGAAACAAGGAATTACGTGCAACAACTAATCACTTTGATCACATTCACTCTTTTCTCTGGCAGATGTTATCCAAAAACACCCTTAGCTCTTATTCTACAGAATTGCTACCTAGCTTCTCATTAACCCAGCCTGTATTTGCACATTTGATCATTCTTCCTGTTCTTTCCCATTCCCTCTTCCTCCTAGCTTTCCCACCTCCTGAATAAATGTTCTGAAGAGTAATATTGAAGGACACTTCTCTCAATCTTACAAGAAAGTGGCAGCCAGAACTGCATTTTCTGAAGAAACAGAACTAGACAGTACATTAGGCATGTTCTGATCATACCATTTGGACTGAACTTTTTGGAGGACTTTTGCTTCCCTAGCAAAGCCTGTCTGAGATCTAGAAAGCTCAAGCGTAGTGCCAAGGTATTCAGCATGTTCACAGGTACAATCCTATATGCTGGGTGAATTGTAAAGTTTAGGCAAACATCAGATTTTTTTAGTAGCAAAGAGGGGTTTTGGTTTGCACTTGGGCATCTAATTTCTCTTTAATCACCAGCTGACCAGGTTCTTGGCATCTTTTCTTATCTTATAAACAGGTGAGAAGGAGCCTGGAGAGAAGACAATACAATAAGACCATGCAAACCATTCTGTAGTACAGTACAAAGAGCACTTATCTTTTTCTCTGACCCTCTACTATAGCCACTGCACAAGAGAACAAATAATAAAAATTGAAGTTTGTCAAGAATTGCTCAT